>VZRE01005510.1:209062-260303 GCA_013396775.1 Cephalopterus ornatus | reverse complement strand
GACTGGGTGTGGCATCAGTGCCATGGTCTCGGAACCGCGGTGGCAGTAGATCAAGGGTTGGACTTGATGATCTCAGAGGTCCCTTCCAACCTGGCTGATTCTATGATTCTATGAAAAGCCAAAGGCAACTGCAGATGTACTTCTGCAGTAACTTCTGCAAGTCAAAGGTAGGTGTCCCCATTTTTTTTTCTTTTTAAACTAAAGCCATGGTCCTCATTTTGTGTGGGCATCCAGTACCAAGCATTAGCTTCTGGCATAGTTTTTTTGACTGTAGACACCTCATGGGCTGTGGGTCATAAAACACAAGCCAGTGGTAAGATGTGCTTCGAACAAGCCACATGCAACAACCGGAAGATTTGCAGCACAAAGACGGCATGTTTTGCCCTGCTATTTTACCAAGCCTTGCATCCTACATAGCAATAAACATGTATTTTTTGCACACATGTAGGTGGCTATGGCTCTCCTCTCTCAACTAGAAAACATAGACACGGTGTCACATGATATTGCACAGGTATCAGGTTCGCTCTCATCACACTGCAGATTCGTGCAGAACTGATGAAATCTGTTATATCGGCCAAGGGGATTTTGAGAAACTCGGGAGTGGGCTGAAGGAAAGCACACAAACTTCATCAAGGAGAAAGACAATCCCTCCAGCTGGGGGCAGATAACCCCATGATCATCACTGCTGGCTGAGCAGTTGCTCTGGCAGAGAACTCTCCCAACCAACACTCCTTTCAGTTCGTGACCTCTTGGTGTTTTCATGAGACGTTAAGTCAAGCACTGCAAGGATAAACTGTACACTCAAACTCCATCATCTGACAGAGTAAGAAACATGCTTAAGCTATTTAATGAATATTGAAATTCCCTGTTGCAATCTAGACAGCTGATCCATTCTGGGACTAATCAAACTTTATATATTACTGAGAGAATTTTAGAGGGAGAGACAGAAAAAGGGTCTTGAGGGGTGGCCTGGTATGACCAAGCCCAATAGCTGCCTCTGAAGAAGAGAAATATTTGGCCTGGGGACAGGACAATGCAGATTCCCACCTGGAAATTCTAGCACAAAATCAGAGCTTTCTTGGGAACAAGAACAAGAGAAGCCCAAAGTTCCTTTATTGCATGATCCAAAAGGCATGGTCTCCCAGTGTTATCCTTGCAATTCTGACTTTGCACTGTCTAAGGATAACTTTTGTCAGACAGTATAAATCCTTTTCTGAATGATTCACAACCTCTGGTGATATACAGTAATTACTGTAACTGTACCAAAAAAAATTTAATTTTCTATCTTTCAAGAAGAACGTTCACATTGAGATAAACATTTAAAGAAAAAATTGAAATCATAAGGTCCAAATCCTCTTGCGCAGACAGGTTTGACAGACATGTGAGATAAGATCATAGAGAACAATATTATTTCAGGAATTTTGTCAACCAACTGGAAATTAAATCCATCTGAAATCATTCTAATTAGTTGGCTGCTTAAGTGGTAAAGCATTCAACATTTTGTGGGAAAGCTGAGTATTTAAAAAAAACCATAATTTATTTAGTCTATATAGACTTGCTCAGCTGTAAATCACTGATGCATAAGATAATACTTTGCATTTTGTCTTGAAAAATCACACCAAGTAGAAAATACATTTTTTGTGTGTTATCAGGAGTGGCAGAGGCAGCTGGCTTGCTCCTTCTAATCCTTGCTAACATAACTGCATAATCACCTCACTGAGCAGTGAACCTCAGCTCCAAGGCCTCTGTCTTCTGTTGTTATTTTCTAAAAGCATGGGGAAGATCCTTCCCAAGTGGGATTTGCTTTACTGATTATTATGGAATAATTAGGAACAACAGATGCTGACTTTTGAACTCACTATGCCTGGTAAAATTCCCAAGGGCTCAGAGTTTTGGAGTTGCTGAAATTTTGCCTTCTTTCATGAGGTAGCTGGATTGCTGTCACCGTCCTGATGGCATCAGGATTACAGTGACTCACCACTGCAACCACAGTTACACTGACCCACCTAAATACTCAGAATTAACGCATCTCTCCTAGTGATTTTTTTAGACAGGCTCTACAATTTAGTATTTTAATAAAAAATACCCATGAGTCAATAATAGGGCTTTCAATGCATTATAAATGGCATAGTATTCTTCCAAAATTTTGGGGGGATTTTTAAGTGCAAATTCAAGTGCAATTTTTAAGAGGTAGATTTTGATTTTTTTCCCCCAGTGTAGACAGATAGTAATGGAAGCATTTCACTTTTGTAAATTAAGGAAGACCTGCCTACAGTAAGTTCTGCTATACTTGGGAATCATATACTGCATTTAGTATGTCTTAGAAGCAGGAATTGCCTTTAAAGATGTCAATAATTGCCCTGGAATATTTAATAAAAGACGCATTTCTAGACTCAGATAAAAAAACTGAAGTCAGCATTGCTTCCACTGCAAGCCATTGACTAAACCCCACCTGTCTATGACACCAGCAGAGTGATATGTTTTCCTCAGAAAAAAACTGATTGCACTGAAGTGCTCCCTGGCAGCAAAACATTCAACAAAACTATAAAAACTGAGTACACTGACAGGAAATCCGGCGAGACTGCTCTATCCTTCAGTGGTAAAGCCGTTCATGAGAATTCATGGAAAAGTAATACAGCAAAAAGCAAGAGAATGTTGTTCTTGGGAGTGTTCACTCAGCCTGATGATGGTTTCTCTTAGGCTACTTCCATTGTCAGCTGGCAGAAATTAGCTTCTTTCTGAATCACAGCTCCAAAGTTCCTTCTGAAGGATCCTTTCTCAACAGATTACACTAACAGCCTAAAGAGAAGAGCTTCTGAACTAGTCACAAAGTGGAGGTAAAAGAGGGCAAACTAAACATCTGTGCACTTGCAATGAAGCCACAGATGCTTCAAAATCAATTTGTCATTGATTAAAAGGGGACCTGTGCATCTGGGATGTCTGGATGAGTAACTCTTGAATCCCACTTCTCCAGAGTTGCTGCAAGGCTGAATCACTTTGCTCTTACCAGGCTTGTACAAATGAATACTATGGCTTCTTTGTAATAATTGCAGAGCAATTATGAAACAAACAGCAAAATCTGTACAAGGCCAATCCTGATCCTGTCTGGGATCCTATCAGCCCCATCCTAATAGTACCTGAGAAACTCCAGACATTTCCAACTCTATCACTAATCCATGACTCCATGCTGATCCCAGCCTTAGTTTTACCCTTAACCACATCACATGTCTTTAGTAGATCCTTTCTGGTGTAAGTCCAGCTAAGCAACTGCCTCCTCATCCTTTACCTGGCCAGGGTCCCTGTTCTGGCCCCAAACATAGCAGAGAGGGTACCGATCCCAGCTTGGTCTCTGGGCTCCATTTGCTGCTGAGACCTAAATAAAAGAGTATTTTGCAGAAACACCTCATTTCCATGCCTAATAACCTTTTATTGGGTGGGCTAAGCCATGCATGTGATCACAGTCAAGTCACGTAATAGAGTCTGCAGAACTAATTTAAATTATCAGGAGCAAAAGTCATAATTCCCATTTTAAAATGTACAATTTCTGCCTTGTTTTCATATGCAATTATTCTATGAACAAATGACAATTACCCAAACACTCATATTTCAGTCACTCTTTTTAAAGTGGTATTTAGGTGTTTGCATACCTTCAGAGTTTTCAGGGCCACCTCTAATGCACAAGTTTAGATTACAATGACATGGTTCTGGTTGCATCTGTATTTCCTTCTACACAGGTGCTGTATGAACAATTGGTTTTCTGGTTCAGGCACTGAACCAAAATAGTAGAGAGAATATAAAAATTACAAACAGTCATGGATCAACCTTTTTTTCCCTGCAGAACAAAATCCGCCCCCCCGCACCCACCAAATCATTTCACTTGACATTCCATTTGCTCTGAAATTAAATGCTTTGTTCCATGTGCTTGTGTGAAAAGGAAAGGAAGTACTAAGCTTAATAAAGAGGCAGATAAGGGAAACCTGCCTTTCCATTCTGTGGGTGACAGGCCTCTTTAAGAGGGAGCTGGAGAGGTCTTCACCACCTACAGCCACCACACTGCTCGGTGCAATGGAAAGGGATCTGAAGAGAGGGCATGAGAAAGATTCCCTGCACTGGTGATTAGGACACTTGGCTAGAAGCTGGTGCATTAAACTATAGTAAATGTCCACTGATCTGCTGAAGAAACAATGCCCGAGACAGGCTGAGGATACCTTGTCCGAGGAAAATGAAGTCCTCTGCTAGTGACAGCAAATGGAGAATTTAATACAAGCAAGAAACAAGCCTGAGACTTGCTGAGGCTGAGTCAATACACTTACTCCTAAACTTCACAGCAGGATATTTACTGTAGGAGTTCGTGTGTCTAGGTCAAAGAAAATCAAACTCAATTTCGGGGGGAGCTGAAACTGCACTTAACATTTACCCCAAACTATGGCTGTCAACCCATCTTAAACAGTCAATCAAAAGCTATCAGCTGAAAGGTCTGCTTCCTGTGGAAACTTAATCCTGCTGAAAATCCATAGTGGAAAAAAAAACACAGGAGAGGCAATGCCTAGGGAATACGGGAAGACAGGCATATGCAGCCACAACCCTGTAGAAGTGTTGTCAGGAGACCAGAACATCCAAGCAATCTGCTGACAGCTCCCTGTGAAGCTCATATTTCCCAGGGAATTTTAGTCACATTTCTGCCACTTTTGCTGCAATGGTCTCAGTCCCCTGCTGTAGCCACACAGCTGGGATAGGATGGTTTCCCTTGATGGAATTAAAAAACAAGAAAAGAAAACACCTTAAGATTTGAACACCAGTTGATATCTGGTCTTTCTGCTGGCCTCTTCTACTGCCTTACTGCCAGCCAGGTTTCCTATCCACTGTAGGGACAGACCTTTGTCAGACTGTACTATGAGTTATGTGCTGTTCTCTTACAGGGAAAGTTGCTCTTTATAGGAGCTGAACACGCACACAAAAAGTGATCACAGCTAATAGCCTAGCTAATAGTCGTGATTGCCACAAATTTAGTGCCAGCTCTCAAAAAAGTCTTCAAAAAACTTCAGCTCCTAGACTCACATCATTAGGAAATTATGTTTTCATTAAAAAGTAGTTTCTGAGGTCCATGATGATGAAGGAAAATCTAGAAATGTAACTATCTCATAACCCAAGAATGCATTCCTTCACCAAAAGGCAATAAAACTAACATCAAGTTAAGTCTGTAAACATTCACAACACTCGCCAACTAGTGACCTCTGCTGTACTTGCAGCAGGAGCACCATGTCACCACTCTGAATTTCTTTTAACAGCCTTGTCTCCCTGTCAGTCAAACCTCTGACATGGGGAAAGTTGTCTAAATTCCCAAAGCACACATGCAAAACTCAGAAAAATCAGGAAGTGAGAATTTTTTTTTCCTTTCTTCTCCTGTACTAGCACCCATTTCACTGTCTGCCTGCACCACTAACTGGAGTTAACCTTTGGATAACATTTGCAACTCACACACTAATGTCCCATCTATCCCTCATTATATCTCCTCACTGCCTGTTATTCTGTTCACAGCAATTATTCAGATTATTTGGTCATGTTTTTCCAGCTCTCCCTGTGCATACAAACAAACTAAAGAAATAAGCAATGCCGAATTCTGAGAGATGGTTTGAAACTCTTATCCCAACCTCCTCCAGGCAGATTCCACTCCCCCCCAGATTTGCCCACCATTAAGCATCTTACAGCATTATGCAGCACATAAGGGTGCACCAAAAAACTGGGAGCACTGTCTTTATTTGTGATTGTTACTGTTCCTTCAGTAGTGAGAATTTAGAGGGCACATGCAGTCAATTCCTGACATGCTGACAACTGTATGATTGTTCTTCTTAAACACAAAATATCACAACATTTTGAGAGAGCTTTTGTTTTGTGCAATATGAAGTTCAGTTCATGGCATTTTTTCTCAATGTACTGTCAAAAATCTGTCTTTCCAGGATGCTGAAGCTTCAAAGATAATTTTGTGCTCCGGTATTTTTCCAGAAAAAAAATTATTTAGAAAAGTTAATTTTTGCTTTAAAAAAAAGGATCAGAAAAATATTGACTACAATTCCTCTCTACATACAGCATTTATATCAACAGCAGAAATTGCTCTGCCATCTTGGGAAGTGGCGTTTAAATTCCTATTCTCTGCAAATGGCAAAAACCACTAAGCATTATTACATATATATGAATTTATAAATGCCATGAACTAATTTAGAAATAGCCTATTATTTACTAATATATAAATAACCACTAAGCCATATAGGCAGTGCATGTATTAGTGAAAAGAAAGTAAACCAAACCCACCCCGTTAAATCAATACATGTTTCAGAGAGTTTTGTTTGCTCCAGAAGATGAGCTCCCCGTGAAGCATTTTAAATCAAACTCAAACCAGTGCTACAAAACCTCAAGAGTGAAGGGCTACAAATACCAGACTTGCTCTTTGTGTTTAATTCAGCACAGCGCATCTCTGGTAATTTCCACATCCAATCTAAAAGGGAACGACCTTTTTTCACTCTACAGCCTTCATAACATGGCAAGATCAAAGCGGTCTGTGTTCTCAGCTTGCTACTCTCTGACTTCTTTTTTTGGCTCTGAGGGGGACTTTAGAAGCCCAGTTCAGCAATGTACTTCTGTGGAATGACCAAACTCTTTCCAACCACCACACAAAGCCAGGATTCATCTTTTGGCACCTCCCAAACCCCATTAATCTGGAATCAATCCTAGCACATATCCATGCATGGGATCGTTGCCAAAACACGTCAGGATGAACAGCTGCATCTGACGTGATGCAGGCTGCTCCAGGAGAGCAGACAAACCCACTGCATGACACGATCACCGGCACAAAAGGGAGGTGAATGCAGCTTCTGTGAGGGTGAGTAGCAACCTCATCCAGGCCTGCAAACTCTCCCAGGCTGAAAGCAAAGCAGCAGCTAAAGGAGGCAGCTTGGATGACTCCTTTGGTCTCATCCCACCAAAACTCTAAGATATTCTTGAAGCATCCTGTTGTTTAGGATTGCCACCTGTAACAGGAATTAGCCTGTCAAATGGAGGGATCTGGTCATCCTCCCCTGCAGTGGCTCCATTCCCTCTGTTTCCTAGGAATCTCTTGTCCTGGCATCAGTGGCGGAAAATGAGCACTTTCCTGTCAAATTTTTTTTTGACCACTCTCCCATTTTTTAGAACAAGTTCAACACAGAAAACCCATCTGAATAAACATCATGGCACAGGATGAACTAATAGTAATGCTTATCTATTACATTTGTCTCTCACCTCCCTTTTTATAGGTCTATAAACCTGATAATTGATACACTCATTAAACAGCTGTGCATCTGACCCAAATACAACATCAAGTGAAATATATACGCAATAAAATCTAAATCATCATTTAATTCTGAGAGATTATGAAAACCTAGGCTGTAAAAAGATTGCACACCCCTCCATCTCCCAGAACCCGACGTATCAATATCCATTAGCCTTTGGGAACATTACCAAGCAAGAGCAGAGTGAAAAGCTGTACAACAGAAATCCAGCACCTTGTTCAATATTTCCAACTAAAATCATTAGTAGAAAATAAAATGTGTAACTGAATGTGAATTTACAGACCTGGATATGTTCCTTTATAGAAAATGATAGTTGTAGATTAAAAGATAAATATCTCTCCAGATGCAAAACCAAAAGCACTGTTAGTTTTATTCCCACAATACCAATCACGCACTGTAGCCAACCAGGAACAGCAGATAACAATCAGGACGTGCTGGATTCAATTCTGCTTTAGTGACAGGGCTGGTTAAGTCAATATCTTCCAACGGAATTTTTTTTAAATACCTAATTTTTAGAGAAGCATATGATAGAAATCCTTTTGTAAGTCAAGACTTTAAGGAGATATAAAAAGAGAGCACAGCCCTAGTTACCCTTCAAAGGATATTTTTGCTGGGGTTTAGCTAAGCAGCAGGAGAGAACATCTGTGTCTAAGCTATCATCATTGACATCTACTTACCATTTGCTGACACGAAAAATTTCTCCCAAACTAGGAAGATCCCAAAACACTGCAATGAAAATCCTCCAAGGCAGGCACGTCTCTGCAGATATAACAAAGACCACTGTGGTGAAACCATATCCTCAAAGGGGCAGCCCAGAGCCTGTGACGGCCTGGTTTGTTGGGCGATGGGCAGAGGCCTGCTGCCCTGCCCGCAGGTACATCTGCTGGCACTTGCTGCAGAGCCCCTGTGGCTCATCTCAAGCCCGCAAGCCGTGGCATTTCTCATGTGGGGCTAGAGGTCTGCATTAAAAATTCCCTATGAGCACAGCACGCAACGGCCCTTGCACACCAACACCCACATCTGCCATTCCTTGGCGGAAGCCTCCTGGAAGTTGCCAAGGAGGCCTTTGCTGCCGGGCTTTTTCTGCTCGCCAGAACCTCGCGGTGCTGAACTTGCTGAGAAACTCCTCTGTGCACTCCGACTCCTGCGCCAATTCAGTTTGCTTCCACGAAATCTGGCTGCTGCCTCTGTGCAGGAGGAAGCAAGCATGGCAGGAGGGCTACCAGCTGTTGCAGTACCAGGCTCCTCAATACTGAGCATTTTTGAACTCTCCAAAAAAAAAAAAAAAGGACATTGAGGAGGCAGTGGAAAGCTGAGAATTTTGTTGTTACTGTTCCCATACAGATTTATATGCACACACTGAGCATAGATAAGACAAGGTCTGACCCCAGGTCACAGACAAATAAAGATGGAACAGGTGAGATCAACATCAGAAGAGTGGCAGAGCTCAAGGCACCAGGATCCCTAAGTACATACATCCACATGCTCACATTTCTGAATGTCTTTCACTTTTTACCCTCCCTATGTATCTCTGCTTTTCAGTGCTCAGAAATCCTCAAAAGTAAGACCACAAAAATATTTGAAGGACTTTTTCTTTGGAAGGCCAAAGCAACTAAACACTATTCCAATTCTTGACTGCACACAGCTGTAGGCAATACTCACCGATCATGGCTGTTACTCAAAATTTTCCCACTGCATGATGAAGTCCTGGTTTGGCTCTTTGCTCTGTTAGACTAGCCCCATTCAGACTGAAGTCTTCCATGAGAGGTACTGTACAAGGCAGCCTTTTTGTCTGGAGGAAGAAAGTGGATTTCAGTTTTGATGGTTTAGCTATTTTCAAAATTAAGCGAGGGAAACTGCTTTAAGGATTAAAAAACAGTAGCAAGTATTTGGGAGACAGTTCTCTTCCCTGCAGAAAATTCTGTCGTCACCATACCAATGAACATGGATTCAATATCCTGCAAACAGCCACTGTGGCAGGGACACACAGCTTACTGCCCACCTCAATTTGGCAAAGATATATGAAGTCTTCGAAATAAAACACAGTTATTTAAGAGCAACCTAACTTCTAATTCCCAACCCAGTTAAAAAACCCAACTGGCTACATAAGACACAAATTTTTAAAATAATTTGATTTTGCCAACACTGGAACATGAATGATGGTTTTGCTAATTCATCTCATCATGAAGATCTGATGTACAGCTTTATTTGCTAAAGCCCATGTGCTCTGGGGCACCAAAGATAGGAGCCCAAATGGCCTATGTCCCCTCAGAGCGTGCAATATATAGTCACAAGCATGTGAAACCCGTTTTTCTGTACAGTCATGAGAACTACATTCAGACCAAAATGTTTCTGAGTTTACACCTGACTGCCCTCTGGATTCTGAACTGTTCCTTGGCTCTGAGGTTTTTCTTCACAGCCTAGAGATTTAGTTTCCTTTTGCTTCCAACCTGAGATTTGAAAATTGATCACTTGTCTTTGGGAGCTGGGACACACAAAGATGCCTGTAAACCGACTTTGCATGTATAAACACACAGAACCACGCTATAATTTATTCAGAAATTTGCCATACATGCTGCAGATTAAACTTATCGACATAAAATCGGTTCAGTTAAGTTTTTTGGCAGTGGAGACACACCACTTCCTTTTCAAATCCTCCAAGTGGAGAGTGCTAGCAGAGCCCAAGGAGATGGGGCATTCCAAACATCTGTTCCACACACCGGGCAGCTGGACACAAAAAACATCAGCCTATGCCGACTCTCCACCTGCAATCATGAAATGGGGCTCTTTAAAAGGGCTGCCATCCTGTGGGCAGCGTGTCCAGGATTGCTGGTGTGCATGCAGGATTAGTCATATGGGTGATGAAGCACAGTACAATTCAAGTATTTCCATACAGATGAAACATAAGCAGTGAAATCAGATATTTGATATGACTGGGCAGCATTACCTCCCAGCCGCTCGACTGCGCAAACCACTTTTTGAGTCATGAAGTATCCGACTGACCTTGAAAGGAGGCAGCTGAGGATTTATGCATGTGGAGCAACCCAGAACATCTCGGCATGGCTGAATTTTATTTTGACTCTCTGGAAATATGGCAGATCCCTCACATGTGATAGCTGCTGCCTCCATTAAACACTGCAACAGCAAACAAATCGTTTGGCCTGCCACAAGAAACCAGAGAGAGCAATCATAAAAAACAGACCTCCATTTACTTGTCAGCAATTTGCAATGTCATCAGGTTTTGAGCAAGTCAGATCTCTCTATGTTGCAGCCGGTATAGGACAGAAGACGATGTAAGAATGGGCTGGAAGACACAGGATAAGAGTTCCAGAGGGTGTATGATCACCTCTGGAGAACCAGCCAGGGCTGTGCAGGCACCTCAGGAAAAAAACACCTCACATCAGTCCCCGTGCAGACTGGGGAGCTGCAAGCACAAAGCCAGCAGTGGGATGTCTCCAACCCCTTGCAAACCTTAAGGAAAAGTACATGCAAATAAAGCACCTGCAGCAGTAGGAAAGAGGCAACAACAGCGTCAGATGCATCTCTACCACTGCGTCCTTGATGCTGCCACTTCTTTCCAAGGAGGGCATTTCTGGCCCAGGAGGGAATCTCCCAGGAAACAATGATGACAAGAAAGCTCCCTCCCCTGGTTCCCACTAGGAAAGTCCTCCTAGAAAGAGGTAATTAACTCTGCAGCCAATTTGGTACTTAATTGGCACAGGGAAATGTCAGGTAGAGAAAAAATGGCTGTACAGAGAAGTTATAAAAAGTTGTAAAAAAAGTTGAAAACCCTTTGAAGATAAACCTCAAATAGAACTTAAGTCCAGAAAACAAAAAGGGGAAACGTTCCTAGTAATTTCCATGATTTTTTTTGTTGCTAACTAAAAACATCCCACAGCCAGAAATTTGGAAGTATTTATCCAGCTGCAAGAAGAGCTGTTCTGACTGAAGATGACACCACAGGAGCCCGCCACAGGGACATGCATCTGCCACTCTGATAGCCCAGGAAGGCAGTGCCATCTGCAGGGCATGGAAAGTGCTCGAGACTTATTTTTCTGAAAACCAGTAAAACTGGTTGTTACAGTAGAGGAGCAGTGGAGGAACACTCCACTCCCTGCAAAATGAGGGCTGCGCAACAAACCAACCAGGTCACAGCTTTGGAAGGAAATAGGTAGAAAAAATAAAAGATCTTTCAGCAATAAAAACAAGATGAGAGAGATGTCACTACACAAGGAGCAAGGGAGCCTTCAAAGCACTGAAGTGAGGAGAAAGAGTTAATTTTGATCTCAGATAATCTCCTAAGTGACATCATCACCACTTAGAGAAGGGAGGACATAGCACCTGCATAGGAAAAAAGGGGAAACCCTCTTTGACAGTTGCAGCAGCAAGGATCTGGAACAGCCTTCCAAGGAGGGTCAGAAATCTACTTCAACTCCAGAAAGAGGGACTGCAAAACACAAAGTTTTACATGTTGACCCACAACATCTTACCAAGTTCTCTATTTGTATACATGCAATGTTTGCATTGCAGAACAGATCTGGGGGGAGAAGGCGTTTCCTGGAAGGGAGAGACTCACTTACCATGTGGTGTTAGCATGGGAAAATGACTGGCTATAGGACTCCCATACCACCAGGATGAGTGCAATGGTGCATGGAGAAGGAAACATTTATGGATACTTTTATTTTTCTGCACTAGTACACAGCTTTAAACTCTTTGTCTTCCACCAGGCTTTTGTTCCAACTTAATCATCAAACAGTTGTTCAGCCTGCAGTGTATTTAGAGCCGAACATCAAAAGAACGGGTCTTTTGTTTCTTTCACAACTTAATAGAAAAAGAGAAATAGAGAAAAATATATCTGCTGCCATGTTGCTATCAGGAAAAAATATATCTACTCATTCTGTATTCTCCAGTCCACTGTCCTGTTCAATTTTGCATTTCAGCTTTCCGTTGTTCTCCAGGGAATGTCTCAGATTCAGAGATCTTGGAATAGTGAATCAGGGTAGGGAACGATTTCTGTACACAAATTCACCCAGCTGAGAGCGGTGCCGAGATTGCAGACTGAGCCAGAGAGCTGGAACAATCAGCATTCTCCAACTGCAAGGACTTGAAAAAGACCTCTCTATTAATTGCAGACAAGTACATTGTGCTCACTACCACATTGGGCTGTCCACCAGCCAGGTTACTGTATAACTGATAAGGTAATGGACCTCAAATCTCTTGTCATTTGCAGCTTTGCCAATTTATAAAAGCCAGTCCAACATTTTTTAAAATACTTATGTGCAAAAGCAGTTTACTGTTAGCTGAAGAACAGGGGCTTAGCTGAAATCCAGCAATGAAACAGTTCTTTTGCTGTGCTGTGCAGCAACAACCCACAGTAACACCAGTTTATTAATTCTGGCCTACAGAGCTCTTTGAAGTTGCAGAAAATCATTGCCTGAAAATGCTATTATTTTATTGAAATCAGCATCTGTTGTTTTCAGTGTGAGCTATTCACTGTCACAAAACAGCACCCGAGCATCCCTGCTGCCTGTTTATGAGAGAATCACCGCCTCTACGTTAACATTTGTTTACTCCCAATGCCAGAGCAACTGTGGCAGCAAGAGGTCAATATCCTGCCATAACATCTCATCCCATTACCGGTGAATCATGCTACAAGGTGCAAATTACCTCTGGCCCCACACATGGGCTTGACTAAACACAGCCTCCTGGAAGCGAATTTCGGTGGGCTGGGAGCAGCAGGCTCGAAACGCCTTGCATATGCCTCTTGCTTATCTCCACAGGCAATTAATAGGATCTCTCTTGAGTGATGGGTTTTTGATGGGCTGCGAGGATGGGCTCTTGAACACTGCACAGTGGCTGAGATTTAATTACAGGGCCGGACTGCCACTTTGACAGCACTGGCACACAGGTAGAGGGCTGCAGGCAGAGGAAGGTGGGTGCCAGACAGCTGCCCAGGCTCCTGCTACCCATTCGCTCCACCCCACTGAAACACTGACTCCCCCTCCCATGCCACAGTCCCTCTCACTTCCACAACAGGAAGAAAGCCCAAAACTGTTGACTTTTTCAGAAAGGCTGCTAAGCCACAATAGTGCCCATGGATGCTGTTGGGAACCTTTACATCACAAACTTTGGGAATCATACCCAGGCAGACACAGGTACGCAGGTACTCCTGCTGTTTCCATGGGGTCTGAGAGGAGTTGCAGTATTTTGGGGCAGGAACAGTCTCTGTCGTGCCTCTCTCCAAGCAGAGGCCCACGACTCCTGCATCATCCCACTCCTTTCTCTGCCTCGTCAGAGAGCATGGAGGTGATCCTTTGCTGACAATCTCTGGGGATTCAGCAATACATGCTCAGATTAAGTTTAAGCTTGGGCAAATTCTTCCTATCCAGGAAGAAATCTAACATAGAACTGAGGACTGTTTTCCTCTCTGACTGGGAACCAGCCATAGCCTTGCTTACCAGTCCTCATTTTTTATTACCTGTCCAGCAGCAAATAGTACTTGCTGCCTGCCCACTGTGCCCCAAGAAACACATGAAACACGAATGACTTAACCCTTCTGGTGAAAGAAAAACAACCAGGCCAGCCATAAGGAAAGGCTGTTCATTACAAATTTCAGTGCTTTGGTGCCTAAGCCCTCATGCCACAGAGGTCCACGAACAGCCAGCAAGCGTGACAGACAGAGAGAACATAAGCTGGAATTCAGTTTTCACAGGTTGAGTAAGGTGGGCAATAGGAAGTTGAAGTTTTCTTTTAATTTGTGTTCTTCTAATTGTTTGAATTTGAATTCTTCTAATTGTATTTTTACAAAATATAATTAAAAAAAAAATAATGTGGAATGGGGGGGAAAACCGCAAACCCCCAGAGCTCTCTCCTAGTTGCAAATATTTACCAGCAGCAAGGGAATTCTTCATGCTGATCAAACTAGTGGTGGCCATCGCATTCTCCCTGCAAAACATCAGAATTATTGTTAGTATTATTTTATTTAATTATGATATTATTGTTGCAGATCTAGAGGGAAAACTTAATGCTCTACCTTTCACCACCACTCTCTGGACCCGACCATCCAGGCAGTTTTTCACCCAGCAAACCATGCAGCCATCCAAGCCATGAGCAGCCAGTTTCTCCAGGAGAATGCTGTGGGACAGTGTCAAATGCTTTACCGAAGCCCAGGTAGACAATACCCACATTTTGCAAACAGAGCTGCAGGATTCAGACCTCTGCTGATTCGGCCAACTCTCGCACTCACAGCTTTGTTGAGATTATTGATTTCACTGTATTCATAGTCTAAAGCAGACATTTCCTTATCGAAATGGACTAAACACCTGCTTTATTTCAGCACACATGTAACTCCCAAGAAATCACACAGTGGCCCAGAAGCAGCAGAAGCATTTTAGCCATCAATTACCCTCTTTTTGCTGTATCCCACACTTCAGAATCACTTAGAACCATGTCTTCATCACCCAAAGCTTGAGGCTTTTTAAAAATATATTACAGAGGTTGAAATGTTTGGCATACCAAACTAAAATGAAAGTGAAAAAAAATAATCCTAACATGAAAAAATTAAGCAATGTGACTCATGACAGACACCAGATGCAGCCCTGTCACACTGGTTTTGCACTGGGGTAAGTACACTGACAGCTGTAGAGATTCTAATCATACATATTTATGTCAACAATATCCAGACAGAATGGGGCATATGTAGTTTTCAAACTGACATTTTCAGCCAGCTCCTCCCAGCTGCGTTTAACTGGATCCAGAATTAAGTGTAGTCAGACACAGTGCACGGGAAATTCACTCTTCTGAAGGTGTGCTAACACTAAAGCAATATAACAAGCTTCTAAATGACTTAAAGGTGCATTTATGTGCTCATTCCTATCTATTAAAATACTTGTGAAGGCCTCTCCCAGAAAGACCTGCTTTATCAGGTCTTCATCAGAGAGCTTTTAATTTTTGCAGGATCTGAATATCACAGGAGAATCAACAAGTAATAAACCAGCACATGCCAAATCCTCAGCTGAAGGACATTAGCTGGGAGGAGAGGTGTTTGATTTACATCAGAAATGTCAAGACCAGCAGGCTAGGGCAAACCAGGCTATGTTCCTCCACATGCGGGGCATCATTTACAAAAATTAATAACAGCTAAATTTAAAATCAACAAAACTGAATGCCACCAGGGTTTTCCACACCTCTTCACTTGCAAACAAGGAGCCAAAATGTATTCCAAGGTCCAATTCATTCTAGCTAGCACCTGCTAATCAGAAACCCTCCAACAAATGGGCAGTGCTGTTTTGCATATGGAAAAGAAGACACATGCACGTGCTTTGCTTTGCTACCAGCCTTCTGCTGCTGTACCCAGCAAAAGCAGGAAAAATAGGAACAAAAATCCACAGTACTGCTCACCTAGCAAGCTCTCAGCAAAAGCCATCAAAGCTGCTTGGGCAGCTGGCCAAGCAGCAGGAGCTATGAAACTATGCAGGGATAAAGGGGCAGTAGATGTACAGGACACGTACCCAAATGTTTGAAGTTTGTATCCTCTTGTTTGGATAACCAGCTACTTTTCTCACTTTCTTCCACCTCCTGTTAGTAAACTGGGCCCTTGTACTTCAGTAGAAAATCCCATTGATATCCTAGGCATGAGCTAGGGTAGGGCCATGTCCCTACTCAATAGGGAGTACCTGGGAAATCTGCATGAACATCATGGGAAATGTGAAAATCTGAAAGCTATAGCTTTAATAAGCATGAAAGGCCCCTGCAAATGCTAGAGGCCACTAATCCTAGCCACACAGCAGGAACACCCTCCAGCTCTGAAACCCTGACATGAGAAACTTAACCCCCCCCGCCACTGCTGACGGTGGTGGTCTCTGGGCTGGTGAAGGCTGACCATACAGTCTAGAGGAAACGCAAAGAATGGCTCCTAAATCACTTAATCGACTTGAAGTCCCACCTTGTGATCCAACATCACTTAGCTGCCTTTAAAAGTCAAAGCGTGTGGGATCTAAACATCACAAGCAGTTTGTGCCGTGGGGCCAGGAAGCAGCACAGGGCAGACACAGCAGCCTCACAGTGGATATGGAGACAGGCAATTCAGCAGGTGCTTTCTCACCTTCAGCTGCATGGCACAGACTTGCTTGCTTTTTTTTTTGCTGTAGGTTTATCTATTTCACCTTCAGAGCCTGCAACTAATGAGCAGTGCCATTCGATCATTTTTATAGAGGCACTTTCCTGTGGGCCATTAAAATCACTCAGTGGCAATCTCTCAACAGCTTCCAGTGCGGTCTGAAACCACCACAGATGTCTGAAAACATGACACTTGATTCCAGACACATTCACAATGGATTTACTTTATTTAAAATAAGTTTACTGACATTGATGAAGTGTTGCTCCAGATTCACATGGAGCACCGAGTGAGGCCAGCTCTGTATGGCTTTTCAGGCAGTGATTCACACTGAGCAAGTTCACTTCACTATGAAAACATCTATTTTAAATTACTAATTTCCATGACAAATTAAAAGCTGTTCATCTTAGCGCATCCTGGCTGAAGAATCATCAACTCACTTAGCCATAACAGCAGAAACCTCTTTTTAAGAGCCATACTTCCTCTCCACTGACATAGCAGGAGACCAGGAAAAAGCATCACCAGTGATAGGCTGCCTCATTATGAGATATTTAAAACTGAAGATTTTTCCCTGGAAAGCTTTGGACTCTATGACAGACCATAAGCAATGTCCCTCATCTTCTGCAGCCTCAGAGTACCCTCTCAAAATTAAAGTGCTGCCAGGGAATTCAGAAGGTTGGACTACAAAGGTCAGACACTCACCTGGCATAAACTAGCACAGCTCTATTGACTTTCATGGAAGTACAGGTGAAAATCTTGTTGGAAGAGATGTCTTTATGCACTGCAGAGAATGGTGCCCAGGAAACAGAATGTTCGATGGAAGTCACTGCCAGATGCCTCAGAAGTTGATGGCAAACTGACAGTGACTGGCATGGACATGCTCTGACCCCAGCATGCTCTGCTTTCAGAAGTGAGTTTTGTTTGTGGCCACCTATTGCTGAGTGGCAGTTTGGAATTTACTTCCTCAAGCTTCTGGGATGGCAGAAGAGCAGCAACAGAGCAGTAAACAAACATGCATGCAAGTTTATCTGACTTGTATGCTTGAGGAGAGCAAAAATATTCTGAAATGAGAAGACAAACGCTGTATCTACCCAAGCTTGCCCCCACGAGGTTTCTGCAGGATCCCTTCAGCTTTCCTGTCTCGGTACCCAACATTGTGTGGTGCCACTAACAGCCACTGACTTCAGCACAGTCCCTGGGCCATCCTCTCCTCACCTGCATCGGGCAACAAGGAGGCAGAACCAAAGGAGATACATTAGAGCTCCCCTCTTGCTTTACAGCCCCAAGGGTAAACTCAAACCAGTGTCACCGTTTCCAGAAGATACAACCCTTCCTGTTAGAGAATCTTGCTTTATAAATACCACTGTTAAGTAATGGTCTTTGGCCAGGAATTTTGTGCAGCCACCTAGCAGAAGCTGAGATTGTGATAGTGGGGCTGATTTTAGAAAGTCCCCAGCCACCTTTTGAATGTGTTCAAACCAAGAACCCAGAATTTAAAGCACTGAAAATATTTATCAGCCTCTTCAAAATGCTGGCCCTTGGTTATGAAGGAGTATAGCTGTACAAGAAGAGGCAGAAGCTCCTCACGGGAATGATTTGATCTTCAGATTAAAAAGTCAGGAGCCTAGCAATATTTACTTATTTGGCTTTTAAACGAAGTTGGAAAAAAAAAAAAAAAGAGGCCCTGGTTAGCAGCAGCAAGGAATAAACTTCTCATTAGTGGGCTGTGCCAGGTTCTTTATCTAAAAATAGTCTGTTCAGCAGCTTTGAAAAAAACATTGTGTTTAATTGAGATGCCACAGTATATGCAAAAGAACAATCAGGAATATTACCTCTCTATTCTGCAATTTCACTTGTCAATTGCTGAATCTGATATAGGTCTAAAACCACTCTGCAATATTAGAACTAATGGGCTAAGTTAAATGCAGAATTTGAGGATATGAAGGGGTTTCTGCCATCCCTCTCTTTTCTGGGAATGTCTCAACAAAAAGTAGAATCAGCATCAGTTAATATTAATTTACGCAATTAAAGAAGCAATCAGGTAAGAGGCACAGAACATGACCAAAACAAGAACCTTACAAGAGCATATAGCAAAGCTTGAGTAAATCTAGGTCTGTACTAATAAAACCCAAATAAAGAAACCTCTCATTTTACTTTCTAGAGCTACTCCAGTGAAGAATAACACAGGTCTTCCTCAAATCTTAGAGGTGAAAATTGCCGCAGGAGATGGTTATTTCTGTGTTAGAGTCATTTGTAAATGACGATTTCATTTGTGGGCACAGAGGTTGACGCTGTGAAGTAAATAAAAATGCTCTTTAACTGCACCTTTCAAAGGGCATCAATACTTTGCGCCATCAATGTCTCTTTCATTGAAGAAGAACTGCAGGTCACGTTTCAGCTGAGCAGTCCTTTGCTGACATTTCCCAGCTCAAGGCTCTAATGGACAGAAAGTGGAGGGAATTTTCATATGTTTGTTGCCAGAGTGAGCTTTTGTATAGAGGATTTCAGGATGTCACATAAATATTGCAGGCTCTTATTGATTTGTGGAATAGAAAGTATACATGCAGAGAGAAAAGGAAGTCCATTTACACCTATAGCTGGTGGACTAGCAGCTTTATTAGAGGAACTTCCTAAAAGAATCACTGTCCTGTATCCCTGGCCCATAACGTTCCCCGTAAGAAAGGGTAGTATGGCCTGTCACAAACGCATATCAGCCGTGGCAGCATTTCCCAGGCAATTGAATTAATCTCCTGTTATGAACATCTGAAGCAGCTTCACCAGAGCATTTGCCTTCACCTTCAAATATCTGGAGCTGATGTGATTTCAGAGGCCTTCCTCACGTGACTTGGATTATAGGCTTTATCATGAATGGGGGAAAATCCATTTTCTTTGTAAATTCTAACAACAGGGATGGCTGAGACAAGTAACGATTGAAAGGAGATGGGCAAAGGGAATATATGAGAATACCAAATACTCGAGAAACATCCCAAACATGTTTGTGCAATTATTGAGCTTCAGGAATGTCATCTGCCTTTATAACACTCCTGAAAAAATCTGATTTATCATTTTTGGAGTAGTACAGCTGTGTTAAGCCTATCATGTTATACACCCTACCGAGTGAAGCACTGTCTACAGGAGAGCAGATAGGAATGTACCAAAGGCAAGGACATGTAACATCCCACAACAACAAAGGGTTTTTTAATGTGTTCCGGTGCTTTGTTGAGTGGAAAAGAATGACCAAAATGGGGTTTAAAATGCCACACTGATTTCTGGCACAGCACCAAGCTGGCACGTCTCCCAACTCTGTTCAATCTGGTTCTTTATTAGCTGTGGATATACTGTAATTAACGATTATACAAGATCCTATCTGGTTAAATCCCCCAGCCCCCCATTTTAGAATGTATTTGCTGCATTCTTGATGTTTCTTCTGTTTCAAATGAACATCCTTTCAGGGTCACCTGAATAGGGCTGACACCCAGCTTATTGCTCACAGACCTGGCATCTCAGGGCCTGTGCTCAGTGGCCTCACTCTGCTGCCCCACTCAGATGTCTCCTTTGCACAAGAGGAGTTAACAGCACTGCAGCACCTGCCTCAGTTTTGCTGGGGAAGACCAGTTTAACTAAAGCTCAGTTAAACATCGAGATTCTTTGCCAAATTGGATGCAAAGGAAAAAAAGAGACAAATATTTTCTTCCTGCTCCCACAAAGATATGACCACGGAGAAAGATTTTACAGTAGAAATACTGATGGAAATTTGAAGAGCCCTAGAAACTATCGCTATCTATAGCAAGGGTAGTTGGAAGCTAAAATTAATTATGCTCTAGAAGTCAAAATTTTTTAAAAAAATCTCCAGGACCAAAATGTGCTAAAACAAACTGTTAAGAATATAGAGCCTGGCATATCAGGGACTGCACCATTTACTAATCTGCACTATAACGTTCCTCATCAGGTAATACAAACTGTAAGAATCACTAGTCACAGAGAGGGCAACACTTCACAGCACGTTGCAGATCCCCTGTAGCCACTAGCACCCAAAGTACAGCTATTGACACTCAGAGCTTGGGACAGGTTCTGCACTGGTTTTCCTTGCGAGAAGACATGCTAAACTTGTTTGAGCCTCAGCCTGAATACTTGTGAAAATAAAGTAAGGGGAAAAAAAATTTACAAAAAGTCGGAATAAACTGCCAAACAGACGCCTGCCTTACTGGGTAAGTTGTAGATCAAATATACTTTAGGACCCTGGCCAAATTTCAGGGTCAAGGTGTATCTTTTTTGCAATTTTGGTGGCTTACGCTTCAGCAGCCATCAAAGCAAAGTGGCAGGCACTTGACTTTCTGAAAGTCAAGCATTTTGGGAGGTACCACTGTTTGTTAAAAACACATCCCATTGCAAATTCTCCTTGTTACAATTTTCTGTGTGTGCTGGTAAGAGGAAGAAAAGACAGTACACATTTTGGATAATTACCAATGCAGAGGCCTTTCACCCCAGTATCTTTTCAGTGTTTTAATACAACTGATGTCTAATGAACTTATGCATGACCCTCAGAGGTAGCACTCCAAGAACGCCTTTTGATCTCATTCTTCTTATATACCACATTTAAACACAAACATGACAAAAGAATTATAATTACAATATTGCAGTATAGTGTCTACAGAAATAGCCAGATTTACTATTCAGTTCTGAGGACACATGCTAAATGTTAGCTAAATGAGCTAACTATACACCCACCCATCTGAACGCTGACTACAGAGTTTATTCATCCTGGTTGCAAAAATCATAAATAGAACAGGAAGGTGAATCAGAGGGTACAGTTTTATGGCTATAATCTTGCTTCCCTCTTCAGATCAGATGGCTGAGCTGAAAGAATTAAAGCCCATCAGACATCACACCATATGTGTATGCTCAAAATGTTCAGTAAGGATAATACTCAATATATGGCATACCAAATATTTAAAGGGAGATTTTGGAGGCTGCTGTTTCTTATGCATATAAGCACGCTAAGGAGCAGGTTTGAAGAGCAATTCCAAGTTTAAAGAATTCCTGATTAAAGTGCTTGACTATATAGCCTAAAAATTTTATCTCCCTTGAGTTGCTTTTTTACTAGTTGCATTTAACTTTACAGCTCCAGTTTCGCTTTCACCTGAATTTCCAAAAGAATGTTGAAAGCCCAAGAAAGAGTCACTAGTTTTGCTCTGTCTGCAATTCAGTCAGGAAATAGCACACAGGAAAAACAGAATCACCAGTAAGCTGTGATTGCCAGTTACTTGACAGGTGGGTTTATTACCAGACATGGCAATTTACAGACACAATCTGACATTTTGAAATGCCTGTTCTCATACTGCTGCAAATTCCTCGCTGCAACTTACATTACATTTAGGAAACAATTCAGAAGGGTCTAAAAACCAATGTGACTCCAGCTGCTTCAATATCCCTTAAATCAAGACTACTTCATGTTAAGCAAAGTGCCAATGAATCTGAAGGGTTGGTATTTTGAGAAGGAGCAGTGTCTCTTATGCCCTGCAGAAAGACAGGAGGGAAGAAGCTTGCAGGCCTTCCTCCCAGCTTTCATCTCATTCAGCTCTCTGCATAGAAACCAAATGCAGACCTTAGTCACCCTGAAAGTATGGGGGTGAAATCTCAGCATGAGCACTAACAGCCTCACCAACTGCAGTGGAGAGGAATTTCACACCAAGCAATAATGTGAGAGAGAAAGGGAGCCAATGGCCAAATGTGTTTTGGTAAAAGAACCTAAGTATACCACTATCTGGGGGTAAAAAAAGGCCAAGGATTCATGGATGAGTCTTTACCTTCTACTGCATTACTCATTTATTATATGAAATATTATTTGCATTATATTCACAGTTTACTATCATACTAATAATATCCTACTGCATTCAGCTCCATTGTCTGGCAAGTACCTACAAAAGACTCACAGGAATCGGTGCGAGAAGTGGCAAGCTAAGATTTTTCATTTCATAGTTTTGGATCACTGCATTACATTGCCTTGTCCTCTCCTGAGGAGGAAAGGTGGAGGACTCTATTGTCCTTCACTTGTGCTCTGAAAACATCATGGTCAGACTCAGCTTTTCATTTGCACAGCACCCAATGGAACAATGCTTGATGCCTTGGCCCTTTGTGCTCCACAACTCCTCCCCAGTTACTGTCTTGTGGGTGTATTGCATCAGGAGCTTTACGAGAGCCAGCATCACTGACCTCCTTTAGTATAAGCAAATGAAGTATCAAACACATAAGGAATATCTTCTGCACCCAGCATCTGCCTTAGCTCACTGCAAGGCATCTTCTGACTGTCTCTGGGACAGGGAGGGGCAGAGGAGCTCCCCAGGCTTGAGGAGAGGCTGAAGGACTCCTTCCTTGGGGCCTTGGGCAATCTTAGACCTGCAGCTCCCATCAACCACAAGGCGATCATTATATATCCCTATGTCTCTGTTTCCCCTCTATAAACCCATGAGAGCATTTTCCTCCTCCAATGCACTTTCTACCTCACCTGCTTTATGACTCGGGTTCCTCAGAAAAAAGGCAACCCTTTATGTGGCAGCTGTAGCACCCCTCCAGTATCACTGGTACCCCAGGGTGATACTTTAAAACAAATACCAGTACAAATCTCTACTAAACAATTGGCAGAACCCCCGCCCCCACCAGGTACCAGGAATGTGCTGCAGATACTCCCCAGCACTCCCTAGACTTCCCCAGTAAAGTCAGAAAAGATGAAGTGCTGTGAGCAGAAGGCAACAATTATCCTGTCAAGGTAAAAGCCAAGATGCCAAAATTTGCCTACCCGCCAAATGAAGAAAGATACATTTGTACATTTTTCTGAAAGAACATATAAGAAGATCTTGCAATGTGCAACTCCCAGGACTGCAAATTATAAAGTACTTTTTCCTTTTCTTGTTTTCCTTTCATCTGAAAAAAAAAAAAAAAAAAGGATTTTGAACACAAGTTCTTTGCAACGAAGGTCAGTGCATAAAACACCGCTTTCTGCCACAGACCCAAGAGTCTCCCGCAAAAGGATCCTAAAAATAAATATGCCTCTGCAAAACCCTCTAGCTTTGATAAAATAATATTTTGACTGAATTTTACCCACAGTGTTCTCACTAACTCCATTCCAGCAACAATTAAGAAACATTACATCTCCAGTCTTGTCTCCTGTTCTGGAACCATCATAAAGGATCTAAAACAAAAAGACATAGCCTTTTTTTGTTCTTTGGTAAAACAATATTACATCTGCATTCTCACTTTACAGTACAGTTAGAAGCAATTTTATTAAAGTATTTATGATTATGAAGGGCATAATATGAAAATGATCCATCTCTCCTTTTTCTGCTGATTCATGATATGAGAACAGGAGTTCAAGCAATGAAATGACCAGCATGCCAGTGTCAAACAAATGAAAGATGTCACTTTACACAGCACGGGGGCACCTTATGGAGTTCCCCTTTGCAAAATGCCTAAATGTCAGATGGGGCTGAATGGAAACGCAATTGCACAGCACACTTATGAATGGTATGCGTACTGCACAGACATGGAGATGCCATTCCTGCACTGAGATATTCATGTTTTATCCTGACTGTTAAGGTAGAAGATGGACCTGTACCCCCCAATGCATTTCTACAGCAGAATGTCCATCATGTCATAACTAGAAAATTGCCCAAGCCTAAGGTGACAGTGTTTCATGCATGTGCAATTTTCCTGTTCATCATTTCCAAGACGGAAAATTGGACTTGGGCTGCCTGATTCCAGAGCTCCGCTGTTCAAATGCTAATTACAGTAGATATTAATGACAGCACTCCTGCTACTTTGTAAAGCAAACTGCATTACACCAGGTAATGAGCAATGAATGTGCAATCAAATCTGGAAGAGAGGGCGTTTCCAAGCCTTTAAACCTCAATATATTCCACAAACAGAATCAAATTCACAATCAGAAACACAAGGCACAATTCCCTCAACTTTCACATGAAAGTAGATGTTCTCATTCCCCCCGTACAGTTCTGGGGCCTCAGACAAGTAAGGTGAGGGGAGGCTGATACATGAACAGATCTTGAAGAAGTGGTTGCATGCCCACTGTGTTACAGTGCAGGTCACAGGCACAAGTTGGATGCAGCTGAGTGACAGTGCTGCTTCAATGGTTAATGCACCTGACAGACAGCTTGGAATCAGTGTTTCTAAGCAGCTTTTAAAATTCTTGGAGTACTTTGTTTTCCCTGAAACGCAGAAATGAATGATCTAGTTGATTTCCTCTTGTACATGTGATTCCAAAGGATGTAATTTACTTCCTTTGGAAATGGCTATGAGGAGTGCTAAAGAGGCTCAAAACTTCCAGGACAGAAGCCACAGCACCATCTGGGATGTGAAATGAGGGACTGGCTCTTTATCTACATGGTTAAAGAAGTGAAAAGGTCCCAGACAGCAGCAGTTGAAAACGCGCTATGTGCATTTCAGGGCTCTTCTGTCTGGAGAACAGCCAGCTGAGCTTAGATTGCACTGGCATTTTATAATAAAGCCACACCAGAAAACTACATATAATATGAGGGACAATAGCCCCCCTGGATGGCAGCTACAATAAAATGAAGAATCATTACACTTATTACACAGCTCTTTACATTTCCTTCTTTACTAAGAACCACCCTGAGGACAATGTGACAAGCTCAGATGAAACTTTTCAGCATGCCTTCTAAAACAGGGACTGTGTTTCACCATGGGGCAGGGCGCTTTATGGTCTTGTCTATGTTGACAAGACTCACAAGGAAGAATACATACAAGAAAGTAGAGATGAAGATCCATAAGCAGGAATCCCTCCAATTTTCCCCAGTTTACTGGTATCTAATGGAAACCAGGAAAACAAATGCAGCCAGTTCATGTGAAAATCAACCAAGCAAAGCTTTCTTCATTCCTTGAAACAAATAATATGTGTTCAGCTGCTTGCTCTTTTGTTTTCATTGCATCATTTTCTGTTAACATGTGTTTATGCACACTAAAGATTACATAAAAGTCATTTACCAAAGATAACACACAGTAGGATTTGGGATAATCCCATCAGCTTTGCATTTAGTACCCAGCTGGAAAAAGGGACAAGATCTACAACATCCTTTCTTGTTTACATAGTGTAATTTCTTTTGAGCTTTCTTGCAAGTGGATTTGCTGGGAAACATTGCTTTCACTCCAGTAAGGTCAGCTTTCATCCCAATCCAAAAAAGTCGTGTGATCAAAGACAGTAAGAGAGGTAGACTAAGGTAACCTTAAAGGCCAGGGCCTTTTCCATTTCTTTCCCTGTACAAAACAAACCCCAAGTTTTATAAGTCATGTGAGCAACATTTTGCAGAATAAATACAGAATTGTGAATTTACAGGCTCACAAAGTACTGTGCTGATGACCTGTAGTTAGGCCTCAGGAGAGCAGGAGACAGGAGAAGAAATTAAAAATAACCAAGGAAGAATTGATGTCTTAAGAAGAAAACGATGAAGAGAAGCAGAGAAAAAGAAGGTAGAAACAGATACTGAAGTCAATTCTAAGTTATATTAAGTCATCCTTTCAAGAGTACGAAGTCTTGGCAGCAAGTTTGAAGGGATCATGATCATACAAACAAGGAGCTTCTGGCCACTCACACTTGGGCCAGCACAGAGACTGTCCTCTTTTTATGTGACAAGCCTCTCTGGAGGGCTCTTTTGGCCAGGTTTGGCACCGCAATGCCTCTATGGCGAGATTCATCTTCTTGGCAACGAATCGTACCGACGTTCAGCAGCACAGCAAGCGATCTCCTCTCCTCCAGTGAACTGCAGGGATGTCTCCATGAATTACATCCCACATCTACTAGATCATGGGACTGGCTCTTTATCTACATGGTTAAAGAAGTGAAAAGGTCCCAGACAGCAGCAGTTGAAAACGCGCTATGTGCATTTCAGGGCTCTTCCGTCTGGAGAACAGCCAGCTGAAACCAGATCGCACTGGCATTTTATAATAAAGCCACATCAGAAAACTACATATAAGCTACATCTGGCTATATTTTCCCAAAGAAATAAACTGCATTTTTTTCCCCAGGCTATTGCTCCTCAGGATTGTTTCAAAGGGTTTTCAAATTACATGAGTAACTACTTTCTTCTAAGTCTTTGCCTCCTCTTCCTAATTAAAACATCTCTCAGAATTATCAAAGCAGATATATTAGCATACTGGGCCAGCTACCTTTCATTCTTAACAGTTCCCTGCATACCCAGAAAGACAGGGAAAGGGAAAAAAATAAATAAAAAATAAAAAATAAAAAGAACAGAGAGATAGGCTCCATTCTTTATATAAATCAAATCTGATTTAGCAGGTCTTTTCTGAGCTCCCCCTATCCTTACTGGCCATCACACTATTTTACAAAGCTGTCACCATATGTGAGATACTTCGCTTCAGGGTGAAAATTATCAAGATGAAAGAATGACTTACTCCAGTTCTATCAACCTTGTGAATCATTCATGTTCTTTACATGAATCACAGCCAGCTGCAGTACCTGTCAGATTCTGGACAATGTACAATGTAACTTTTACCAACGATCATTCAAAATATTCTAATAACCCCCTTTCAGATACGCACATTGTGTGTTTGGCACACACCCCAAGATAAAACAGTTCAGTGTATCATTCAGCATCTTGCTGAAGTGCCATAGTTTTAGCTGAAAGCTAAACAGCCTTCTCTATAATGCAAGGACTGACTTTGTTTATTATTTTTCAAAAGCTCCATCTAAGGATAAGCATTTTCCCCTGGGCTTTAGTAACAGCAGGTTTTAGATTCTTAAATAAAATCTGAAGTAGGTGAAATCCGGAAGTAAGGAAGCTTGTACCTGTGATCAGATTATCAGAATAAATCTTACCACAGATGCTTATGTACCAATGAGAAGTTATCAGCTACGCAAAATCCCAACTAAAGCTCACAAAAATTGCTAAGAATGCCCCAAGTTCACCATGTGAACTATTTAAACTCAATTCAGCCAATCTGGATGAAATTTTATGGAAAATTAGTATTGGAGTATGCAATGCACACCTCAGTGACGCCCCTTAAAAACCAGGTGTGTATCCCCAGACCCATAAAATTCTCTCTCCAAACAGACACTCCTTTGTGGCTAAA
Source organism: Cephalopterus ornatus (assembly GCA_013396775.1). Lineage (NCBI taxonomy): Eukaryota > Metazoa > Chordata > Aves > Passeriformes > Cotingidae > Cephalopterus > Cephalopterus ornatus. Next base: position 232,745 of record VZRE01005510.1, on the reverse strand, counting down.
TATGATGTTTTATAACTAGGCTGCTGTCACACTTATATGCCCCACCAGGTCAATTCTGCCCTGACGCCTTTGCGTTGCTGCTGGATCCGTTGTTCCTGCCAGCACAGGTCTCACCAAGGCAGAGCAAAGTCAGCACATATTCAGCTACCCAAACTTTTACTGCAGTAATGGGATTACAGTGAGGATTTGTTCAAAGATGAAATAAAGCGTTCGTTTAAAGCCATTAAAAATAGCTGCCTTGCTGTCAGATTATTAATCGCCTGTCATAATATTCTTACAGGTGATTATAAAAAGTATATTTCTGTGTAGTCAGAACGCCCTTCTGTCAGCGCAGTGAAGGAAGAGCCAGCAATAGGAACAGTCCCACGGCACAGAAACACTGCCACCTCCTGATCACCAGACAGGCAGCTGCCAAGGCACACACTCTGCATGACAAGCAGCTGGTACTTGTTTTAATCTAAATGCCAGTGATGTTCTCTAACGTGGCTTTGTCTCACATTTTAGGCAAAGGCACACATTGTTCAGCTAATGTAGGACCATTCACTGAGCTGCAGTAACCCACCTTAGTGCCTGAGCTCTGTCAAACCCAACCTATCTCCCATCAGGCACACGATCTTGGTTATTTCATTGCTGCTACACCAGAGATATCAGCAGTTACTCCCACTACCAACCACCAAAATAAAGCACGTTGAGTTCTGGCAGACCATGGAAAGGCACGGTGTGAAAAGCTACAAAGCCTAATATATTGTCTTCATGCAGAAGTTGTTGCTAAACTTCACATAAAAGCACAGAACAAAGCATCATGTCCTGAGTGCCAGTGCCCAGCCCCACTGCAGACCAACAACAGTCGCCCAGCCCTGCCTGCCAAAAAGCTTCACCTCCAGGTCCCTGCAGTCACAGGCAGGCAGGACCTGGGCAGCAGCACCCACTGCGACTCTGTGGAGACCATAAAACACAGTGTTCTGGTGCACTCACTGGAAATGAGTAATTTCTTTTCCCTCTGATTAATACCAGTGTGATCATGGCAAGGGCAAAAGTACATTTTATGCCTGGGCTGGTTAAATTTCATGATTATTTTGCAAGGCATCTGGGTCTATGCCTGAGGCATCCATGTATTCATTACACTTAAGAGGCATAAATGAATACTAGAAATTTGGGGGTTCTGGTTGAGTGAGAATAAGAAATTTTGTCAACAGAACAAGTGACCTGTTCCAAATTTCTAGTTATGACATAGGGCAGAAAATGTAAAATAAAGTAAGGAATATTAACACAACAGCTATATTAAAATAGTATGTCCTTGAAATAGAGAATAAAAGAAAAATGTCATCCACTTCAAGTAATATTTCTACTTTATCTAAGTCTATGTTAGACCCCATCTCCCAAAAGTAGTTCTAAATAAACACCACAGAATCAGCTCCTGGAAGTCTGGGTATTTTTGACATACCTTGCCATGCCCCACTTGCACTGGAAGCAGGTCTCAACAAATGCCCCTAGCACCTTGTCATAGGCAATAAATTCACCAAGATTCTGGTTCCCAAACATTCCTGAACTTGCAGACCAGGCCCTTTGGCAAAATCGCTGGGCAAAAATGTTGGCTTTTTAGGAGGAGGAGGAGGAGGAGGAGACTGCCCCTCAACTCACCAGCAGCAATAGCAGGCTGATTTGAAGAGCGCTTGGAGGGAAAATGAAGTTTGCTGACAGTAACCCCCCCAACATCAGATTTTGCTGCTGGAGGAAGGAAACGACCAGAATCAGAGAGACTTTTACCTCCTCCCAGGGCAGATTTTTGTGCCCTGGCTGGGCTGTTTGCGCACCAGCTCTATCCCCTAACACATCCCCCAAGGGAAGCCCACAGCAGCACTGAAATAACCATGGAGCAGTCCTGACATGGCACAGCTTGCTGGGGGGGCTATTTCACTTCGGGAAAAACTTTTTCCCTATCCTTTCCTGCACAGAAAAGTCCCCAGTTCTGTCTCATCCCACAGCCTCTAACACCCACAGGATGACGTGCCATTTTGTGCCCTTTTCTACTAGGAAAGGGCGACCCATCTTCCCGGCCCTGCAGTGAGGAAATGGCCACCGGCCACAAGGCCGGCTGACCTGCACTCTTACGGCTTTGTAATTCCGATCTCCCTCCTGCGCCTCCATTAACTTGTCTGGCACCACAGCGATCACGGAGAATCCCCAGCCTTTTCACCGTCCTGCAAACAGCGTCTGGGGCACACTGGAGCTGCAGTGTGGGTCCAGCAGCCCCTCGAACCCACCCTGAAATGAGGGAGCCGCTGTGAAGGGACTGACGGCGATGCCACCGCAAAATGGCGCTGCTCTTCCCCACCCTGGAGAAGTAAACGCTAATGAGAAGAAACAGTGCCATTTTGTCAGATCCATGTTATTAGTGATTAAAGTCATTAAATGCCCTGTGGGGGTCTACTTACCTTTTCCGTGAACACACACAAAAAAGTGGACTTTCAGCCTTTTCTGCACATCCGTGACGTGAGGGATCAAGGAACAACCTTGCAGGTCAAAGCAAATGGAGGTCGAACCACTTATCTAACTGAAAAAGAGTATTAAGGTCTGTATGCAGAAGGGGTTTGGGTTAATAAAAAAAAATCTTTGGGCTGATGAGATGTGGCATAATGACTTCCAGTCAAGCTGATCTTTAAATCAAATTGAATTTAAAAATAATCTGCATTTGTGGTTTTCTTTTGTAAAATACCATTGTAGTCAATACTGGGAGAAATGATTTAGGCAAGCAGTAGGTTATTCGTGTCTTGGAGACAAAAGGAGGAACTGTTATGGATTTCTGTAGTTAAGCATGACTTATCAGGCTCCACACAGGCCTTTGTGGATGAAATTCAGTAACTACAGCTGCAGAGGGTAACAGTAGATGGTCTCAGCTGGCTGCAGGAGCCATGCACTGATTTCATAGAATCACAGAAAGGTCTGAGTTGGAGGGAACCTTTAAAGATCATCTAGTCTAACCCCTCTGCCATGGGCAGGGACAAATGCTCATGTACATGTACCCAGAAACACTTCCAAAGTGGAAATGAATTCGAACTGGTTGAATTAGTCTCTGTGAATAATTTAGCTGCTACATTTTGCATTAATTGTTGAATAATTTATTCACAAATACATTTTCTCAATTATTTGACCTCTGCTGCAAAGTAATGAATGTTATTTGGCAAATAATTTACTGTACAATATTTATATGAACACATTAATTCTGAATATATTTCCCTATTACCCCATTACTTCCAAATTCACTGTTTGAGTGATCTCAGTATAGACAGCAGGCAGCCATCTTTTATAACTCATTTCTACTGCCTAGTCTGGTTCATTCTAATTCAAATATCTCAGTACATATTCCAAAATCTTTCAGCTTCTTCTGGGCACATTCCCTGTGGATAAAGCCTGGAGACCTCTCGGAATAAACACAAGTGATGTGCAGGCAGGTGCAGACATGGGTAGATGGACCAGAGGGAACAGAAAACATGGGAAATACTCAAACAGAGGCATGGCAGGGAGGGGAGGGGGTTTGGAAGCCAGGTGCGAGTATTCAGAATGTCACTGAGATTTGACAGGACTAAACATATAATTCCATAGCTCTTGGGAAATCCATAGCCTTTGCTGAAATACTTTTTATCTTTGTAGTACAACGATGAAACTTACTCCTTATTTAAGCACCAGGACAGTAGACTGGGCACAGATGCAATCATAGTCTAGAAGATGGACAAAACCTATACTGCCTTACAAACGTCATGTTACTCAGGTCTTTAGGATAAGCAAGGGGGAAACTGGATGGAAATACATGAAACTGGCCTGAAATACATACAATAAACATAACCTCAGGAACATCTCTGAAAACATTTGCTCTCTCTGCTTGGACATGAGCAAAACACCACGAAGGAACAGTGCTGGATTTAACTCTGCCTTCAGGTCAGCTACAGAAATAGAGAAGCATCAAGGTGCTTCTGCACATGCAAATACGATGGAGGAGCAATAAAATCCCTAAACAATACATACTTGAAAGGATATTTGGTTCACTGATTAATGGCAAACATATAAAACTTACTTTTTTCTAACCATGCTCTCATGGCTTGCAGTCCAGCAGTTTTCCTAGCCAAGAGCACCAGAGGAACACACGAGCCCTGTGAGGAGAAGGCTTCACATGAGTGTTTTGCTGCAATTCACAGAACTAAGCAACACAGCAGCAAAGCCAGGGATAAGTTTGTCAGGATTTCCATCACCCTTTACTTGACAATTTTTAATGAAAAGCTGAAATATTAGAAAATCTTTACTGCTGAATTTGCTTAACTAAAGCAAGAGCCCCCTGCTATTTTCAATCACACTCACAGCTAAATTTTTTTCTAGAGGGGGATAGCATATTTGACATAAATGTTTAACAAAAACCATGCATGTAAATATGAAGATTGGTAATTTTGAGACTCTCCTCTATTTAACCAACCAAAGTGCTTGTTGAGCTGTCACTGGTGGACTTGTGATTTCCCATGTTCATAATCAATCAACCATCTGGGACAAGGAATATAATCAAAGGGATTCACAGTCTTATAAGCCCCTTTTCAGCAGCTCGACATGTGGGCACATGCTTGCAACAAACTCCTTTACGGCCTACTGTTCTCTGCTGGACAAGGAAGCAGAGGAAAACCCTTCTACTCTGTAACTTAACACCACCATTGCAGGTTGAAGCATTGCAGGTTGAAGCACCCTGGGTGAAGAGTATAAAGTGGAGACAAAGCACTGTGTACACTGGGGATGATTTCGTCTCCTTCACCCAGAGAATGAAGGATGACTGAGTCAAGACCATTGTCCTGCAGGGATCATATATATATTCTCTGACTTTCTTGTACCTTTTTCATGCTGTATCCTGAACAGAGAAAACCAGTATTTTCTTTCCTGGATTTTGAGTTTCTCTTGCCCTGAGTTTGATTAGAGAACACAGCCAACGCTGCTCAGAAACTGAAGAGTTCTCCCTGCCTTCCTTCAGTTTATTCCTTGTTTGTTTGTTTGTTTTTCAGATGTAACTGTTTAAAAAAAATTTTCACTTTCCTGTGGCAAACAAAAATCAGTCTTTTTGGTGAGTCCCCATCTGGAGAAGGCTTGCTCATGTACTATCTAGAGCCGTACCAGACACAGCGAGCCACAAAAGCTGTAGACTGTCATGGAAGTTTAGTCAAGACAATTTTTTTTTTTTCTGAGAATACCCTCCCATTCCAATAACAGTTCATATCATTTATGCAAGCTCAGATGGAAAAGAAAATATTCTCCATCCCACATATAAATGGACTTGGCTGCAAGATATGATCACCAGCTTGCAGCCAGCTCTGAACAGAGACACAAGGCTCAAACTTGAAGAGTCCTCTCCAGTACCATCTCTTATCCATATCACAGGGTGCATAATTAGATGGCAGATCTTGATCTTCACATAACAGGAGACAAGTATATTTTTAATTTATTTTCCATCCCATGCATTGCTTTTCTGGTCTTTGTTACTTTAGTTTTAATTAATTTTGCCCGTAATTCCCTTCTAAACAATCTATCTTGTAACTGATTTGCATGTGGAAGAAGCTGAGGAGTAACAGAGAGATTTGCCACTCTCATTTTGCACCCACTTGCTTACACCTAACAGAATGCTCCTTTTTCACGCACATTCTCTCACATCTCTTTCAATTACAGGCGGTCCCCTTCAAAACGTCATCTCTAAGTAGCCTCACAAAGAGAGGCAAGCTGTGTTTTCTTCCCTGATATATTTCCCAAAGATATCATTTAAGAGTGTCCCTTGGGATACTGTAAGAATTCCTTAGGATGCTCTTCCCCTGCTATTGTCATCCACTTTCTGCATCCCTTATTCCCTGTATTGGGTTTCAGTGGTATTCCCCAGAAAACATTTATTTTCTGAACTATAATATTTGCATAAAGCTGCACCTGTGGGAAAATTTACACCAGTAGCAAAGGCCACAAAAGAGGTGATACTTACAAGATATATAGATCTTGAGATACTCCAGTAAAAAGGGACACATTTCACTGACAATTAATTAATTTCTTACAGTTGTTGAGTTCAATTTGCTCACAGTCATGGCTACAAATGATGCACTGATCTCAGTTCTGGAGCTGTGGACAGCTAATGAGTAGGAAGTCCTTAACTGAGGTTCCTGGCTGCACCACAAAATAGTCTTTTTCATAAATCAGAAATGATAGAAAAAAGTTTGAGCAATTTTTTGGCTGGTTTTGCTTGACCTGATAGTGTTTACTCTCACAGTGATGGTGATCCTGGACAGTGTAACATCATGTAACATCTTGTTCCCTCTGTAACCAGAAAACATGTTGATCCACTTCTTTACCAAATCGTGAGCTAGGAGCATCATTTAGTATACAGTCAGAATTACTCAGTCCTCGTTTAGGTCTTTTTCAGCTTTGTTCTTTGAGGACAAGCGATCAGTCTCAATCTTGAGCAGCTTCCTTCCTTCCTGGGAAGGTCAGGATGCCCTTAGTCACGAATGGATTGACGCAGGAGGCTTCACAGCACTCAGCATCTATTTCTCCTTCCCACATTTGTCTACATCTTTCCTCGTTCTCCCACAGCTCTATCACCTGGGATGGTTTTGACAATTCTTTCCGACATGCTCAATCTGATTTAGTTTCCTTATATTTCCCCAGGGACTTGAGTTGCTGTTCATGCCTCATTTAGTTTCCCTTTAGAGAGAACCCCATCCAGTGTTAAGTGAAGTGTCCCCAGACCCAGGAACAGGAAGTGGAGTATGGAGCAATTTTAAGATGCTCAGCTACTTTGGCTCGTATTTGGCTCCCTTCCGTACTGTTCTTCAGGCAGGATCCTCCACTAGGCCAACAGAGTTTTGATAGAGCGCCTCTTTGATTTCCCTCATTTCATGTATTCTTTGCATTGTCTGCTTGAAAACATGGCCCAGTCCATGGCTTATGTCCCCCCATGCTCAGCAAGATGCCACACATTTTCAACCATACAGTCTCACCCTGCAAAAAGATTAAAAATAAAAAAAATAAAAAAAAAAAGAAAAGAGAAAAAGTCTTCAGGCAAGTAAAGAGCATTGAGTGCAATGTTTCCTAATCACCAGCTAACTGCTGCCTGCAAGAGCAATATTTTCTTTTGTACTCTTAGGAGTGACTTGGTTTATTTCCCTTTTTTCCAGCCAGCAAATGCTCAGCTGACACGATAGCAATGCTTTCTCGTTACCTGCAGGGAGACAGGCACTACTCAGAGCAGTGAGAGCAAATCCTTTGCCCATGTCCTAAAGCACTGAGAAGCGAAACGCAGGTCCTCAAAATCGCACTTGATTTTCAGATACATGCAGCTCACCTTGTTCTGCAGTCTGGCCTTTTCCCCTCCAGTTCTGCCTCATCTGCTGCGTATTTTGCTTCAGTGATACAACAAACACATGATAGATATAACCCCACATGCTAGATGGCATTAAAGAGGCTTATTTACAAATGCTCACATTTTTCAAGATAAAATTTCCTGATCCAAGGTGGAAACTCAGGTGGAGCCTTACAATAAATATCAAACCAGTAACTCTGGAGTGTTCCCAATTAAGGTCAGTCCCTCACTGCTCTTCTGGTCTTCTCTGCCAAGCCCATAAACTATTGGTATGAACAAGCTGGATTGGAGCATTTTAGAGAAGTACATCCTTCTCTCCCAGGCAGAGTTTAGAAATGTAAACCATGTAGGAGGATCTATGCTTCAGGCTGGCTCCTCTAAACAGAACAACTTCTAATTAATTTTTTTTAATACTGCCACGGGCTCCTCTTAAATTGAAGAGAAGTGCATTCTACTTTCCTTTACAGAAAGGCATTGTATATTACACTTAATCTGATTATGTGGGAGAAAAATAAACCAGCTGAGCTTCTAGGAGCTTTAAATATGTCCTTTTAAACGGTGTTTAAACAGAAGAGTGTTTACATCAACTCACTTTAATGTGAGGTAAAGCACATTTAAACAGTGGTTTTAAAATACCACACAACTACCATATTATTGCAGATGCCTTGTTATGAGGATACCTTACAGAGGGAAAAAATTCTGAGCAAAAACTGCTGTCACTAAAGTGTAATTTACTGACTCTAAAAGTGTTAAAGAATTACAGCAATAGAGATTTAAGATTATCCACCAAGGAAATGAGCCTTGAAATCTGTGTCACAATGTATTTGGTTACAATTTCATTTCTGAGGGAAAATTATATTTTAGAAAAAAAAAAATCACATAAATCTTTTCAAATAAGGAAAGATATACTGGGGAATCAGGATGGGATTATGTCTCCTGGCCATTCCTTCCATCCAGATGAATAACCTTGCCCACATGAGCAGTGAAAAGTCAATTCATTATTCTAAATGAATGGTCCCAGCTGACTCAATTGAGCCTTGCAAAAAGCCCTGAGGGCTGGACCTGATGATGAAGGCTGCCCTGGATACAGCAGTTGGACAAAGCAAGGACCAGAACCTCAGCCTCCCTTTTTTTCCATATTACTATATTACACCTTTGTTTGCTAATGGAAGAAGGTGTGAACATAAAGACTGGCAATAATGAGAGGTGAAATTTTAACCCAGCCTTGCAGTTCATTCCATGTAAACAAAACCAAACCTTACATTTAACTAATGACTCTGACACGGTCTTCTCAAAGAGGTCAGGTCCAGAAGCATGAGGAGATGTTGAAGAGAAGGTTAAAACTGACAAAAAGCTACAAGTGAACACGAGTATTTAGAAGAATCCCACTATGTGACCAAGCTGTATGTGTCATAGCAGGGTTGAAACTAAAAAGAAATAAATTGTAATTTGTGTTACATAATAAGCTTAAGTGATTGGTAAAAAACTGGAATAATTTGTTATAGGATTTACAGGCATCCAACAGAAGACTAAACACTTAACAGTGTGTCGTGCTGAGGTGAACCCTGCATTTTTGCAAACAGCTGGACAGTGGCATTTGGGAGTGTTTTACCAGCTCTATCATTTGTTTCTCGGTGGCCTCTGTCACCTTGTATTACGAAAACCAAGGCAAAGTTATATTTTGTTTCTGCTTTCATGATTTTCCTTTCCCATTAGCTTCTGAGCCAAAAGACCTAAGGCACTTGGGGGTATTTGGTGTCAGCTGGGCAACTCTTAAGATAACTGCTGCTGTTAAGTGCAGAAAATCAGAACCCTTTTCTTCACTCTCAGTCCCACCCAAGCTCTTACTGATTTCTTCGAAGTAAACTTAGCCCAAGACTAAAATCTACACACAGCACATGTTTAATACCATGGAGGCCATCAGATCATCTTAAAAAGGATGATACCCATCATTCACAAGATGCCCATATTGCTATGTACTTCATCCAGTGCAAAATTACTCATTAAACTGTATCATCTGTAGCTCAAAGACCAGTAGGAAATGAGGGTAACAAGCAGCAACAACAAAAGCCTACCTTCCTAGAGAAGTATGAGACTTCTTTCACGCCAACCAGCATATGGTGCACAAAACCTACCTGACCCTGCCCACTTGGTCAGATCTGCCCAGAGAACCACAGAGCAAATCCTACCTCTTAGAGAAGGATATTGATCAAGTCATTACTTCTAAAATCATGAAAATCTAGAGCAGTTCAGACCTCCTTGCTAATGATTACAGGAGTTTTAATCACTTTCATTTTGAAATTCAAATTGGACGTAACACTTGAGCACCTGTAATTACCTTTATGGAAGTGAAGATTTCCATCAGGTTAGGGCACTTTCCATATATCAGGCAGAAAAATTACAAGATTCAAGGACCAAAACCGGAAAATGAACAAGCTCTGATTCAAAATCAGATTCACATTTCCAGTGATGAAGACAATTAACTACAGGAACATAGGAAGCTGATGGATTCACCTCTTCTGTAAGTGAAGATTGAATGACTTTCTCGAGGGTTTACTGTAGCTCACACATAGGACAGGAGCAAAATAGAAGTTATTAAATGAAATTTTTCACTTTGTGTTATACGTGATGTCTAAACAATTGCAATGACACGTCCTGCCCTTACTGTTAACAAAATTTGCAGTTGTTGCCATAAGCAGTCCACATTTGGATACTTCATCACAGAATAAACTTTAAAGGAGGAAGAGATATTGCTGAACTCTAGAGCTCAGCTGAAATCACCAGTGCATGACATACAGCTGGTATTAAAATTAAGTTGTTAAATTGGTATGCAAATATCATACCATCTATCATTCAAGATTCAAAAAGCAGCCAGGAGGACAGGAACCAAAATAACAAAAGGTATGAGCTCTAATTGTATCACTAGGCACCCTTTATGTCTCTAATAAAGTACTGGAGCTTAGTTACTGCTGAGAGGAGGAAAAGCTGATAGTACTCTGGTTGATGTTGCAGTACAAAGGAAGCAGAGAATCCTCATCTGCAGATAAAAGAGACATAAGCTCTAATAACACATGTTTAAAAAAAAAAAAGAACCCCCTCCTAGTCTAATAGCCTGAAGGCATCTTAAGTAAAATGTCTGAGAATGAAAACTGATCTGTTTAATTAATGCTGAGCTCTAATCATTAACACCAATTACATAACAAAAACTATCCGGGATTTGTGCACTAGGAAATTAGATACAGTAGACAAAACAATAATTAAAGTGCTGAATATATTTGCTTCTGGAACAGGGTCTAGTACATTTAGGCTTTTGTAAATGCAGGATTGTATCCTTCAACTGTGGCACAGATGAACCATCTGGGCTGGTGATTTTTGTGATGTGGGACTTCCAACATGATCTGTGATGTTCACTGCTGTGGTTTGCTTCTATGCCCACAATGAAGCTAGAAGCTGCTATTTCCCATGCTTTTCTTATAACTGGTTTGGCTTAACTGGTCACTGAGTCAGCACAAGCCAGAGCATAAACAGCAGCTGCTCACAGTCTCTTCTGAAGCAGCAATGAGGAGGCATCACACGAAGACAGGAAGTAACAAGTCCAGAATACATGAAGGGAGAAACACACTTCAAATATTGCAGAAGACTAAAGATACTATAACACACAGAGATTCCAAAAGTCATGAAATAGCAGCATCATGAATGCAAAAGGAGATATAATACCTCTGAGCTGGAAATTGGAGCTGCAAATGACAGAAAACAGCATGAAGACTGAGGGAGTAGGGAATGGTTGCCTTGCTCGTCAGGTCTTACCCATTCCTGTTGCCTCATGCTGGTTGTGGCTGTACAGAGACTCCTTTCAAGGCCATCCTTTCTCTTGGAGATTTTGAGATTGGACTTGTCTTTTTTTTCTTTCTCCTCTATTAAGAACATATGCTGACCTCTGTAGTGAATGTTAATGGGGCTCACTACAAAACTTTCAAACAGCTAACATGGTTATTTGGTGGATTTATATAATTTTATGTCAAATGGCAAATACTGGGGCTATATGCCTTGTCAGGGGCACACTTCCACCTTAAGCACACCTTAAGCCCTTTGCCTTCTGCTAGTGCAAAGCTGACAGATGCTCTTCAGATGTAAAAGGCAACCCCTGTCTCAACAGCTGCAGCAGCTTTGCTCTCCTTGTAGGGCTGGAGCTGCTGACTACCTGCAGCTAAAATGATCACAGCAATAGGTCATGCATCATTTCTGGAGTCCTGCAATCTTGCCTTCTGTAGCTGCTCTTAAAAGACTGGTACAGCAATCTTCACTTCCAAACACCTGCAGTGCTGCACCCTTGCTGTCCCCTCTGCTCCAAACACCCTTGTTCCCATGCACTGTTGAGGACTCCTTTAAGACTAGCACAAAAGACTAAGCCAGCCAAAAACAAACAACCCAAATCATTTTCTTGTCTGACTCCAATCTCTGCACTGTGCAAAGCTTACACGTCCTTCTGACTGGTGGTCCCCAGGCATCAAACTTCAGCAATGTCTTTGAGAGATACAATAGCTGATGTTATCAAGAAACTGCTAAGCTGCTGTGGTTGATACGCTGTCCACGCAGCAGTGACTTCCATCCAATCTAACGCACCACCCTGTATCAGCTCCCTCACTCTCTTCACAGCTCTTAAAGGTGCTCACTCAGTTTAGGTCATTTTGCCAGAACATGTTTGTTTCAGCTCACTATGTAGGGCAGAAGCTCTTCCTCTCCCTCTCTCTCTGATTATATTTACTCTACCTCCCCCCTTCCTCCAAAAAATATCTGATTTTGCTCAGTCCATCTCTTCTCTTCTGTTCCTGTTCCCTGTTTGCAGCACAAAAGCTTTCCTTTGTCAGATTTGTTGGCCTGTGACTGACAAGCAATTACAATAAGTAATTTCATTTCAGTGGAAGATAATAAAATGTGATACCATAACTAACCCACAAAGCCTCCAAAGTATTCATGTTCACTCTAATAACCTGGCCAGATGCTGTTAATCTTGACAGAGGCTGCCCAGGAAGTGCTGTGCAGCTGAATCTTCATATTCTTTCACTGTTTGATGATCCTTCCACAGGGAAAACTCCAAGCTGTTAAAATGCAATGGCCCTGCTCTATTTTTTAATTACATTCAGTTTATTAGAGGCACAATCAGATGCATAACTAGTCCTGGAGCCTGCCCTACCTTACCAAGAGGGAAACGGAGGTCTGACTCATTTAGGCTCTCACCATCTTGGAAGTGTGGAGCAGTTTCTCTCTGGGAGACAGAGGCATTGAAGGAAACATGCAGCAGAGGGGAAATTCTCTTTTTTTCAACAGCTATTTCCCTCCCCTGCCCAGGGACAAATTGTCTTTGTTTTCAGATATTCCTCCTAAAGCCAAGATGTGCCAAGGAAAGTTTGCTGCCTATTTGCCATTTGAAATTCAGTCTGCCTGTCCCCTCAGGACCAGAGTAGAAATGAGCTGTTTAAGGGTGAGGGGAGAGATACACTTGGTGCCAAAGAATTATAGGCCTCCCCTTTAGACTGCAAGTGCAGAATAACCCCTTACCAGCATTTCAGAAACAACATTAACTTCCCTTGAAACTCCTGGGTGTACAAGAGGAAGAGTAGGGAGAAAGGAGGTGACAGTAGAAAGTAGAACTTGCACCAGAAGCACATCCATGTCCCAACAGTAAAACGGTAACGCTCTTTGAAATCCTGCATATTTCTCAGGACATACATCAACTCAGTGTACATCCAACCTTGGCCTCCTGCTCCTGAGCAATCCCACCCTGCTACAAGAGCAAAGACAAAACCATCCCCTCAGCCCTCATCCTGCCACGGCTGCACAGGGGATGATTAAACATTAAACCTGCTGAGTCCAGAGAGGAGTTCATAACTGGGGCATGGCAATCTGCACTGTGCCCTTCACACAGACAAGCCTGAACCCCCTGATCTGTGCAGAAAGGGCAGCAGAGAGAGAAGGAGCAGGGTCCAGTCAGACAGGTTTCCACAGCACCAGTGGCACGTTTGGTGACAACCCTCTTTTCAAAATTTCTGTAACCACAAACACACATTAACGCAGGTGAGAGGGCAGAGACCTCTCTTGGAGAGGGCTAGTTCAGGAAGTGAAGTGTGAGGATGCTCCTTTTAATGAGATAAAGGCAGAGGAGATGCTCCCAGACAAGGGCAAAAGAATTAAAATACTGCTGCTAAAATTTCCATGTCCACTTGAGAAGTGAGTCTAGCTACAAGATAAACTGGAGGGCCAAGATGTTCCTCATTAAAATCCACCTGGCTGCTCTTCAGTAGTGTCTCGTTCATGTTAAATCCACAACTGTAATTAAACTGTTTTCCAAGCTCTTGAGAAGTAACTGAAATGCTTAGAAATGCTCTGAGGAAACAACAAAAATAACTATGATGACTGTCTCCATCTTGCAAAGATTATATGCAAAACTCCATCCACCAGCAGGTGGGTTCCAGGCTAAGACTTGTGACACGAGTGCCTCAGAGAGGAAGTTCTACATGGCTCAGATCTCACTCCGTTCCAAACCAAGAGGTGGGAAAGCCATGAGCATCATTTCAGTTCTTCTATTCTTCAAGCAATATACATCCAGACCCCACTGAATTTCAAGGGAACTCAGTATTCATGGCGGAGAACAGTCCTCTGAAACACACTGCGTGTTTGTCTCAGACAGTTAATTACTCTGCCCTCCTGTCATTTCATTACAGCAAATGATGCCTTAGAAGAGAGGAGTGATGTACACGTTCAAGATAGCTGAGCGGTGTTTTTCTCCAAACATTGTTCAAATCAAAAGTACAAGATGTTCCTGGTATTGTCTGGAAATCTATTTATGTTACATCCTTAGATATACTTCCCTTTATTCCAGACAGTCTTCTTGAGTTTGCATAGTGAAAATGGAAAAAAAATAAAGAAATTCTGTATTTCCTTAATATTGAGAACATGAGAAATAAATAACCTTGGGCTTTCTGTCCTCCAAGAAGAGAGGTGATGTAAGAGCAAGCTAAGTGCAGCTGACTTACCTGGGTCCAAACCAAATGAGAGAGCCTCTTGCATAAAATAAAAAGGTCAAGAGTATAAAGATGTGATCCCGATGGGGAAGAGAGCCAAGAAAACAGTTCGCTATTTATATAGCTGATTAAATAAAATATAATGAGGGCTAGCTTGGCCCCTTTCCCAGAGTTCATAAACCCACACGAGGAATCTCCTCTGGGAGCAGTGCAGCCTGACACGTGCCTTATTTAAATCAGGCCATTTAAACAGCTGACATTTTTAGTGTCAGCTTCTGTTTGTTCATACCCCCCCAGCTCTCTCTGAATTAACCTTTCCTGCTGCTGCCTGCCCACTTGCTTCATGTCTTCCCCACCTTTAGACTTAGCAGGAATCAAATCAGATAAGCCAGAACTACAACAGAATGAGAAGTTCCAGGAAAGCCTTTTCTGTGATTTATTTCCCAGGTCCTGCTTGCAGAGCAGCAGCCCGCCTCACATGGTCTAGAAAGGTTGGGAGAGCCTAGCTCCCTAGACTTTGGAAATCCCAAGCTGCAGAAGACAAAGGTGTTTTAAGGGAAGCATTGCACAGAGCTAATCCAGGTAGGTATTTTCCCTGTTTTCATCAAGCTCTCCAGTACACCAAAGACTTACTTTGCATAACTCCAGCAGGCTGATGTGCTCTCTGCTAGACTGGTACCAATAACCACTGCCCTGCTAAGACTGATTTTTAGCAGCAAATTGAATCACTTAGGCACAAGCCCACCCTAACCTGTTTCACACATTTCAGACCAGGTGGCTTATATTATATTAGTCCATTCCTCAGGTAGACTTGCCTTCCCATGTCAACATCAGCCATATGGACACGTGGTCCATAAGGTGTGGAGCACAGGGAATCCCTCATTCAGGAAAAAAAAAATTACATCAGAAAGGAACGTGCAGACATATAACCACGAATGCCAAGAGGAAAAAGTCAGTGAAGAGTGGGATGGAGAAGCTGTAACTGTATTTCTCCCTGCTTAAAAAGACTCACTAATGTCTGATTCAAAAAACCTGACGTCAACGAGAGCCTTTGCACTGTCTACAGGAAGCTTTGAATCAGAATTTCTTTTGGGAAGAATGGGGAGAATTGCAGCCATCAAGAGCTTTCTCTGAAGTGAAACAATGAGTTGAACACAAGAGCTAGAGGTGACGAAAGGACAAATTACGATGCACTGCTCAGGGAGACACATACACGTAACCCTGTGCAATGTGTTTTGAAGGAAGTACCTTCCTTCCAGGTTGTTTGGGTGTTTTTGTTTTATTCTGATTCCTTTTCAAAAGTTCATTTGCAGGAGAGTAATATAAATTCAGAAGACAACCTCTCAGCTGTGTATGTGGAAAATCTGTCCACCCAATAAGTCCGAAAGTTAGTCAAACATCAGCTCCTAGTTATTTATAATGTTGCAAATATTGACTAAAATATATATATTCATACTGATTTTAGTCTGAATTGATGCTCCACACATTCTGCACACACGTCTGCTTCTACACTCTTCAGAGGAACACTTTGAGAGGAACAGAGTGAGCACAGTCCTAAACAAACAGACCAATTCTAACAGTGTCAGGTGAGGCTGATTGAGAGGAGTTTGTGAGTTTTGTATCAGAGACCCTGGGAAATGTCGCAGGAGTCTTTATTACCCCCATTACAGCAGCACAGATGGATCTGTGAGATGGAAGGCCAGGAACAAAATGCACATAAATATTGTGGAGCCGCCCGAGGTCATGGAATAACTCACGGCAGTCTTACCAGACCTGCCGGGTTTCCCATATATTTCTCCATCCCTCCTGTATGAAATTCCTTTGAATTGTATCTATTGAATGTCAGGACCAGAGCACCTACTGGTGACCCTCCTGGCTGGTAGTTTTGCATTCACTTAAGTCTTCCTTTCAGACAATTATGGCCCCAAATTGGAAGGATCAGAAGAAACTGCTTGAAGATTTCAGCCCACTAGTCTAAAGGGTAAGATGAACAGAAACTCCCTTTCAGCGCCTAACTAAGGGGCCTCATGATCTGTGAGCAGGCAACATCATTTGCCAGTATTATTTGCCACTCCGCCCTTCTGCAATAAAAAGGTGGACTTCATCCTTCAACGCCAAGACCATGGAGAATAGCAGGACTGCCTCTCACAACCTTTCAGCTGCCTGCCCTGCTTCTCACCTCACAAAGTTCTCTTCTACTACTGACCCAGCAAAGCCTGCCCTGAGCACTGCATAGGTATAATGCTGATCTCACAAGTCTCAGCACTCAGGGCTGCTGGAGGGAGACTCTGGGATTCAGAAGGAAATTCTGCTCAGAAAAATAGATGGACTCACCTCTGCTTGAAGGCACGGAAGGCACATCCTCGTGTCTGAGTAGCTCAACACACCATGCTGTGATATTAATCCTCTCGCTCACCCCCACCCAGGATCAGAAACTCCAGACATGAGCACCTAGCAGAAAAGGAATTAAGTCGTGCATACAAGCTAATTGATCAACTATTGAGAAAGCTTAAACTCTTTCAAGGGATAAAAACACATGTACTTTCATTGATATCATGATGCTGTTACTGTTTCACATCTGCAACACTCCAAGTCTGCATGGGCCCAGAGACACGTTTTTCCTGCCCCAATGTCTGGCAAAATCAGGTTTGGCAAAGTCATGCTGAAGTCTCTGATTTTCTTCCAACATGCTGAATTAGAGAACTCATGGATTAAGAGGAAATCCCCCAGTTGTCCAAATACAAAAAAGGCCCAGAGCACAGCAGTGTAAAAGAACCACTCATCTTGTTGGTTTACACTTTAGCCACCAGCAAGCCTATTTTCTAATGTATGAAGAGATCCTTTTGAATGGCCAGCTGAGCCAGATATGAAATAAGAACGACAAGGCTATTTTTCTGCTAATTCCCTTACTCATTTACACTCTTTCTCCTTACTGTTTCTTCCTCTTGGTTATTCTGATGTTTTTCAAATGTGTTGCAATAAGCAACGTTTTCTCTTTGATCAACCACCTCTATGCTCCTGCTTTTCTTTTTGCTGTCTTCTCTGCCCTGTTATACTTTATAAGGGAAGGATTTTCCTGAAACCATTATCCAGAGGTAATAATCTAGAGACTTGAATGTTCTTAAGAACACTTACCTCCTCCAGGGTTGCGTGATATTCTGATTTTACTGAGGGACAGGGGTTATCCTGAACATGCACAAACCAAAATTGTCTATTCAAGATGATGCTGATTTTCCTCAATTTCCATGCTCTCCTTCTCCAGTATGTTTCATTTTTCCTGGCCCCCTGTGGCACTGGAAGGAGGGAAGCTGGTATGAGAAGCGTTAAAGCATCAAACGGTATTACCCACCTCAAGTTCAAGTGAAACCTTTGCCAGGCTCTCACTCTCACTGCAGGGCAGTTACAGCTCTGCAACTTGTCCATTTCAGAAAGGACTGGCAGGTTACAAACCCACTCAAAAACATCTGACATCAGACTGAGCCACTTTCCAATGTCGGACAGAGAAAGAAATCAAGACACATTGCTTTCACCTTCCCTCCCTGAGATGGAGGTAACCCCATCTCTGTCTCTCTCCCCACCCCAAGAAATGACAACATTTCCAAACCCAGGCAATGACAGACTATAAATGTAGATTCAGCACATTTTGGGATATATCTTGACTTACACATCAGCATAATGGTATTCCTCCTCTCAGTAAAAGATTCTGATAGCCCAGATCAATCTATTCACAAAGGTGAAGAGAACTTCCTTTTAAGCCCTTTAACAAAATTATCTCAGTCATCAGAAGATCGGCAGCAGAAATTGGTTTGTGCCTTGCAAATTTGCAGAGTCTGCTTTTTTTTTTTTTTTGGCATGTGTGGTTTGCTTTAAACCTCACTTATATAATGCTTATTTATCACAGCCACGTGAGCTAATTCATGTATATGTATTTAGTATAAAAGCATTTGAATTAATGTTCCCAGCTTGTTTACTTTGAAGGACTGAATGCCCCCTCAGGAAGACATATTGATCTTAAAGGAGGCTCTTCTCTGATGAACACTGGTTCCTGCAATATTTATGGCATCTGAAGCCTTTTCTCTACTCTTGATCTTTTGAAAAGATATCCCAAAGGAGGGTGACAGAGCTCGGCGAGTGGAGGAGGGAGAAGTACAAGAGGGGTCCCTTTGCTCTCAGTACAACATCAAAATGTAAACAGGAAGGTGATCAAGGACTACAGTCCTTTCTAAATTAAGTACTTAACATGTATATTAATGAATCTAAGAGAAAAAAACCCCATTGAGCCAACTTTACAAAGAATGCTAGGAAGGAAAAAAAAATCTGTACCTTTGCTCAGTTTTGAAGCTCGATTTTGCTAATTTAGGGCATATAAGCTGTGATTTTGAGGCCATCCAAAAGAACTGATGTAAATGGAAACATCAGAAAGCAGCCCCTTCACAGTCTAGCACTTGCCATCATTTTAATTACTCCACATGGCCAGATTTATTATTAAAAATAAAATATTAAACACTTTCCTGGTTCCTTCAGAACTGAGTTTGCACTGAGAGATTGAGGAGTGCACACTTGACATCCATGTGATGCTCTCCCTCCTCCTCTACCCTGAAAGGAAATTGTTGTTCCTGGTTTGTGGGGGTTTTTTCCATGGCATAGTAAGGAACAGAAAAGGCAAAACACAAGCTAAAGAGTCTAAGGACTAGACCCAGCACTCCAAAGTCTGAGTTGAAATAGGTCACTGATACATTATTTTGTCCATATTCATTTATTCTCTACAGCATTCTGCTTCCTCACCATAAACTGAGGTAATTTCTTCTCCTTTCTATCCCTGGGCTCGTCGTAAATCACCAGGAGCAGGACTCTCAGCTCCACAAGGAGCAAAGGCCAAGGCAGAATTCAAACAGTTTTGCTACTGGTGTGGTCCCCACTGCCTGGGGAATGTACTCTCCATGCTTTTAACTTGCTTTATCATGTGCTGTATGCAATAGGGCTAGCCCACCTCGTACCTACAAGTTACCTAGGAATACACCTGTGTAACAATATATGCTGAGGGCAAGGTATGCTGCACTGTCACCAGCCTTTGCCTTCACGTTCTGTCCCAGATGGGAAGTGGGAGTACCGTTAATGAGTAGGAAAACGTCTGTTTCTCCCACTTTGAAAGGATGTGCTATGATATTCTGCAAAACAAGTAATAAGCAGAGTCATTTGCACCACCCTGTTGAATGGATGAGGTGTGTGAAGCTGCCAGCTTTGAGCTGTGCCTGCCTCCTCCCCTCCCTTAATTTAGAATTTATTTTGTCAGGAAAATCCTTCCTAACCTCAGAAGCCAAGGCTGAGCCATGGCTGGGAAAAGATGAGGCCAGAGGGCCGGAATTACATTGTAAAACACCCAGTTTTCAATCAGAGGGCTTTGTTGCACCTGGCCGAAAAAGAATTTGATGGCAGATTTGAACAAAACAAATTATTTGTAGGTGCAATCTGATGGAAAAAGCAAATATTCAGGGAAAAAAATATTAAAAAAGGATTTAAAAATCATTAGCTTCAAAACATGTCTGGAAGTTTGATTCTCCCAAAGTGACCTGCATCTGAGTCTTCCTTGCAGGAATAGAGGATGCATGCAAATGGGATGTCTGAAGAGGACAGTAAGGGGATGACAGAGGTTTTGAAGATCACGTGCAGGATAAAGATAATGATGGCCCCTTTCCCAACCAACACCAAGGAGATATACCTGCCTGCTACATTAAGGTGAGCTACCCAAAATAAAATTCTCCCAATAAACTTACCCAGTGGAATGAATTGGCTCAAGGTACTTTGGTGGCCAATGGCAAAAAACTTTTTAAGAAGCTGTTACAAAACCCATTTTAGAGCCATTAGTGTGTGACTGCAACTTGTGTGGACTCACAGCAATATACATTCTCAGAGATGACAGCTGTCTCAAGCATCCTGTGCTTACGTGCAGCTCTGCATTTCTACAGTTCCCCCCAGAAACAGCCACCGAGGGGGCTGTAACACACACATCCAAATTCTCTACCTGAAACGACCCTCTCAGCTGGGCAAAACAGTCCAGGTCTCTGTGGCTGCAGATCAAGGAGGGGGTGGGAAAAACCAGAAGCTGCAGGGGCAAAGCCTGATGCCTGTCCAATTCAGCACCAGCACTCTCCCTGATTTTGACAGAGCTGGAATTGCTGCATTCATTTTGTTTCGATGTCAAGATGAGGAGGAGTGTTGAGATGTGCTGTCAAGATTTCTACTTGAAGAATTAAAATAGCCAGTTTCGGGTTAGCTTTTTGTTTAGTTACTTATTGCTTCTTGTCAGCAAAGGACCTCTCTGGGCTGCTACAAAGCACTTCCCTGGCTTGGTCACGTGGAAGACAGATATCAGAGCACTTCTCTCATCAAAATATTTGCTTTAAAGGGAGATCAGAAACACGGCAGACGTTCAACAAGAGAGATGGGAAAAGTAGTGTTTACCAAGTACTTCAGCGTTGGAGAGATAAACGGATATTTGAGCTCATTTCACTACGTACTGTTATTAGTTATATGAAATTAGACTGTCAAATACAGTTTTATAAAATGCAAGGTGAACACAAGAGGGCAAGAAGGAGAACAAACACACAAGGGACAAATCACTGTCACTCACAAAGGAATGCCTGGCAGACTAAGAATTAAGTTCACTCCTCAGGGCAAGCCATCCCCAGCTGTTATAAATACATTTTAATGCCCCTGTCAACGTATGGCAAGAAAGAGCCAGCGTTCCCCAACACAGTGTGTCAGGTGTTCTCTGTCATTCAGAGAGCTTGGAAGTGCCACATTTAGATTGGAGTTTTGTCACTTCTCCCTGTAGCAGTGCAAAGGCAGCTTCTCTGCTGGTTGGATGGAGCAGGCAGTGATCCTGGAGCACAGCCAGGCACAGGCTGCTGCCTGCTCCACCCCTCAGGAAGCAGTGGCAGCTGGTCAGTGGGGTTGGTGCCCACTGCTACCATGCTCACCTTTGTATCATTCCTGCAAACAGGGAGTTTGTTGGACTCCGTCAATCCCCCTCTAGGTTGTCTCGCAAAATTGTCAATTAACGGGCTGCTTGGCTTCTCTTCAGGGGACTGAGAGGGCAGGAGGACTCTGTCCACACTTGGGTGTTAGGGGAGAGCAGCCCCTCCCCTCTGGCTGACAGGAGACCTCACTCAACCTCACACTGGCAGGTCTTGCTCCCTGGTAGAGCCGTTTCTGAGGGGTGAGGTGAGATCAGACCTCAAGTCCAGAGCAGAAAGCAACAACAGTCCCACTCCCCAGAGTATGGAGTTGCCTCCCTTTTCCCATTAGTCCAGGTCCTACCACCTTCCCTAAGCTGTAGCTTTGCTACAAACAACTTTGGAAGCACTGTGAGCCTGACTGGAGCCAGTTTTCTGCTAAAGCTACTGCTTTATCTTTTGTTTCTGAAGAGCCCTGCAGCACCTTCTTCAGAAACAAATGCCAAGAGGGACTTTTCCCCTTGCTGTCAGAGAGCTGACAGTGCTACAGTTGCCAGCCCTAAACCCCATCTCCAGTAAAATCAGAACCATTGCTGGGGCTCCTGCCAGGCTCCCAAATTGTCTCTGTTTGAGATGAGCAGCTCTCAGACACAGTTCCACCAGCCCAAGAGGACTGCAATCACATCCCACCCTGTAAATGCACTTTTGGCTTTCTGCTGCCTTTCAGTTCCCTCTGAAACACGAGTTTGGTCCCAGCTACCGTGATCTCTGAGCAGGTGGGAAATATGTGGCATTTAGCACACAGGAAACCAAGCAGATATAGCCACGAATAAGCAACACAAAGGGGAGACTCTAAAAGAGGATCTCATTTCAAACGACAGCACGCTATTGAAACAAGTGGACTACTGCAAGGCAGCTCGCAGCCACTGCCCACCGAAGCAGCCACGCTTGCAAGACAAAACAAATTTTGTGCTTTCCCTTCTGGGCTCAAGTCCATAGTTTGCCCTCTTTCCGGGCATCAGGCCAATGGAAGAAACTGCACACCTCACCCTGTACCCCCCAGTTGTACCAGTGCAACAGCTTGCAAACTTCACTTTAGCCAGAACATGAAAACAAAACCACAAAATCACCAAGCCTTTGAAAGTCACCAAAACCCTTCTCCACCACAGTAAGTGGAGAGCATGGTCCCACAATTACTTAGATGACAATGAGCAGGAGGTGGCAAACACCATTTTTACTGCCAGACAGAGCTACCATCAACATGTGGCACAGTCTCAGAGCCACAGCCCATTCCTTGGCAGGCAGATGTTGCCAAGGTCCCACTATGTCCCTGCTGAGGATGATGCAAGTGTGCTTGCTACTCTTGCATTGCTGCTCCTGTTGCTTTGCTGACGTGAATATCAGACCTGGTACGAACGGGCATCACCTGCTTCAAGCCAACAGAGAAGATTGGCACCTATACCCGGTACTGACCTGAGCCACAGCAATGCCAGGGCTGAGGGACAGAGTCATCCTTTTGAAAGAGAAAGGCTTTGTTTCTATGATTTGTTTCCTTCTCCTTTTGTTTCTAAATGGCTCTTGGTTGCCTGCAATCGTCTCAGCAATAGCTCATGTCCTGTAACATGCCAAGCTACTGCAAAACATCTTGGGGAGAGATATTTCACTCAGCTCAGCAGCCCCTAAAGGGAAGTGTCTGCTGTCAGGCGTGTGTGCTCATCACCTGTTGATGCGTGGCCCTGTCTGAGTGCAGACTGCAGTTCAGCACACAGCCTCTGCAGGAGACAGATTTTATCAGCATTACTGGTGCGGCAGTTCTGTAAAAGCTATGGGATCTCATATTTCTGGAAGCACATGCATGCCATTTACAAACTTCCAGCTAGCAGCACCGCAACACAGATTACTTAATCCATCATTTCCTGGAAAGGGAAGGCAGCTGCTATGGCACAGGGAGGTTTCAGCTGGGTGAGACCTGGTCATTACCTACAGCAGTAGCTGCTTCAGAGAACACACCCTGCTCCCTGAACTTCAGCTAGAAGCAAACTTGCATCCCCAGAACCTGAGGCCTCCTCCTGTCCCACCCTTACCTATACACAGCCAAAGACTTCCATCAGAAATGCCACACGAGTAATTCCACTTACAGATACCTGAGACACAGAAATCAGTCTCAACAGTTGGCTTTATCCTCCTACATCTGGGGACACAGAACCAAAGTAACATTTTACATTTTATATACCTCCAAGGATGGCGAATCCATCACCTCCCTGGGCAGCCCACTGCAGTGTCTGATCACTCTCCCTATAAAGAACTTCTTCCTGATGTCCAACCTAAACCTCCCC
>VZRE01005510.1:85224-208850 GCA_013396775.1 Cephalopterus ornatus | reverse complement strand
GTAGAGAGTGATGAGGTCTCCCCTGAGCCTCCTTTTCTCCAGGCCAACACCCCACCTCCCTCAGTCTCTCCTCATAGGACACGTGCTCCAGTCCCTTCACCAGCCTCTCTGCCCTTCTGTGGACACCCTCTAGCACCTCAATATCCTTCCTGAACTGAGGGGCCCAAAACTGGACACAGTACTTGAGCTACTGCCTCACCAGTGCCGAGTACAGGGTCACAATCACTTCCTTATTAATGTATTTATAAAAACACTTCTTGTTATCCTTAACAGAAGTGGCCAGATGAAGCTCAAATTGTGCCTTTGCCTCTCTAATTTTCTTTCTACATGACCTTACTACATTCCTAAACATTTCATGAGTTGTCTGCCTTTTTTTCCAAAGGTGATAAACTCTCTTTTTTTCCCTAATTTCCTGCAAAATCTCCCCATTCATCCAGGCCAGTTGTCTCCTCCACCAGCTCACCTTTCGGCACACAGGGACAGCCTGCTCCTGCGCCTTCAAGATTTCTTTCTTGAAGTATGTCCATCTTTTCTGGACCCCTTTGTTTGTAAGGGCTGTTTTCCAAGGTACTCTCTGAACTAGCCTCCAGAACAGGCCAACATCTGCCCTTCAAAAGTCCAGGGTAAGGTTTTGCTGACGCCCCTCCTTACTTCACCGAGCATCGGAAGCTCCATCATGGTCACTGTATCCCAGAGAGCCTCCGGCCACCACATCTCCCACCAGCCCTTCTCTGTTTGTAAACAGCAAGTCTCACAGGGCCCCAGCCCTTGTAGGTTCATTTATCAGCTGCAACGGAAAATTATCCTACATACACTCTAGGAATCTCCTAGACTGTCTCTTCTCCACTGTGTGCAGTTCCCAGCAGACATTTGGCAGGTTAAAGTTGCCCACGAGAACAAGGGATGGTGATTTTGAAACCTCCGCCCGCTGCTTGCAGAATAATTCATCGCCCTCTTCGTCCTTCTGAGGTTTTGGGGTTTTATCACTTGTGCTGCAACACTGAAAGTCACTTGGCTCCTGAATCTGGACACTGATGCACAGGGCTCACAATAAAAACACAAGCTTTGGTTAAGAATTGTTAGCTGAAGTCACAATATTAATTCAAATGTGTGGGGCATACAACTGTGAAAGGCAAAATAATTTAAGAAAATACATTACAAGAGTTAATAGCCAAAACTAATAACAAACTCATGAAAACAAAGCAAAGTATGGTCTAAAAAGACTTGCTGCTAGTACCTATAACGAAATACTGACACGATAAAACTGAAGCTATTTTTATTAGAAAATATTACTGAGTTCTTACGAGGACAGTGTATTAATTCCCACTCCAGTCAGAGGTAACGCCTGAAGGGTTTGCCAAAGAAAGTCTGTTGTTCAGTGCTGCAGAGGACCTGCTGACCAGGGCTGTACACATTCTGTCATGCATGTGTGACAGTTTATATCAGAGCTCCTGACTCCTGAAGCACTGACTGGTTTGGCCTTTCAATATTAAGAGACCTGGGCTGCAGCGTGTCAGACCCGGCTGGGAGTTATTGGATGAGCAAAGGACATTAAAAGGCAAATCATAACAAAAACTAGGATCACTTTAAAGCTTTACAATGAAAATGGGCAAATAAAAGAGGTTCAGAAGAGATTGCTGCTTTGTTCTAAACCAAGCCTGAAATTAGCTAGAATTTGTCAGGCAGCTTTTGGTCACAGATTCAATAAATGCTGATGCAGTTGTTACAGCAGGTCTCTCATCTATTGTTCAGAACAGAAAACATGAACTTATTTATAGTTTATCTTTTCCCTTCATCTGGGTGTTTTTTTCATTGCTTTTCTCTTTGCTTTGAGCAATTAAGTGATGCTATAGATAGTGCTCTCCTGATACAGGTACCCCAGAGCCAGACTGGTGGTACTCTGAACTCTGCAAAAACAACCCATTGCATTATATGCCACAAAGTGCTCATCAGCTCATGCCAGCGAGGGGCAGTGACATGCTTGGGTGACAGGAATTACCCTTAAACAGTCTTGACTATCTGGGAAAGGAGGGTGGAGATAATGGGAAAAGGTGAAAATGTGCAAGAAAACAAATTTATAGCTTTCCCCAGAAAGTAACATCATATCTCTAACAGCTAATGATCTGCTTGCTGTTTTCTTGTGCTGGAGTTACATCTTTAGTGGGATAGGAATTGATCTCTACCACTTAGTAAGCAATAGTTTTAAATTGTGAGCTCCTCTTTCTTATTTCAGAGCCAAGGCAGGTAGAAAATAGAAGCTCTAGAGTGAGATTTTTCTGTGCTCTTTGTAGCAAAGTGACAGCTGATCCCTGATCCCTGATCCATGCATGGCTGCTTCTGAAATACTTCAGTGCCTAAATGTCTGTGCAGGATGAGGATAGGAATGAGCATATCCAACTGCATAGCAAGGTGAAGTGCTATCTGGAAGGAATATAAATTTGGGCAAGAAGACTATTTCAGCTAATAGGGATTCCACAATGACTTCTAATGTTCATGCAGGAAGAGTCATCCTTGAAGGACCTACTTTAAGATGCTTCCTGGCAGTAAAGTGTATGAAACTCACTCCAGGTAGGATAATCCCCTTGCCAGGACCCAGATTTCAGGCAACCCAGGTGTGCTGAGACACCCAGACCTTTGCTCATGAAGTCTGGCACAGTGGGACAGAGCACAGGTATGCACTGGTCCCTGTTAGTCCTGGTTTTCCTCATAAAGTGCACAGCTCCAGAACAAGGTGACATGGGCACCACACCGGCCCTTGGTGTCTGTGCACAGCCACGCTGGCCACGGAGAGTGGAGGTGGGGAGGGAATAAAGCCATCCAGAGTCTGCTGCCAATCGCCTCCTATCCTCAAGTGTGAGGTTTAATTGCCCATGTCATCAGCTTAGCTTGCTTCAAAAGTACTGTTTAACAGACACCGTAAAAGATTATCATACAAGCTTATTCTCTTCTGGCTGGATGGAAAAAGAAAAGGTTAACGAGGTAGAAATTAATAAACAAACCAGAAAACTAAAACACAATGACCTAGAAGCAAGGAGGTAAATCCGAACGCGCTCCTGTGTTGGAAAAGGTGGTTTTGGAACAAAACTGATTAGTTTAAACTAATAGGTTTAAATTAATACGTTTGGAACAAATGTTTAAATTAATACTCAAATTCTTTTACCCCATTCTTAAGTAAATTGCAAGAGTTTTTCAAAACAAGGATCTGTGAATATTGGTAATATAGATAAACATGTTTCCAACAAGAAACCTCTGAGGGTGCGTTCATCCTGGACAGTGTGTTTTGTGGTATCTTTAAATATGAAGAGAACAGCTCCTTTTACTCTCCTGACTTGCACAATCCATCAGTGTCTTTGCAGCCCCAGGTCCCTGTGGGTTTCTACCACAGCTCATTTCCCATGACACCAGTTACTGCTTCAAATGCACCATCAAGAATGAAAAATGAAAAAAAGGAATTGGATTTGCCAGGGCTCCTCATGCCAGACAAAAGAATGGGAAAGAGGAAGGAAAAACCATTAGTAAAGTTCACCCATTTCCAGGACATTTGCTGGGAGAGAGAGGACCCAAGATGTCTCTTTTTATTTCCTTGGGAAGGAGGGAGTTAAGGGGGAGGCTGAGAGCTGGTGCTGATGCCAGACACCATGTGGAAGGGGATCCCTGCTACCATCAGGTTAGATTTACTTCTGCACTGCCTTTCCAATGCCCCTGACATTTCCTTCCTGCAGAGACAGAACCAAATCACATGAGATGGAGTCAAATTAAATTACGGGGTGATTTCTGAAACATGAATGCACCACAAGACTTTAGCAGCATATCTTGATGTCTCAACCAGACAATCATAAAATCATGGAATCATAGAATGGCCTGGGTTGGAACGGATCTTAAACACCATCTCATTAATCCACCTTTCCATGGGCAAGGACACCTTCCACCAGACCAGGTTGCTCAGAGCCCCATCCAGCCTGGCCTTGAACACTGACACGGATGAGGAATCCACAACTTCTCTGCGCAGCCTATTCCAGTGCCTCATCACCCTCACAGGGAAGAAGTTTTCTGTAATATCTGATCTAAACCCACTGTTTGTCAGTTTGAATCCATTCCCCCTTGTCCAATCACTCCGTGTTTTTTAACAAGTCCCTCTCCACCTTTCTTGAAGCCCCTTCATGTACTGGAAAGCTGCAATTAGGTCACCCTGGAGCCTTCTCTTTTCCAGGCTGAACAATCCCAATTCTTTCAGCTTTTCTTCCTAGTGGGAGCAAACACTGCCTTGCAATAAAGATAAAACTCACCAGCACAACTTGTGACAGAAAATAATGAAAACTGGATAATGATCAATCAGGAAACTATCCAAAGGAAAACGAGAGAGAGAAGGATTTGGAGAAGAGTCCTCAGCGGACAAATCTCAGCCGATTTATTAGTAGAAAGTGTCTCTGTCCATGGGTTGAAGAGTTGCAAGGGTGTTGGAACTAGATAAGACCCCTTCCAATCCAAACTATTCTATCAGTCATGCCATGGGCTCAAAGGTGCCTTTGCTCTGAGCCACAAGCATAAAGAAATGGAAAAAGCCCCCTTAGCAGTATACAGGAGGAAAGCAAAAAAGCAATCTGGTACATCAAGTCTGTCCCACCTTATTTCAGGCAGCTCCAGACACGATAGAGGGTTGGGCCGCTTACCCATGGTCACAATAGATACCTAGAAAAGACTCCATCCCTTCCCAGCTCAGCCCTTCTAATAAGAATTAAAAGTCTATTCCCTCTGCACTGTTCTTCTGTCCCTATACACAACTCAGTACAGTCAAGAAAGACATCACTTCTCTGAAACCTGCAGCCCTCAAGATGTACCAAATGATGTATCAAACAACAGCGACACCTTAAAATCACAACTGACTTCTGAAAGCATTGGCTCCTATTTTTGGAAGGCAATTCCTTTCCTGAAAGCATCCTGTTTAGAAAATTAACTGGTTTTTGTCCCTTCTATTGATACTTGTGACAGAATAACCTCAAGATCTCAATTACTTCGTATTTGGTATGCTAATCACCTCTGATATACCACATTGTGGTCACTGTGAAACCAGGAACTAGATGATTGAAACTAGGAAACTGGCACTAGGTGAAACATGAACCTCTGGCTATTTGGGATTATGGACTCTAAAGCAGAACCTGAATTATTTTTCTATTTCATTTATTCACAAATCCATACAATCTTTTTATCCTTACTTCAAAAACACTTAAGCAATGTGCTTCGGAGAACTTACACTCACTGTCACAGCTGAGGCCACAAGTCACTGTGGCTGAAGCTGAAGATATCAAAACTCCAAGAATGGAGTCCATAGACTGGTAATGTGGACATGGACAACTTAGTCAGCAGATCTGTGCCTCCTGGTAAGGGACCTGTCCTTCCCTGAATTCCTCCTTTGCAGTCAGTTTACATGGTGGTGGTGAGTTCACAGACACTAGTGAACACAAGAGCAATATCCTTGTATTTTCCATGCTGATGTTTTCCACACTGATATTCTCCCTGGTGGGAGCAACTGTGATACAACAGCAGCTACAGGGGAGTAGCAGTTTCTCCATAATCCCAGTACCCTGGTTTCAGTGCAGAAAGCATTTAGTGTCCATCAGCAGAAGAGCTGTTTGCAGATGGGAACAAAAGGGCAACAGCCCAGGTCCTACAAGACAAGGACTCTCATCCAGAAACTTTCACAGCCTGTGAGAAAGAAAGCGAATATCTAATGAAAAGACTCAAACTGATCTGCACAGGAGATGTTTCTGCTACCTCCTTACATTGAAATATATGGCCATAAAGGAGCACAAGTAAGAAACTACATGGTATTTAAGTCTTGACATGAAAAGACAAGCAGCAGAGTCTCCATCTCAAGCTGAGGGGAAGTGAAGAGTGAGAAGAAATGTTCTGGCTTAATACTTTCATTTCTTTACATCTACCCCCATCAGTCAAGACCTCCTGAAGATGCTGTTTTCCTGGGAAGAGCGTACTTTTCAGACTGAGACCATAATAAAAAGCCCGTGCTGTAATTCTCACATCACCCTTCCCCGATGCAGGGCACTGCCTGTTCACAATTAGGACGTGTGCCACAGCTCCTGCACCTGAAGAGCCTTCACTCTCCACAGTTTTTCTCTTACAGAAGCAAGAACCAGCACCAGGTAGATAAGCACTTCATTTCATGACATAAGTAAGAACCTAAAGCAACCAGACCAGTTTTCCCATTAAATGCATATTGCCCCCATGAGGCTAAAAGGAAGGCCTGGGTCTGAATGTATTTTTGACAGGAATCCATTTGCAGAGGCATCAATTATTATGACTGCGATAAATCATTTACAAAGTGCTGTAAATTCCAAAGTTGAACAAACACAAGGCTTCATCATTACCCATTTCTCTTACAGCTAGAGCTGGGCTAGGAAGAAGTGCCTATCTTAAACAGGATTGATTGCAGGTTTGTACTCAGGGAACTGTACTCTGAAAAAGGGCTAAACTTTGTAAAATGAAGGGTAAACCAAGGTTAAATTCAGGCAGTTCCAGGGGTGCAGTGTCAACTGGCAGCAACACCTGCAGCTGGCAATTTACAGCTGGCTTGGGAATGCCCCCACACTGGAGGGGAGGTTCGGACACATTTCTTCTGCCATAGACATATGTGTACAGAAGAGGTTTTGATACCTCTGGAGATGATCAGGAAATGGTTCATGGCATCTTCTGCCTAGCCCTGGAGTGTCACTGTGATGACCAGTGGCTGTGCTCAAATCACCTGGGTAGGGACACCTCCAGCCAGTGGGAGTTTGTCCACCAATATTAGGACTCAAAATTTCTCATTACATCTTTTCAGAAACAAAACTTGGGACAGATCCTGTGAATGATGCTGTGTGAAGGTTTCACAGGCACTCATTAAGTCACCTGCTAAACAGGGGTGAGCATCTACCGCAGGTACTGTGAGCTATGCAGTGAAATGCTGCAGCCAGCTAACATGAGGGCAGATCCTGCCCAGACCATCCCAGTGCTCCTCAGTCTGATCCAAGTGGTGGCACCCACTGCTGTGAGCCACCTTTGCAGACTTTGGGAGCTTATACAGCTTATACATCACTTTGTGAATCCCTTCCTTACAAATAAATAAATAAGTAAAGTAATAAATAGATGGCACTGACACAAGAGAGCAGCAAAATGAGCTCACCTGCTTAAATCATCTGCTGCTTGGGATTTATTTTCTCTGCCAGAATATTACTTTGAGTCCCATGGTTCGCTTTCCTTTCTTTTTGAGGACCAAAAACCTGTTACTGTTTTCTCTGAGAGTCTGGAGTGCTGCTGAGTCCTTTGTCTGAGCCAGAAACTATTAGTCATTTGGGACTAATTTCTGTCAGACTTTTATTCACTGCAAGACCCACAGAGGGATTTAGAGCTTTGCAGCAAGTCACAAAGGCCTCACTGATCATTTAGCCATACCCAGGGCTCTCTGTCCCCCACCCACATCAGACCAGAATGACTCAAGTCAGATGAAAGGTGACGTGACTCTGCAGTGGATCCAGCCTCTGTCAGTGAGACTGGAGCCTGACCTCCAGGTTTGAGAGGCCACCTTGGCCCAAGAGGGAGCCCTGGGCTTGATTTCTCTTCACACAGGCATCACTGTCAACGATGCAACAGAGCAGAATCAGGCCATTTGGAAGCAATGAAAGCTGTGATCCAAAGTCACAGGACTTGGCATTGACACTTGATCACCGAGCCAGCAGTGATTTTCCCACGCAGACTTACCTTGAAAACATCCCCAGTGTGCTGGAAGGGATCTGGAGAAACATGCCGACATATTCTGCAATATGCCATGTATCATGTTTCTGTGCAATTTAAAGAATTGATGGATCAGCCAAAACTCTACAGAATATTAAAAACATAAAAGAATTTATAAATATTTCACATCAAAATTCACTGTTAACAGTTTGGAAATGTCCTGATGCAGCATAATGCAGTCTTTGATTTTCCACAGTTTTGGGGTACATTTATCTAGCCATTTCATTTCCCAGGTATTGTGGGCATTAATGGTTTCATTTGGGGTCCAGGCATGGCATGTAGCCCAACACATTCCTGGCCCTCAACCCACCCATTAGGCTTAGTCACTGAGTTTATTACAGATAATGGACTGCTGAGAAAGAAACATGAGGAAGAGCAATGGGAGGGCAGGCTGGCTCTCGTGATGAACAAAGGCTGCTGAAGACATCAAGAACTGATTCCCTTTCTCCCACTCGTCTCCTCATGAGAAACCTCTGCCATGTATTACTTCCATGTCGTACACACGGTCCCCTGGCAAAACTGTGACCATTGGGCCATGCATCCAGTCCGAGTCATGGAGCTCCAGTTTGTGGATGTGCTTCCAGCTAAAATGAGCAGGCTATGCTCTGCCAGCACAGACAACACGCACTGCCTGCAAAGGGGATGGAGGTTTCCCCACAAAGGACAACAAATAATGCTATTCCCACTAGGAAAACACAGAAGGATAACTAACTTTCTCTCTGATTCACATGAAGGCATTTGAAAGACATTTTGGGTTTCCCCCATTTTCCTTCTGTTCTGGTTGCATCCGATAGCATGTCTTTTGCATTTTGCCAGCAGGTTTCCTTACCAGGATATTTCTAAGCTGCAATACTTGATTATTTGTGAAAGGAAAAAAACGCTCAAAATTTGCCTTGCTTCCCTTGGGTTGCAGCAGCAGCAGCAGTCCTGGGAGTATTTCACCTCCCTTTTGAAGCCATAAAATCTGCAGCCTAGTAATTCTGCCTAACTATCAATTTCAGACTCTCCACTTCATATGTATTAAAAGAAGCAATATTTTTATGAAACACTGTGAAAATATGTTCCCTGTATTGAGCCTTCTGGCAGATGCCTAAACATACAGGAACCTGAAAAGCTTGCTGAAAGCTTTTTAAAATCTGGCTCTGTTCTCCCAAACTGCACAGTTTTTCATCCACCCATAAGAAGTCATCTTGCCAAATGCCTACTCTTCACTGGCCCCACCTGGCACAGGATGAGGAAGTGGAGAGAGGGAACATCAGTGTCCTGGCTTGGAGATAAGCCATCACTCAGCATCTCCGGTCTTGTTCCCCTTTTCCTGAGATGCCCTTGTGTCACAGAGCTCAGGGAAGCCTGCAGGAAAGCAGTAAACAAGGACAAGCTTACCCCTTTCCCTGAGAGGTTCAGGATAAAAGGTCAGACACACAGAGTCACCCAAATTACTCACACAAAGACCTTGAGAAAGAGGAAGGCTTTACCCAGCACACACATTAACTTTGGGGTCAAAACCTGTAGGAAGTAGCTGCCAGCTGCACCACGCTCAGCACCACTCCTCACTCCAGCTGCCCTGAAGGTACATTTTGGGAACCCAGCACTTCCAAATACCTCAGACTTTAGCAGAATTTTGGCAATTCTTATAATGCAAACCGCTGCCAGTGTGTTTGCCTACACAACTTGCTACTGCCTGCCAGCTGGTGGCAAAGCTCTTGGCTATCAGCTGTGCAAACCTCTCCCCTGCTCTCCAGCACTCCCCTGCCCTGGATCCTCAGGCTGCCTGCATCTGGAGCAGCTTAAATGGACTCCAATCACCTTACAAGTGAACAGTGTACACCTATGGCAAGAGCGAGCCCATGGTCCATGTAATTATTCACAGGTAAAACTCCATCAGGCAAGATTTGGGGTACATTTGCTGTTTGCAATCCTATCTAAAACACAAACCTTCTCATTTTCCACAAACTCTGAAATCACGTCCCTTCAAGCTTGTGAAAAAGTCTGAGAGTACAGAAAAGTTCTTCTCTTCAGCTCAGTCAGTGGGAACCCCTACAGCAGAAAGAAGTAAGCCAAAGCTTTTGCCCATGGATTGGGAATTTTCCAGTTCAGGCTCTTGTGGCTCCCACCCATCTGCACTGGTACAATAGCGGAGCCATGCTTGGCTCTGTGGCAAACTCAAATGGAGTTGGCAGAAACGGGGAAAGAGATATAATTGTGTTTCTCCAGGGAAAGTGGTCATTAGGTGGGTATTATCCGGACAGCAGTTACATAAACCGTGGCTGAATGGGCTCTATTTACAATAAGGAAAATTGCCAGAAAGTGATCAGAACATATGTGGTCTGACAAAGAGGATGCACTCGAGCATCATGAAAAGCCAATAATCTGTGAGTAAGTAGCTGTTTGATAGGTAGGAATTTTAAGAAGGCATAGTGCTGGGGGAGCGATTCCAAATCTAATCAAAACATCAGTTTCAAAATTTCTCAGCAGTCCCAAGCCTTGTCTAAATACACCCCATGAGCCAGGTTCAGACCTGATTTAAACTTTCTGCAAACACAATGTTTACATCCCCTGCCCTTTGGCACAAAACCTTTTCACAGAGGCAAAGTCTTGTCCTCACACTTGTGCTATCGAGGAGGTCATACAAGCTGAAAGGAGTCAGTCCAACTAATCCAATGTCAATTGTGACATCTCTATAATGACTTCTAATAGCCCCGAGACTCGCTCTCTTAATATCCCTTCTACACTTGCAGCCACAAAGCCCTGGATCAGCCATAGTCCAATCCCTCTTTCACATCTTGCTGAAAAAGCCTGTGTGAATTACAAAAGATAAGACACAGGAGGTTTTACCTTCGACACCTGCCTTCACTGCACATTCCTCAGCACAGATCCAAGAGCAGCATTCTTCCATGAGATAACACTTCCTAGAATAAGGCATGATAATTTTTAGCATGATCTTTGTAAATCTGTAGGCATAGATTGGGACATAAAAATCCTGGTCTACCAGAGGAGCTTAATTTAGCTTGACAGGTTTCAGACTTCACAGGGAGAACTCTCTAAGGATCTCAGTTAGCTCAGTGGAACATACAACAGGTTCCTGCTGCTAGATTCTTCATGAATTTTATAGCACCAAGCCACCACAGCCATGTGTTCCTCACACCGGAGTACAACCTTACCAAGTGAAAGAATCAGCTCCTGAAGAGTTTTTGCCATAATCCGTAACTAATGTAAGAACACAAAATGGCTGCACCTCCAACTGTTTTCAAGCACATCACGCTGCAGCACTGCATGACTGTTGTGTATTTATAATGCAGTGGATTTCTGTTTCATGAACATTTTCCAAGTCCCCTTGAATATGTATGAACTTGTGGTTACTGTCTGATTGACGCTCCTTCTCTCTTTCCCATACAGGTTTTTACAGAGCTTTACAACTTATTCCTCATATGAAAACTAACTCTTGATCCGCCTTGTTGCCTTTTTCTGAGCCTCTTTCCATTCTACTACATGCTTTATCAGATGTAGAAAGGGAAAGAGCTAAGGGATTCAAGGTATGGGCCATCCATGGATTTATTCAGCACTGAGAGATGTCCCCTACTGTTCTTCCAATCCTACCAGTATTTTGGGTTTCTGCTAAGCATTGGCCTGAAATTTTCATGAGACTTTCCATTGCAGCCCTCATCTCTCTCTTCATTGGTAACAGCCAACTCAAAGCCCACTATTTTACATAAGATCTTAGATTTCTTTTTTCTAAGTGACATGTTACACTGGGTTTTAGCTACACCTTATGCTTATTCATGAACTCTCATGAAGATGTTCACAGGCTTCATCCTCTCCTCTGAATAACTCTGTACCATCAGAATAGAGGCAGGCCCTTCCAAAGAGATTTGTATCCTGCCAAGACAGACATTTCAGATAAGCAAGATGTGGAAGAGTTTCTTTCTCTCCACAAGATGTGTAAGTTCTAGACAGCAAAAATTAGGCAGGATGAATGCCACTGTGGAAGTCTAATCCCTGAGTCCATGAAAGTAGGCATAAGAAAGCTCCTATGAGCCTTTCAAACAGAAAAGTGAGTCTGCAATTCCTGGTAGAACCAGATTAGTATTAGAATTAGTACTGAAGAAGGATTCCCTTGTTGGCAAGAGCGCTGAGAACCATCAGAGGCAGGACAGCATTCTCTGCAGTCACGGCTATTTACCTGACACTGGTTCAGTGACTACAGAACTTCCACTTCTGCACCAAAGGTATACACCTCCTGCAGGTTTAGTCCCAGTCTTTTCCTGCTCTTCAATTTAAGCCTCACATATAACATCTGAGAAACCTCTTCCTCGTAGATCACTGGCCGTATGTCCCCTTCCCACATCACGCTGCCCACCTGCGATCCTACACACAGCATATGGAGGGAGATGGAGCTGTATTTGTGTGTGTCTCATTCCTTCATCCTGATTAGCCCTACATCTTCCAATGCAGGTGTTGATATGTGTGGCCACTATCTTCGTCGTGCTTATCAAACAGGCAAGACCAATTTGTTCCTAACTTCAAGCTTTACAGGACTTACAGATTGACAGACCTAACCCTAATTTCCCTGGTTGTTATTTTCCTTCTCTGTTCAGCTGGACAAAGGAACACTCCACTCCCTGAACTGAAGAGAGAAGCACATGGATTGTTCATTAGGAAATGAGTGCTCAACTGATTTCTGAGGAATGCAGAGAAGAAGATAAGCTACAAATCTATTTGATCCTTTAATATCTGAGGAAATAATCCTCTGGGATCTCCATAACCCCAAAGAAATTAATGGAAAGTCTCCCAAGAGGATTGAGGCCTCAAGTCAGAAGCTCCATCCCCACCACGGATATTCACAGATTTATGCATACAGCACTGTAACAGAACAGGGCACACCTGCTTTTTCCTCTGGTCAGGGAGGGACTGAGATAACAGGCAAGGTTTGAAGCTGAACAAGACCCCTGAAATGGCCATTGGTGCAAAGTATGATTTAGAAAAACATGCAGATATGAAACTTCCCCTGATCTCTACCTTTATGTATTTAATTTCCTAAGAAATCTGGTCCTAGGTGACTACTGCTCTGAATGCTATATGCTTTCCACAGCCCCTTTTCCCTGTTTAGCTGTCAGGACCACCACAGCTAAGGCACCATGCAGATGCCCCAGGGCACACCAGAGCCCACAGCAGGCTCACAAGGATGGGGCTTGCCTGCAGAACAATTATTAATGGAGATAAGGCATAAAAAGTAAAGAAACCAGTATGACCCTGGCAACCCAGGTTGGATTTGCAGGATTGCCAGTGAAGGGGGAGGGCAAAAATGAAGCACAATGAAAAAAAATAGTCTGTAAAACCTTTCTGCTTGTAAGCAGAGCACATTTTTGATTGTGTGACTGAATGGCAATAAACAGAGAGCCAGAGACAATAAGCACAAAATTGTTTTCACAGGGCCTCTTCTCAGGTTAAACTTGATTTCCCACTAGCTCCTCATTACTTTGATAAGTAACTAAGCAGCATTCCCAGGAAGTGCAGCATTATTACTGGAAGCATGCTAGAGAACAGCTCCAGCCTGAAAGATGGCAGTTTTGGAGCAGGAAATTGCACCATAACTCCACACGGAGAAAACCACGGCAGAGCTTGGTGGTGTTAGAATGGGACTCAAACACCCCAAGTTCAAGTCTTGACTTTGCAAGGGGCTTGTTCTGTGACAGGGGATGGGGAGGTTGTCCAGGCCTTTCCGTCCTTTCCCTATGCCTACCACAGACACGAGGGGAAGCAAGGGGAAGAAGAAGGGGATGCTGTTTTCTGACTGGTCTGCTTTCACACCTCAACGGCCTGAGATGTTCCAAGGAGATCCGTGGAATCATCCACAAATCAGCACTATCAATCTGCTTTGAACAAGCCACAAAGGACTCAGCGAGGCCAGCGCTGTAACCATTCAGCGTACCTGCTGCCAAGCTAGCTACTTGCTATTTGGCCATAAATCTGGACCTGACATATGCATACACTATGTTTTCCAGCTT
Organism: Cephalopterus ornatus; assembly: GCA_013396775.1. Taxonomy (NCBI): domain Eukaryota; kingdom Metazoa; phylum Chordata; class Aves; order Passeriformes; family Cotingidae; genus Cephalopterus; species Cephalopterus ornatus. The sequence continues at coordinate 195,060 of VZRE01005510.1, read as the reverse complement.
TCTACCCTTTATTTTGTAATTCCAGAATGATTGTAAACACTCGTAATAAGAATGGCTAATAAAATACAGTTTATTAGCCAACCTTGTACAGTATTTTTACAGCCTTTTCCACTCATCACTGAGAAAAATAAATCCTTTGCAGCTGTGCTGGAGCTGGCATTGCTGCCAGCCTCCCTTGGTCTCACCTGTAACGAGGTGAGTAATTAAAGTCCTTATAGGAACACCAGGGGTTTTTATTGCCTGCCACAAATTCCATCCTCTGCTCTCTGACTCAGAGAGGAACTGCCACAAACGTTGTTTCCAAAATAGATCAGCACTGAAACTTGGCTTTTGCCATGTTAAACGACGGAAAAATTTAGGAGCTCAGCTTCTTGACAGTCCTTCTTTCCTGTCCCAGGATGCCAAGGAAAAATCCAGTGGCCCCTCAGAAATCTGGTGGATCTATGTAAATCCCTGGTCAGGATTGTGGAAGAGCTGCCTGTGAATCACCGTAGTTAAAATGGTAACAAACAAATATCTGGAAGTAAGTAGCACAGGGGAAGCCTTCATTCCATAAAGTTCTGGGGAATAAATTATTCTGGACTAAGCAAACTCTAAATATTTTGGTTTTATGTATGCCATGATCTTGCTTGTTCTCGGCCACAGATTGGGCTGAGCCACAAAATAGGAACATTGTAAAAAGCTTAAACCAGTGATTCAAAGGAGAATATTTCCCATAGTGGAAAACCCATGCATAGGCATCTTTAGAACAAGATGCTGTTTTGTAGCAAAGTCTGTTTTTATAAAGATACTTGGTGAAGTCAATTATCATGACATATGGAGTTACTCTCCATGAGGTAAACATAAAACCAAATGCTTGGCAGTAAACATAAACCTCCCAAGTTTTCCTGCTCTTTCTGTCCTTTTATCCCTTTTTTTATTGTCACATTCAGAAGTATAAATTGGTACTTTATTGAAAAAAATAATGGTAACATTTACCAAAGTGGCACTATTCACTACCCACTTTACTGTGAAGAGTCTGGTTTTAGGAGCTTCTTTCTTTATGCTTTTTAACACAAGTATAAACAAAAATAATCCTGAAAAGAGGACTAAAATTATTTTCCCTCTTTACTCACTTTGCTTAAAAAAAGAAACACTTAAATAAAACCATGGAAAGGAATAAAGTTTCTCTGTGCAAACACTTTTCCTTACCAAGTTCCCAATGTGGCAAGCCAGCACTGCAGCCTGGAGGAGATACCACAGGTAGAGAGATGTGCCCAGGGTACCTAGGAACCAGCCAGCAAAAAACTCACCAGCTTCAGTCTGGGATCCTTATCCAGAGTAACAAAAACCCCTTTGACTCCAGGTACTAATTCGGACCATTGACCTGCTTAAGGCAGCTGAGTCACCCAAAAGATTACTCCTTGTACTGCCACTCAGACTAGCAGGGGACACCTACTGCTGGGTGTCCAGACTCCGAACAGCACATCACTCCTTCAGGTAATGCCAGTGGTCCTTAGCACGGAGAGCAAGGTTTGCAGGGAAGGTGAGGCACTATTAGTGGCACAATTTATATACCTGAAAAAGAGAAATAATCCTTCCTTAGGGTGTAAAGTGACCCATGGGCCATGTGAGAAAACCACTGAGCAGCAGCTCCGGTCAGACAGTCTAGGTGAGCTGGTTGTCCAGCTTCCCCCAGGTGTCACCTTTCAGAGGAGTGTAACATGAGTCCTAGAGCAGGAGCTACAGGTTGTCATCCTCTCCAGCTTGGATCACAGTGATATGTGGTGCTCCCAATTACAAAATGCTATAAATACGGATTCTACCACACAAGCTTTCAAGATTCACTACAAAGCAAAACCTCTTCACCTTCCTGAGGATCTTCCTTATCCACGTGCCTACAAATGAACTAGCTGTTGAACTGAGCAACTGAGGGCATTCCTGGTGCCATTAACACATTTTAATAAAACTAATTTTATTAATAATTTCACATACATAAATTAGTTCAGCTGGACTGGAGACTCGTCACATAAACAATCTGTGACTAAACTTCTTACACTGTAAATCTTCCATTTCTACAGGGCAAATGTTTCCTACCTTCTGTTATGTCCCGAAGCTGAATAGACAGTGATAACTTCCATGAGACAGATAATTAAATTAAATCCATTCAATTCCAGAAGTTATCACAATTCAGAGGGAGGAAGCCTTTGTCTCCTAAACTCTCAAGGTTTGTAATGCAGTGCCCAATACTCTATAAAATTTATATCATGACAAGTATATGAAAATTGTATCATATTTTTTCTGTAAGAGCAACATCCTGTATTGAGATAAAAATCTCCTTATTATAAACACATCCTCTGAAGCACTCCAACCCTCTAAAAATAAAGCCTAAGACAGAAGTCACATTGTATTTAGCACTATTTTATACAGTTCTTATGCAATCCCATTCACCAGATGCTTTACACAGCGTCTTTGAAGGACTCTGGCATCCTTGAAGTCATCCTCTCACCAGTGGACAACTACACACGAGTAATCGGGCGGGTCTGGATTAAGTTCTCTGCACAAGTGGATTTTATAGAGCTGCCCACTGCTATGGGTTAATATCAGAGATGAAAGGCTAAACACCTCCACTGTGCATGGAATGGAAGGGCTGCAGGATTTGTGTCAGGCAAACATCATGAGGCAACGAGCCCGGCCCTTCAGCTGAGCCCCAGGAGCACTGCTGCTGAGCACAGCGTGCAGCTTTTGGAAGTTGTGATGATGGCAAGAAAGGCCCTTGGAGAACACAGCTGTTAAAGGGGGGTATGATACTGCAGGTCCAAAGCCAGGGCTTTTTCTTGGGCAACAGCAAGAGATGTCTATAGACAGAGAATGAGATGTGGCTGGTCTCCAACAAGGTGTACTCTGGCTCTTTAGGAAATCTGCAGGACTTCCAAGTGCCACCCAGTGTCCAAATCAAGGTTAATGTAAGTCAGAGCTCTAATAATTGGAAGGTCAAACTCAAGCCAAGCAAATTGGTGAGGAAAGCATCTTGCAACACTTGAGTGAATCTGTAACACCTCCTCCCCTCTACACAGGATGAGATTAGTACCAGAAAACAATTTTTTAAAAAATTATATGCAGCGCTCAGACGTAATGCATGTGTTTGAAAATCTATCCAGTGTGGAAGGGGCTTTCTCTAGCTCCACAACATTTCTGTTTTAACACTGGGGGAAGCCATTCTGTTGAGTTCATCCTATTCTGCTGAAGATGATATCTTAAATCAACACCGGTCCCTTTTCAGTAATTTCTTAGAGTGAACAGCCTTTGCAACGGACTTCCTCTGGCAAAGAATGTAACGGAAAGGAATTGTGGTAAACAAAGGAATTCTGCCAAAAGCCATGCCCATTTTAAAGCAGAAAATGAGCACCAGAGCTCACTATGGAAGTCCACCATGGAAGTAATTAATCATGGAAGCCATCATGTAAAGTAATTAATTCTAATCACTTCTGAAACAATCAAATTTAATTATGGGTTCTTTGAAAACTGAAACCCCAACAATTATTGTTAATAGGCTTTTCTTGATGGCAGAGAGCAAACAGTTTATGAAAGTTGGTCTTCCTGCAGTTAATTTTAAAAAAAAAACCAGCTTTTAGTTAAGGATGCCTAGGCTTGCATTAATATATAAACCAGAACTATTGTGCTAAGTTTAGATTCCACAGGACAGAAATGCAATCTTTGAGGAACTCTTGAACATGTTTCTACATAAAACCTCTCTCCTGAGGTCTCAGATCTTTATTATCCATTCAGAGGTACTTTCACCTCAGAACAGGTGGACGTCTCCAGCTTCATTTCAGGAACATTTCTTGGTAGTAAGAACAGAAATTACAAGCGGCTCATTTGCCATGCACTCATTTATGTGCTGTAGGGGAGCTCTAGGTGAGCAGTAACAGTGGTGGTAACCCAGACCACAGCACAAGCAGGTGACTCCTGCTCTGTGTCAATGTGGCTGTGGCCTACAGTCACCCTCTTCCTCCATCAGATGCTGCTGCAATTCCAAACCAAAAATGAACTACCCCGCCTCCAGTCCAGCAGCATTTCTCACCCAGCCTGAACTGCATGAGGAGAGCATGAGAATGGAGAAAGACCATCGGTTAAACTCTGGTTTAAGCTACAGAACATGACTGCTCTTGCACTTGAAACAGCTTCCAGCCCTTTCAAAGTGTAACAAGCTCTGAGGCTCTCCTGTCTACCAGGAATTACTGAAAAGCGTTTACTGGCAAACGTGAGCTACCAAATTTGGAATTTAGTGACTTACATGTCAACCTGTCTCCCCCTGTACTCTCTCTGTGCCCTCTGGGGCCTGTGCCCAAGTGTCTCTGGGGTCTGGATTTTCTCTGTGTTCAGATGGGGAAAGGCACTGCTGTGCTGTATGTTACCGATGTCCGTCACAACACGGGCATATACCTCCTCCCCTCCACCTTCACGGGACTTCTTTGCTTACCTGTGCAAAGCTCTAACAGCCACGGCTTGTTGTCGATTTGAAAACTGCACAGGAGACACTCCTCAAGAGGCACTACTGCCGAGGCAGTAGTTTGGATATCCAAATGAGCTATAAATGACAGAGCATTATCGAGGCCTTCATTTCAGGATCAACAGCTCAGGCTAAGCTGCAAAATAGAGAAATACTGATAGTTTTATAGCTGTTGGAAGAGCACTACGAAAGATTTCAATGCCTATTTTAGGATATACTAAGGAGTCAGCCCCGCTGGCAGTAAGAACACTCTATTTATGTTTTCAGATGGCCACATCAGTGCATTCAAAATTTGACTAAAGGCTCAAGCTTGACCCTCAACAAAGATCACATTCTGACAGCTTCACCTCCACCGTTCTGTCTCCCATGAATCCTGAAAGGCAGCAAACTCAGTGATGCTTAGTCAGAACATAGCCCACTTTTCTGAGTTGTTCCCAGTGCTTCTGTCAGAAGGGGATGAATTGTAATGCCTCTTAAAGACACTGAACAGCAGAGGACTGCTTTAAGCTATAATGAGGTCTCATTACTACAAGAGATCTTGAAGGACAAGAGCTTGGCAGCATTTAGTAATGCTCAGGAAGTCAGAAAGAAAGAACAAGATTGTCTAGAGCTGGAAGAGCAAATGTTTTTCCTGAAAAGGCACCTGATTTTCCACATGAATATCTTGGGCTATCATTTACACCAGAGACTAAAAGCAGTGTAAAATCAAGCACAGCAGCATTATGCTGGCTTTGCTCTGGCATAAGCAGCTCCAAAGAAACTACCAAAAACCCATATACAGCAGAAGCTTTATGGTATAGGAGTAAAAAATTGACCATTAATATCAAGAAAACTTTCCCTGGGAGGATGAATTGTGACAGAACTACAAACTCTTGACACTCTTTGAAGCTCCCTGCAAAAAGCTGCACTTGCTACTTTTGGATAATATCTTACACAAGATTATGGTAATCTCAAAGCACTAGCATTACTCCCTAGAAATTATTCATCTTTTCCCCAAAGTACATTATCATAAAGCTTGAACATAATTTGCAACAAATGCTTTTGTCTCTCGGTTTCATTTTTACAAACTTCCATGAATTAAAAGAGTTTATATCAACTGGTATTATCAGCCTGCATAGTTGAATATATTTTAATTAGAAGAATGAGTGAGAGTTTAGCCTATCTAGCTAATGACAAAGTATCATATTCTCCATTTAATGAGGACACATCAAAAGGTTCATATTTAAATCCTCTTCAATGTAAGAGTGAAAAAAACATTACAGCATGACTGGATTACTCCCTATAAATACCTTACACAGTGTTAGACACTGAGATCATGCAGAAAGGAACCAAAACAGAAAGTTTGGCAGCTAACTTGTAGCAGAGCAGATTTCAATGTCCTGAAGATTGCTAATGCAGCAGCACTCACAGGGCAGGGCACCACCTCCTGTCCTCGCAGAGACGGCAGCAGCACCGCTTCTGTGATGAAAGGTTTCCAAGGTCCAGGCTGTTCTGACCATGGTTTGGCGTTATAAACACTATAAACAGAAGGAGCCAGAGGTCCTCTCTCACTTACCACCTCATCTTGGTTGTTCCATGAGCCCATCCTCCTGCCAGTGGTTGTTGGCATCGCACTGGGATAGAGGCAGCAGGTGCGCATCGAACTCACACGTTGCAGTTGTGGGGTTTAGCACTGTGCTAACTTCCAACCTCTTCCCTACTTTTATGGATCACTTTATTACAAAGATATAGAGGTGCTGTCCTCCCAGATGCCTCTTGATGCAAGCACAGAGAGCCAACGCACAAGGCTTTTAAATCTTAAGAGTCCAAAATATACTTGGTACGTGGGGAAAGGAAAGAAAACGATGCCTTACAGGCTGGTGACGACATCCAGTTCAGGAAAACCCAGCAACCTGCAGGCCAAGCAAGACTCATTTCTCTGCTCAGTGCCAAGAGCTCTTTCAGATTATGGAGTCTTTCCTACTTGGCTCCTTCCTAGGACATCCACAAACCTGATTTTGATGGTTTCAAATGATCTCACAGAAAAGAGGTTTCTTAAAGCTTTTCACTAATTTTTTTCCACTTACGTAAAGCGTACGCTTTCATCTTTCTGTGTTCTAAGAGCTCTACCAGGAACACAAAAACTGGTAGCACTAAGTTGTCCTTTCTCTTAAATTCTTTTCTTCTTGTTTTCAACATGCCAAACTATCCCAGCTTTGCTACCGATCTCTGCAGGGCTTGGCTGCCTGAGCAATCCCCAGGTGATATAAAAGGTGTTAACTCCAGTACAGTAAATCCAGGAAGGTGACCAACTGGAGAAAGTGCCTCACTTTGCTATTCTACAGCATCTCCTGTGAAATCAAGTCTCCAGAGCTTCCCAGCATTTAGCACACTAGGAGAACTATAGCTCAGCAGACTGACTACTGGGGGGAAAAAAAAAAAAATCTCTGCTACTAAAAATTAGTTCCCTTCATATTTCATCATGGCTCTTCTCACCATTTCTTGTGCTTATCTCAGAAGTTGTGCTTTCTACTGTCTCTTATATTTTCGTGCACTTCTTTTATCAACTTTCTTTTAAGGCAATAAAAAAAGAGTAAAATTATTTCACTGCTCGTAGATTAGCAAATTTCTTGTTCTGAACAGCCATCTCTTTCATCTGTCATTGTCACCTTCTCCAAGATTAATAAGACAAAGATTTATATATTTATAAGGCACAATCTGTTGAAAGCAGAGATGAGCTTGATACAAAGGATACTATAATTTTTTTTTAGCTCTGCATTGATCCCGATAGCTGTAGATACTTATAAATCTTTTCCTATAGCACAAAAAAAGAACAGCGTTGTCAAGAAATAAATTCAGCCAGCATCAGTGTGTGTCCGAGGTAAGCTGGAGCATGATTTCTTGACTCCTCCTGACCACGACAGCAGCTGGAATTTCATCTTGCCTCCGTCAGAGTAAAGAGAAATTTTTTTTCTTCAGTGGGGAAGGGGAGGAGACACCAAAAAAAGATGGGGAAAAACACAAGGCAGGGCATGGCATTTGTATAGATGGGTCTAAGTGTTGGAAGAACACCAGTGTCACCTGCTTCAGAGGAGGGGGAAAGGGGCCCAGGGTTTAGCACTAGCAGCAAAACATTAACGCTACTGCATAATTGCAGAGTACTCAGTATGTATTCAGCCCTGGTGTGTGTTTTTCTACTGAATTGCACTCCAACTGTAGGAGAGCCCGTGGACACCAAAGGAGCTGCAGATTAAGTTCCTGCAGGTGCTGCAGTAACTGGAATGTATAGATACATTCTATAGATACATCCTATAGCTACACCCACACTAACTGGCAGGAGCACTGTTTAACGAAGTCAAACTCAAAGCAGCAAAGATTTTCCCATTTTTCCAAAACTGAGAGCCCCTTCTTTAAAGTTCCCATCCCTTCAACATTTGTCAGTCCACTGCTCTGTAATCTGGCTCCTTACATTTCACATGTCCCTCCTGGGGGATCAGGGCTTCTCCCTTCTCTTGAGTACAACTGCTGGAGAGACAGAGCATTTCCATTGTCCTGCTGCCCTTTTTCCACCACCTCCTCACCTCTGAGGCATTTGGCAGCTCCATACTAAATGATGCAGTCACTGTCAGATATAAAGAATGATGGTTTCCTAACAGACTAGTGTCCATTAATGCTTTAAAAAAAATACTTAAAGAAGGGCAGAATCCATGCTACGCAGAATTTCAGAAGGAGTAGCTGTCACAATCCAGGCATTTATTTCATTTTCAACTCATAAGAGAAGTGACAAAATAGAAACATAAGAACAAGAGAATACAGATGTTTTAAGATGTTGCTTTGTTCACCACTAGAGGTAAAATCAGGGTGGGTGGATGTGAGATGACACCAGTGGTTAATGGGATCTTTGCCACTGAAAGAATATGGCAAGGTGCCTGTGGGGTGCTGCTTCACTAACCACCATTAGTCTTCCATTTCACAAGTGAATGGGTGAACAACTGATGCTTTTGGGCCCCTCTAAAGTTTTGGCTGATTTGAAGGTTTTCTTTTGCTGCGGTGGGGCTTTTTAATAACATCTCTATTCTAAAAGTGCAAAGCTCTCCCTTTGTAGAGCAGGCATGTGCGTTCACCACAAAAGTTAGTACTGGAGAAACAACATGATAAGAGCACTGGGGATGTCAACCAGATCAGAAATAAAATCCGTCTTAAAATTTGGTCTTGGCAGTTAGCACCAATGGTTCAGAGGCTCCCATGGTATCTAAAGGCATCACAGCCTCTGCCCAATCCTTCGCATGTACCAATAACAGCTCTCATCAAATTTTACATCCTTCCTGAAATGTTGCAGCATTAATTTAAGAAACCCCAGACTATTTCTTCACCCTGATTCTGTCTCCACACTCTAAGCATCTTGGGGCCCATGTGCCAAATGGGTGTCTGCTCCACGGACAGCATTTGCAGGTGCTGCCAGAGCTGAAAAAGCAGCAGAGAAGGTGGGAATGAAAGTGAAGGGGTCACTTAACCAGGAGTTAAAGCACTGCAACACTTCTTTTTAAAAGGATTCGACTTTAATGCCCACAGTCATGGCATAAAATGTTAGCAACACACAAGAGTCTTTGGGGAGTTCTTCACTTTTGAAGCCAGACACAAAGCTGAGAGAGAGCCTTTATGATACAGGGACAGCCACCTGAATTCACAACGTTGAACCAGAATTTAAAAAATAATATTGATAATGGCCTGAAGGACTGAGCAGAATTTGGAAGCAATTCCAGGGCACATACATGCAGCGTTCTTCTCCCATCAAATCTGCAGGCTGAAAAAGATGATTCTTCAGGGTTTTAAAAACCAAACAAAAAGCAGCGGCACCATGCCTGTCTGCTGTTGCAGGGAATGGTGGGGAATTTGTGTTTATCCATCTTTAAAGAGTTCTGATCATACTCAACACTGTGACAGGGACCCATGGTGTCATCAGGTGGATCAAGCAGAATTTTATTTTTGCAGTCATAAAATCCCCAATAATCAGCAACGGAAAGAGAAAGCTCCCTGTCTTTCTATGGGAGTTTGGGGACAGACTGTAGTAGTCCAGCATGTAAATAGCTGGGAGTATGGATCCAAGGAAGGCATTTCTAAGGAGAAGGCTTGCTTATGAAAAGAAGGAACAACTACATAGGATTACTTGTGTTTGTTTTTGTCCTCTCTGTTACGGTGGTGTCTGGATTTACCCATCTAGTAAGAAACTAATATTTGATCCTATGTGGGAATACAGAGAAGACAGTGGAGAGACTAGGGAGAGGATGGCTTTCCAGTGAGCAGGCAAAAGTATTGGCTAGAAATTAATTTGTGTGAGCTGGAAAAGCAATTGGTGCAGATGCTACAAAATGCATGAAAAGATGGCCAGTTGGATGATCTGAGATCCCCCCTCTTTTGTGGTGCCAGAAGCAGTAAGCTTGCAGGTTGGAGAGAGTTCTTCTATGCAGTGTTTCCATTATCAAACTGTCTGTAGTGGAAGAGACTCCTGAAGTCCAACTTCCCAGAGTATTTGACAGCTTCAGCAAAAAGCTTTGTCACCTGCCAATACAAAGCAGAGGAGGACTGAGCATTGCAAAGCCTTCTGCAGAAGGATAAGTGATAGAGCAGGCTCCACACTTCTCCTCTGTCACCCTGAAATTACCCTATGCAGGTCTAGTCCTTGAGTCCATCCAAATCCATACCAATTGTGCACAGGTGCTGGCTACAGCCCTCTGGAACCTGCCTGTCCAGCTGGAGAGACACAGATGTGCTGGGCTTCCTTGGCAAGACAGCTCTGTCCCATGAGAGCTGTTGTTTCTCCACACAGCCCAAACCTAAAGAGAACCAGGGTAGCTTTCCTCTCTCCAACTCAGAGACTATAACTCTGCTATCAAACAGTTCAGTGAAATGCATCAAGCAGGTGCAGTAATAAATTTTGGATGGGGACCCCGTTCTGGCTGTCAGAGCATGTTCTGCTAGTAGACAAAGAATGGGTCTTCCAATTCCCATTACTTCTAATGATGTCTGACATCATCCTGTCAATGAACTTACAGTTTGGCATTCTCTCTGCTCTCCACTCACTCCAATCACAGCAGAAGATTTTGCACAGCTGGGCACCAGTTCAAGTCACTGGGTTTCATGTCAGCACCCACCAATATCAATGGGAGTTTGGCTGCTGCGCTTAATGACAGCCAGATGAGGCTCTTTTGTGACAGTGGAAGCCACTTGCAAAGGAAGGCAAGGTACTGCTGGCAGCAGGAGTCCCACTTTGCGTTATCAAATATCTCTTCCCCTATCAGGATGTGAAAGGGGGTTGTCAGGAGCTACAAACCTGTAATGACTGGGAATTGCAGACTACAACAGGACAGGCAGCAATTCCACTTGGATGACACTTTGGAACTGGATTGCCCCAAGGATCATTTAAGAAAGCCCAGCAACATCCTGCTGTAAGGTTTAAGGACCATGCTGGAAGAACATCCCTCTATCAAGTCGTTCCCACACAGAATTCCTACATGTTACAGGTAATCCTGTGTGCGAGGCTTGCTCTGAAGCCACAACTTCAGATGCAGTACAGGACTCAAGATTTTCTTCCCCCCCTTTTTTTTTGTTTGTTTGTTTGGGTTTTTGTGGTTTGTTTTTTGTTTGTTTTGGGTGGTTGGTTGTTTGTTTTTGTTTGAGGTTTTTGTTTGGTTTTTTTTAGTTGGTTGGTTTTTTGGTTTTTTTGTTGTTTTACTCGGAGCAATGTTACTTTGCGTAGTAGCAAAAAGAAAAACACATTCAAACCAAAGTGTTGTCATGATTTTCAGATACATTATTTGTCAGATAATGAGGGTACAGACATTCTGGAATCTCTGGTCACAAGTGCTTGCAAGCTCTGAAGGCTCTTGTGTCTAGGAGGAGAAAGAACAACATGGGAAGTACCTGGAAGTTAGTGAGAAGAGCAATCCCGCTGTCAATAGCCATCCTCCGAATCACATAATTGTCATGGACAAACTTGGTGTTGTTGTTGGGCAGGTTAATCACCAGATCTATTTTCCCATCTGCCACCAGCCTGAAGAGACAATGCACAAGAAAGTATCACAGTGTGCCCCGCCTAATAATAACCTCTGATGAATAGCACAGGCATGGAAATAAACAACACTGAAAAATTTCATTTGAGTTTAGTCTTCACCCCAAGAAAAAAAGGGGTTAAGGCACTGAGCTGCAGCTCGGGAATTCGGGCTTTATTTCTGTTCTAATGAGCAATGCAAAGCAATATTCAGCCTTCATACAGCCCAGCACAACTCTGCTAAAGGCATGACTGACTGCTGTTAAAGGCTAAATATTCAGATTCCACATATCCTTGCGTGAAAGCGTAACAGGGAGCAATACCTCCAAGCCATATTAAATAAGACTCTTCAATGAGATGTTCATTAATCAAGTTCAAACCTCCCTGCTGGGGCAATTCCAGTCAGAATCAGATAAACCAAAACTTTTGGATTGAATCTGAAGTCCCATTGATCTCAACAGGACCAGCAATTTGCCCCTTGTATTTGCTGTGCTGGATGTTAACACAATTTTGATGAGGTGAGTGTTATTCTTACCTCCTGACCGGAGGGAGGCTCGGACTCTGGCTTTCCTGCGATGGCCATGCCACAGGATTTGCTGGGATACCATTAGCATTGAGCCAGTATGAGGTTGCTTCTGTGGCATAAAGCTGTCAAGGAGAAAAGCAAACAAAAAAAAAGGTTATTTACTGTGTGGTTCTTCACACCAAAGCTTTTCATTTAACTCATGTGGTCTGACCCAACACACAGCCCTTGGTTGTCAGAGCTGATTTCGGAGGGACTTTTTCATAACAAAGGTGTCTCTCCATACAGTACAGAATGACTTTCCCAGATTTCTGTTATCTGGGATTTCCTGATGGATGATAGTCAACAAATGGCAGTAATACATCCAGAAGCAGTGAAGTGACTTAGGAAAAACTAAATCTCTCTGACTTTCAATAGGGCTTAAGTTCAATCACTTATGATTTTTTTGGCNCTTTTTTTTTTTTTTTTTGGCCCCCTTTTTTTTTTTTTTTTATGCCTAACACTAAGCTTTGAAAGGCAGAACTGTAAAAGCTCTCACCAGTCTTCTGTGGCTGTATTGGTACTTGCCTTTCCATAGAGACATGGATGCCAAAGGATGCAGAAGAGTCATAAGAGGGATATAAACACCACAGAGTTCATATCTCGGCAGCTTGTGAATATCACTGAAAACTTCTTACAGTAGCACTATAAAAATCTTCTCCATACAAAAGATTTTCCCTTCCTTGTCATGGCATCCTATTGGAATTTTTGTTTCTTGGAGAACTTAGAGGAGTTTATAATGTCCATCCTGGCTGCAGGGTGACAGCAGAGCCAGAGTTGTTCCTGCCCTCACAACAGTCCCATTACAATTAAACAATCATGAAAACTTTCAGTTGGGCGATACCTGCTGACTTCACGGATCTTAAAATCCCATGGAGCTTAAAATCCCTGTTGTACGCTGAAAATACCCTTTTTTCTCTGTCTCCAAAGAAACTCCAAGTTGTTCCTGCAGCAGGCTGAGGACATTTCAGATTCTGAAAGCTCTCTAGCTTTAAATAACTGAAACCACCTACCTTGAAGCCTTCCTCGTGCAGTAGTTCTGCTATGCTGAGGAACCTGGGGCGGAAGGACTTCTGAAAAAGGAAATTTTTTAGATGCAGCATCAAAGCTAGGATTTAGAAACGGTGCTTTGCTGGGCAGAATGAAGATCCTCGAGACTGTGCTAAGAGGCAAATACACCTTTCTGTGCTGAGAGCGTGTGTGTGGGTGCACAGAAATCTCTGCATGTGCACATACAGAGCCATTCCCAGGACAAATGCCTGGATCCTGAAGCCCAAGTCACTCCCAGCTAAGACATATTTTGTTACAACATCATGGTAAATTTTCTCATGCTAAGTTTGACTGCAACTACAGAAGATTTACTACTGCATATTAAATATCTACGCAACTGCCTTCTCAAATACACTAACTAGAGTCTCCTCTGCTCTTTATTAAATATCTTTTCAATCACTGCCCAAACACTTGGCTTTCTCTTCCAGCAGATAACATACATGGACGGGTTTTGGGCTGCTTTTGGATGCTCTGCTTGCACATTCACACATATAGGAGCCTGTGGATGTGTGAGTTCGTTTCTAACTGCCACGGGCATATGGAAATGGAAGACACAAAACCTCTCAGGAGACTGGGACACTGTGTTCCCAAAAGGACCTGGATGCCCAGATACATAGGGCACCTTTGAAAGGCTCTCTCACAATGCAGACCCAGATCCAACACAATTTAGAAAGAGAAGACAACCTCCTGTAGATACCTGCACTTGAACAAGCCATTTTAGAGCAAAAGGTCAGTGAAAATATGATGCTAGCATAAGTATCTTTGGGACGTTGAAGGTACAGCAGTGAGAAGATCAGATGCAACACATGCCCTTCTCACTGCCAAGGCAAGCCAAACCTTGCTTTTAACCTTAGCCCAGCCTGGCCATTGCAAGTAATATTACTGCAAGCTCCCTTACCCCTGCTGCAGCTACTGATAGCTTAACCTCTACGAGTGAGAGAGCAATGTTCTAAAGGGTGAACAATTGTCTATGAAGAAAGGGAGTAAACAGGGTTTTTTTCCAAGCACTCTGGAAAGAACCTCATTCTGAAAGCCATCTCATTCTGTATATTAACTGGAAAATATAAATATACAACGTGACAGGGTTGGCAGCCTCCCAGTCAGAGAGAAGGGTTCTGCCTTCTGGTGAGGAGAGTTGGCTTTCACAATAGTATTATAAACTTCTATCAAACATGTACTGAACACTTGTGACACATAAAACAGCCTCTCCATGAAAAGAAATTACAGCTGTCAGCTTGCATTGGAGCAGCCTTAGATTTACAACCTGGCTGAAATAACCTGTGTAAGAAACCATTAGTTACTAAAGGTGAAAAGTACAAGCAGATTTATTTAGTGGAAGATATTTATTGGAGGAGAATTGTGTTCTTTTTCCTTTATCGAAAAAGTTCCATTTCTTATAACCCCTCTCATGTTTGCCAGCAAGCCTTGCTATTTGTAAAGGGCTACATCCTCAGTTCATTCCATACAGCTACACCAGTTCTCACTGAGATCCAGCACAATAGGAAGCCATCTCATCTCCTGTGATAATCTTGAATTTTGCATCCAAATCCACTGCTGAGGACACAAAAATCCTGGTACGTAAGGAACTAAGGCTGAAGGTTACCTTGAAACAACAGACTTGGAGGGCTGGGATTTAAAACTAAAATACTTTATCAATGCTTTCCGCATCTCGTGGTCACCAGCACAGATGTAAGACAGATGCACTCCCCATCCCAGAGATATCACTGAATAGCCCAATCAGGAAAGAAAAAAAAATTAGCTTTTCAACTCCTCTTGCATAAAATATAAAGTATTTAATGACAGACTCAGAGTTTCAGCATCACAGATTTCTCCAGATTGTGAAAAGAAAAGAGGTCAGATTATCAGCTTGCATAAACCAGCACCGATCCATCTGCCTAACAAGGAAGCTGTACTCAATCTAACCTGGAAGAGCATCAGGCCTCTAAAATCCCGGGCATCTTCAACCTGGGCAGTGTCAGAGAGTGCTCACAGCTGAAGGACAGCCCAGCAGGCTTGTGGGCCCAGCTGACTGCACAACCTGCCTTGTGCTGTCCCTCAGATGTCAAGGAACACTCACCTGTCTGAGCTTGAGGATGATTTCTGGGTTACTCACATCTTTGCACTGCCACTGGAACTGCAACCTGTAAGCACACCAGCCTGCAAACCCCTCAGCTTCCTGGGCTCATTACCTGGCCATACTGGGACCAGTTTGGACTGTAGATCACAGCACAGCCATTTGACTCTTGATTTGCAAAACACCACAGAGTGAAACATTTGCAAGAAAATCAAGTTCTCCCTTTCTACTCCTGTTAACTACATCCATTTGACTTTCACCTTCAGGAAGGCAGCACCCTCTCACCTCACCATGACTAACAGCAATGGCATAAAGGTGCAGCAAACCAAATAACCAAAATATGAACCAAGATACTTTTGAGGGAAGTAGAATACAAGACAACTTGGCTTCTTATTTCTCTCCCTGCAAGGGCTAGAAGTTCAGTTTAAAAATCAGAGCAAGCTGCTAGTCAGGAAGCAATGAAGCCTCTGAAAGCGCTTTGAGTTCCCCATCCACTGCAGAAGAACCACATCACCTTCCTCAGAGACAACCAAGGGGGCTTGTGTACATGCTCCTGACAAGCATCAACCCCCAGAGCACCAGAACAGCTTGGAGAAACCATCCTGTGATGTTCCAGTATTCACAGCCTGCCTGATGCCTCCTCATTCCTTTTCCCTTTTGCTTCTGTAGCAGTGAGGGACTCCCCTTTCCTCCAGCTAAATAAGCAGGGAAGACCACCCATGCCAGGTCTAGGTCAGCATTTCAACCTTCTCTTCTCACAGGGCTTTATTTCCCCTCTGTTTCAAAGCAGACCATTGAAAAGTAGGTAGGTGACAAACTACAGAGGGGGGAGGGACAAATACCTGGTTCTCAGCAGTAAACTTTACACTTCTTGGAGTTTAATTATATAAGAAATATGCTGAGATGCAGAGAGACCTCTAAGCGATTGATCTGTTATTTTCAAGTTTCTTTTGCAAGAGAATGAACAGTAAACCACTCATTAAAAAAAAAGACAGAATCTTGTTACTTCTAAAGGGTTTGTGGAGTTGAGCTCTTGGCTTTATCTCTTCTTTTTTCCCTTCTTCTTTTTCCTTAACACCTTTGTGCAAAGAACATTTGGCTCAGTTTAACAGCTACTGACACAAAACTTACATAAATGCTTTCTATAGCTAAAATTACTTTTTGCTGCCTGTTCCCCTTTAGCTGCTATCAGGAAAATAGGTTTATATTTTAAACATTTTCTTCTCTTGGCTTTGCTTCTCTCCTTTTTAAAATGCTGGGTTTTTAAATCTGCATGTGATTAGATATACAGCAGACACACAGTATCAACTGCCCAGAGTTTCATACTTAATTTTAAACTTTATCTAGGTTGCAAGCAAAGACTTTTCTGCTAATTAAAGGTAACGAAGCACCACCTTCCATCCACAGATGTGTATATATGTGTACACTTAAGGACTCAGTGGTAGTCTGTGTTAGCAGAAATCGTGTTCCTTTCTGGCCACTTTTCACACACTTCCTTCATATCCTCCTGCTGGCACAAACAGCCAAAGACATTTTTCACACCCCAGCTGTCTGACAGGAAAATTCGTCTATTCTCTGTTTTTGTTTTATCGGCTTTACGCAATCACATAGGGGATAAGCTTACTACAAACACAGTGTGGAAATGGCAGGAGGCGATCAGCTGGTTTTATGGCACCCAAGAATGTTCTAGTTGCAGTGGAAGTGTCTGAATTCTTGAGGAACATACCTAGATCCCAAAGTTTGCAAGTGGTTCTGACTTCAGCCCCTCCTGCAGTTGAGAGCTATTCCTCGATAAGGAGCCAAGGCTTTTTGCTTTTCTGCCTAGCCCCCTGTTTGTGCTGAAACACACATCCTCCTTACTGATCCAGGCCTGTGAATGGGGCAGGGCTGTTCCCAATGCAAACCCACCAGGAACTCCCTCACGTAACAGCTCTTTGCAAAAGCCATTGCACGGGACAACATTCCCATAACGACATCATTTAAACTTTCTGTCACACAGAACAACTTTCAGGGATGGTGACAGCAAGAGATGAAACCCTGAAGTCCAAGCTCTAAGTCTGGCATGGAGTCACTGCACCTGCAGAGTATGTGTGTGAAAGGCAGACCCTAAGAGGAGAGAGCTCTGCCAAGGTGTAGGAACCACAAACATCACAACACAAATATAGCTTTGGCTCTTCCTTTCTGACAGGAGCTGCAGGGTAGGGAACAATATTGGCTGTGCACCATCATCAAAAAGGGCAAGGAATAATGGCAGAAAAAGCGGGCTGCAGGGTGAAGACTGCTGTCTGTCAACCCCTGACCCCACTGTACTTGATTATATTCCCATCATGACTCCAACAAGGAGCAGAATGTGCCACACCTGTGGAGGCCTCACGGCCCAACAGCCATGAGTTACATCAATAACTAGCCCACAACACCCCAAAAACATCACATTTTCTGCACTGTCAGTGATGTTACAGCTCTGCCTGGAATGAAACACGCACCCAAGGGGAAAGCTTAGCAGGTCCAGCTTGGCAGCGTGGAAGCTGCCTCACTGTTTGGGAGGGTTGGAGGGGAACTGGTTTCAAAAGGGCAAGAGGCAATGCACAGATGTAGAGGGTTTATATGATTATACAATGAAAGTTTACATGATTATACGGTGAAAGCAACATTGCTAGGACTCCCATCTGGGAGGGGCACAGGGTGAGCTCTATGGGTTCTGTGGGTTCCAGGTGGGATGTTTCTCTGAACTGCCTGTCTACAAGTTTTGTTCCACAGAAAGGTGGCTTCTAGCTCTCTGATCCCAGGCCTCTGCTTCCAGCAATCCCCAGGGGTTTCCCCCAGCAAATTTCTGCATCTCCCACTAGAAACTGTTACGAGACAGAGGGAAAACCAACCAGACCAGACATACTGAATCCAGTAAAGATCTCTCCAGAGCGTTTGTTCCTCATTGTCTTACTGTACTTCAGGATGAATTGCAGAGAAACACATTTAAGCCATAAAGCCACAGGAATGAAAACAAGGCAAGAGCTGCTGAGTTTCTCTGTGTCAATCCTTTCCCAGCTTTGATTTTTAGGACTCACCTGGATTCCAACCAAAATTCCTTCCTTAGGAAATGTAAACCCTGTGGCAAGCATAGCTTTCTGGAAGGCAGAATACACGTTCTCCCCGAAGCATGCGACCTGGGGAAAGGCACAAAGAAGGCAACGTGAGGGGAAAAACCAAAAACAACCCAAAAACCACTGCTTTAACAAGAAACAGGAATGAAATTTTTAAACAGGCTTTTTCGATTCTGCTTAAAGAAGTCAGACTGCATTTGCATGGAGCCTGCAGGCATGGGGAGAGTGGGAATAAATCAGAAAATCATTGTAGACAAATCTCATCATTTTAATGAAGCAATAACGAAGGAATGAGCAACACTTTAGTTTCAAACAGCACACTGAGGAGTAACAACAACTGATTCTGCTGAGCTATTGGAATGCTGTGCAGAGCCTCTGCTCTAATGTTTGGGAGTGCACTGCAAAGTGTTTAACATTATATAAGGCTTAAACACCAGCGAGGGTTCTGCACGCAGGCAAGTTCCTCTGTGTGCACTGCAAACCAGGGGTAAGGCAGTGCTTGTGCTCTCCTGTGCTCCTGGCATTTCTTGGGAAGGAAAACCATGGTATATAAAGATGCTTTTCCATTAACAGTCCACCGAAATACAAAAGTCAGGTAAAATTTTAGTATTTACTTAGAAAAAAACCAAAAGCAATCATGCCAATTCATAATAATTTATTTTACATTTAAAAAAATTTGAGGAAGAAACCAGTAAGAATCATTTAGCAGTTCTCCAGCATTTAGAACTGGCTGTGGAGCTCAGTTGCTTACAGATTGTCATATGGTTAACAACCCTCTGAAAGAGGTAAACCCTGTTCCTTGCCAAAATCTGGAATTCTGGTGACAAAAAGAGGAATGCATGAGATTTTGTGAAAGTTAAGAAAAAGCAGAAAAACCCCCACAACCAAAAAATAAATCAACCCTAACTTTTCCTTCCACACTTGCTGAAAAACAATCATCAGCAGAAACTGTCGCAGATTTTTCTCTTTGAAACAACAAATCTATTGACATACACAGATGGGATAAAGGGGCTGATTGAGAATTGCTTTCCCATGTTCCTGTTATGCTCCTTCCCATTCCAGAGCTAGCCCTCACATTCATGCCCTCACTGTTACCATGGTGAGCAGACACCAGTGTCTCATGAAAGAAGAACAAATGATGACTTGCCAGATCTTCTGAAGTAAAAAAGAACAACTAAACAAACAAAAATCCTGCAAGGGAAGGGATAAAAAAAAAGTAATGATTACTAATATCCCAGCTTTCCTCTAAAAACTCATCTCTGAGTGTTCAGGTTGCTCTACAGTGTATCTATATCCTGTGTATATCCTGGATTTCTTCGGGTGACAGACAACCCCATGTCCTGTAGGCTTGGAAAAAGGGTTTCCAGCCTGCCAGGAGAGGTTTTTCATTATGGCATGGTCAAAACAAGCCACAATACTCAAAGAGACAGGGATAACAAATTCAAGCCCAGATCAAGCCATGTGTGTGAAGAACGTCTTTGAGGAATAATTGAGCACTTTATCCAAAGCAAGCTATTATCCTTACTTCACTCATAAGAAAGACTTTCATAACTGTCACACTTTATGGCATTTGTGAATATGGATCTTTCCAACTCATAAAAGTTAATAATCCCTCCTTTATGACCGTGGTAATCTCTAACTCTGTATAGAGCTGTTTTTTTTGGGGGGTAGGGGGAGAGGAGGTTGTCTATGTATTCAATTGTGTTCTGAAAATGAGGAAGTCACAGAAGCCACTTGACTTTTTTTCTGCCCATTAACTACACTGAAAGGAAATCTTCTGCAATACCGATTTCCCACACATTATGAAGAGTAAAATAAAGTAATTCTGGAGAGGTGTAGGAGACCTAAGGCTGTTCTTCGCTTGCATCTGGGCAGAATGCTTTTTTATACTACAGCAGTAAATACTTCCTAATGAAAACAGCTCCTACAGACACACCCAACCCCACATCCAATAAAGCAGCCCAGACTCAGCCACCTGCCTAGCTGTGGTAGTGCAGCATTAAGCCTAATCTGATTGCCTCACTATTTAATCACTTCCCAGAATAAGTTCTGGCCCAGAATAAATTTTTGCTACTGCAACTCTTTCTAGAAGTAAGGAAGCAAGTAAGCTTAGAGATTGCTTGGGTGTATCTAAAGAAGCCCTTAACAGCTCAGCAACAACTCATAAAGAAACCTCTTTGTTCTACACGAGTAAATGTCTTGTCAGGTGAGACAGATGGAATCCTGTAGCCCAAGGGTGAGGCTGATGAGCCCAGGCAGAAGATGAACAGCCCTGTGCCCTTACAGTGTGCCATGTGCACACTGAGAGATGTTTCAGAAGCACCTCACAGCCCGGCTAGAGCAAGAGTGGGTAAAGCTGCCCAGCCTCTTCGTCCTACCAACAGTCATTACTGCAGCCATCGCATTTTTATTCACTCTTTCTCCGTTTTTGCACCTTGGGACATGCCTTGATGGTTACTAGGCAACAAGGAAACACCACACGTATTTTCTGCCCTTAATTAACTGTTCCAAGACCAACCACTCAGGACCTGGAGTCTCGACATCACTGTTCTAGCACATGTTCATGGGAGGACTGGAAGCTGCAAGGACTTGTCTGTCCAGAAGCAGATGATTCATAAAACAGACTGATGCAGGGAGAACCTCCCAGAACCCGACAGCTCTCGGATAAACTCATTGCAGGCTGTCACACCAACCAGGTCCAACTCAGGGAGCTGACATGCAGGTAAAGAGGGACATCCAGTGGCTGAACAAACTGGATTTTCCAAGACATTGTTTCTTACAGCTAAGAAAAATGTTTTCAATTTTCTGAAGAAGCTACAGATTCCATCATGATTCAGGCAGTAAATAAGATCACTTTCTAGGATTCATGATGTCTAAAGTTAACTTGGTTTAAAAAAAGAAGATACCTCCCCAGTAGAGGCCATTTCACACCGGAGAACAGGGTCAGCGTCTCTCAGCCGGGACCACGAGAACACTGGGGCCTGGCGAAAGGAAGAGGAAGGAGGGGAAAAAAAAAAATAAATTAATGGATCATTTAAAAAAAATATAAAAATTCCAGCTACTCTTGGAAGTGACAGAAAGAGACATTAATTTATCCAAAAAAGCAGTGGTCAAGGCTGATAAGCAAAAGAAGTACTTGGCAAATTAGTTCCCTCAGTGCCCTAATGATGGACTGGAACAAATAAACACGTGTTTCACCAATAAATCAATTATCTAACTCTTGCAGACCTGCTCACATTCCAGTGGTAGATTTTCAGTCAGTGGTAGCCCAATATCAGTATCATTTTAAGGGTACATTTTAAAACAGAAAGGTTAGGAAGCATCTAATTCATGGAACAAGGAGAGATGCTATATGAATCCAATGGGTTTTTCTGAGAAAATCGTTCTCCATGAAATTTTTCATTCACAAAAATAAAACTATTCCACAAGAAAACACTCTTTTGCTGTAAACCAGATGAAACTTTGCAAATTATTTTCTTATTTTCCTTCTCCTCCCCAAAATACACACTCATAATCTTTTGTACGAAAATATTAAACCCCCTGATTATTATTTTTATCAGAGGATATCACTGCATCACTGCAGTCTCTGAGTTCTCTTGTCTAATTTGATCTTAAAATAACAAACAAGGAAGGAGGAAAAGAAACTCCGTTAATAACCAATGACTACATGTGACAAACCAGGAACAAACTCCCTGTTACGGAATCATTTTCTATAGGGCTTCTCCCCATCTTAAATGCCATCTTCATGGCATTCCCATGAAGACAGGATCCTTGCTGCTTAAGAAAGAATCTATTTTTAAATCCAGGGACACAATTCTGTTCCTGGAAGTCTCCAAGGGTAACACTGCAGACAGGGACAGGTGCTGCTTCATGACACCTAACAATGACCAGCTAAAAGGCAACAGCACAAATTCAGAAGGTTTCTCAAAAAATGTCCTCTGTCTTTGTGACTTTTAGATCAGTTTTGTTTCTACTGTAAGTAAAGAGAAAATTTTTTACAGTGGCCGACTCCAGAGTCTCAGGCTGGAGTGTGGCAGTCAAGGTGGATTATTTTAATGCACACATTGTCTTGAATGGTAACAAACAGCAAAGTCTTCTACTAGCTCCCTAACTTTTGTCTGCCATGAATATTAAAATGCATCAGCAGGAGCAGACTCTGGTACTAAATCCTACTTAAAACTGAGTCAGTCGTGCTCTGTGCAGGATTTAATCTTGGTCAGGCCATGATACTTGCATCAGTCTACAAGCAAACATGTTAAGACAATCTTGCAGTCACTAAAGCTGAAACAGTGGGACTCAAATCCACAAGGAGCAGCTATGTTGTGAAAGAGGAAGAGAATTTCATATTCTCTTTTCAGAGCTTTTAAGACCTGTTGGAGAAACAAGATCCTGTCTCTACGCAAATATTTCTAGCAATAAATTGTGAGAGGATAGAAAATATGACGCACAAATAATGACAAAGAGGTTAAACTGGAATATTTTTCAAAGTTTAGCATTTCCAAAGGTATTAGCAAGTTTTTATATCCACACAGAACACAAAGAGTATAAAAGGCTTTGTGGGAAGTTCTGAAGAATATAGTTGGTTTTTCCATTCTGTAGCCAGCATTCCCAGGAGAGAAAAAACTCTTGACAGTTTAGCTAACAACAGTTTAGAGGACCAAGGTCTAAATAATAGAAATTTATAAAAATAAATAAGACTCACAAAAGCAAAAAAAAAAAAAAATCTCAAGTTTGAATTTCAGATCATGCCTACCTGTGGCACCAAAATAAAATGGAAAGCCACTTCTAGACTGGTTGCCAATAACCTGGCCTGGGCCACAGATTTGGCTTGCGTGTTAATAAGTCTGAACATTTTATTAGTAGGAAGATGTTAGGTGTTTTCTGCTTCCTCGGTTTTCACTTGATATGGAAGCTATTAAAGCTTGAAAGTTTCAGTATAAACAATTCTCGTTATCCCTTGGATTTTCTGCAATACTGTTCTGGATTTTTATGATTAGGAACTTCAATTAATTTTCTTTCCTTCCACTAAGCATTCAAAAATACCAACAGTATACTTTAGTATCTTGTGTCCTATATAAGCTTAGTAATTATGAAGAGTAAAACCTTGGCCTTACTCAAAAAAAAGGATCCAAGACTTTCACATCTATTTTAACTGGTGATATATAAAGAGGGGATTAGGTGTCCCAAATCCTGATGATGAAATCTGGGGGCCACTCCCAACACAAGGTTGTACATGTCCACACATGTTAGATGGTATTACGAAACAGCCTGAACTTCAGTGTTCAATTCTGCAAGTGGAAATTTATTGTGCAGTTCATCAACATGATTCAGAGTAGTTTAGAAGTAAAAAATAAAGGATGATTGATTTCGGTAACAATCCCTGGATAATTTTCTTTGATTTTTCTCTAAAATTTCCAAATACCCAAATATAATTTTCCAATTATCCTGACAGAAACTACAAAAGGTCAATTTGACCTCTGGCCAACGAGTCAATTGTTCTCTCTGGGCACTGAAGTACTAATTGTCTATTAACGTGCTACATGCTGGCTCTCTGGTGGGGGTTTTTTTGGCGTTCTTTTGCCAAGCATACCTTAATCCCAACATAGTTGGACGGGATAATGGGATGTTCCAATGTGGGGAGGGATGACTCATTAACCTCTTTTCCAATCATCACTTTAGTGGCCACATCAATGAAGTCCACACCCAGAGTCTTCGACACAAAGGGGAAGGAACGCGAAGCCCGCAAGTTGCACTCTATCACCTGAGGGGATTGAAAAAGAGAAATACCAGGGTCAGGCACTGTGCAGTGAAGAAACAAACTGATTCATATTTCTGGAAATCAGTCCTTAGTCCTCTTGGCAGAGATGATCTTCAGATTGTCAAATAACAGACACAGAAATTGTGTTCAATATTAAAACAGCGATGAGGGATGGGGAGTGGCCAGCCTGAGATACAAGTAGCCCTGATGTTCTTCAACTGAGGATCCTCTCTACTGTCTGAATATTAGAACGGAAGGCAACCTAGAGTTCACTCAGAAAACATGCTGTACTGTACTTTAAGTTAATGTGCAAGAGGCATGGAAACTTATGCACAGGCATTAGGTACAACCTCTAGAAGCCCAACCTGTTCTTTTTCCATGGTAGTGGCACTTCTGAAAGGCTGGACTATCCTTACTGACTTCCCTCACCCACATGTGGAAGTCATTCAGTGACCCAAAAGAGTGACAAGGAAGTTCTGCATCCTTTTGAGAAGCCACCTTGGAGTTCATTAGCAGAAGAGGAATCTCTGTAAGTGAGGAGTGAAGGGGGGCAAGAATAGGTAAGTTAAGGTAGAATTGAAAAGGGGGGGGCTATGCAGAGAAAAGACAAGCACAGCTGAGGGAAAGCAAGGAATGGAAAACTCCAGTCTGTCCCTCTGTGGAGTTTCTGAATAACCATGTGTGAAACAGCAAAAAGGTGAACGACAGTAAGTACTTTTTACTCAACTGATAGCCCAAAACAGATCTTTTACCAATAACACATCTCTTCTGTTCTACATCAGGTTTTCTTCCCAGTCACTATTTCCTCAGTCATCCTCTGCTCTCGTTCCTCTGACCACCTTCTATTAGCAACAGAAAGTCATCTGTTACCCAAAAAGGCTTAAACATCCACTGAACTTTTCTGCTACTAATAGCTACTAGGACTATTCAGATAACCATCCTAATGGCTTATATTAAAGGCCTAAACACTTACATTGTCCTGCTTTCTTTCCAATCCCTTGGAAGGCTTAATTTAACACCAAAATAGCTAAAGATGAGAGAGGATATCAGAGATCTAAAAGCCACTGATACTCAGTTTATAGAATGAGGCACAGGTCTCAGTGCTGTCCATCCTATTCCAAACTGATAATTTCGCGAGGGACCGCAGCCCACAGCAGAAAAAAGCTAGTGCTGACAGACAGGCAACAAGACTGAATGAAAAGAGAGACAGGGAGAGCTGTGTGGTTAGGGGTGGCACAGGTGAGCCCACACGATCAGACAAGGCAGGTTAGCTGCCACAGCGCTACTACTGCCACAGAGTTTTTCCACGGCAGGGATGCAGGAACCATGCACCTAAGGAGAGCCTGAATTCCTGCCACAGTCACAAGAGCTCTCTTACCAGCACATTGTTGTCTCGCACCAAGAACTGGATGTTGAACGGACCAGAGATGGCAAAGGCATTTGCAATTTTTTTTGTAGCAGATTTTATCTATAAAACACAAATAAGTAAAGTGTGTATGTATATAAAATAAATAATTCAGTCCCACAAAATAGACAGCATCATGGCAATAAATCACCTCACATATGGATTCCTTTAAATGTCATCGCTCTCTACCCTATTTTTTTTTTCTCTATACACTCATTTTGGCAACAGAATTATCTTTCAGAAGCAAACGTTTAATTTCCCCGGTAACCTAGCGCCTGAAGTGCCTTTTGAGGGCAGAAGTAAAAATCAGTTTTTTGTGTGTGTGTGTGTGTGTGAAAAAGCAGGGGGGAGAAGGAGAGAGAATCAAAGCCTTGCACTGCAGCAATTCCTACACTGCAAACTGGAGCCTTTATACTTTTCTTGGTGAAATAATTAATAACGTTTTGGCATTTGAGAATAACTACTCAGCTTTGTAAGTGTCCTAAAAGTCTTTCACCAACATGCCTGTCCCATCACAGATCAGTGGGAGGTGTCTGAGAAGATATAGTCTGGAACAAACTGGGAGGAAAGTCTTATTTACTAGATTTGTCAGTACAAGTGTTGAATAACTTTGCTTCAGGAGACAACTATTTTCAGAAGCAAGGCCTTGGACATTCTTGGAAACGGAGCTGGAGCACAAATCAGTGCATGACAGACTTTGCTGGCTTCCAAGCAAACCCTTAACAGGATGACATCACAGGCGATGGCATATTTTATTTAAAAAATTGCATTTTGAAAACTAACTTTGTATTACCAAGCTTATTCTTGAAAGGGAAAAAAGTCAAGATTAGGTGAGGTTCGTTCATCCTGATATTATGTTTGGAAAAGCAGGCAGCTATAAAGTCTTACACCTGACATAATCATTTAAGGACTGTGGGAGAAAAGGAAGTGGAAAGTGAGCCATGGCAGATGTATGAGTTAGACAATCCTCTACTGCTGTGGAAACTGGTTCCAAACCAAAGAAACAAAACAATCCAGTGGGTCTAAGAGCATGCACATCTACTGCTTAAATCACTGAGATACAGTTCAAAAGATGCTGTGCACAGTACATCCAGTCACAGGGGCACCACAGTATCCTCCACTTGCATATATCACACCGGCCTTCAAAAAAAAACATTGATGATTTGATTTCTCCATTGCTGATGGAAAGAAAGCAGATTCAAACTCCCATTTCCTTTTCTCTTTTCAGTGCTGGGGCAACACCTACCTTCTCCAAGGCTCCCTGGCTAATGGTCTGTGTGGGTAACATGAGGGTGGCATCTCCAGAGTGAACACCTGCATCCTCCACATGCTCAGAAATGGCATGTGAAATAACCTGCATACAGCAACAAGAGAGCGGTTAGTCATCTCCCCCCCTCTCATGAACTGTTCCTTCATCCTCAGCACAGTCTCCTGACCAGTTGTACCCAAAACAGGATACAGAGGGGGTAAGGGAAAAGTGAATTTTCCAAGATTTTGAGGAGAATAAGCCTGAAGCCAGACACAAAGCACATGAACAAGGAGATCATGTCAATGTCTTTCATACCATGGTTAAACAAATCATGACCATGATACAACCCACCACAGCCTGGAGATACTAAGGCCTCCTCTCTCTAACACACAAAGACTCAGGAGATAAAAGCTAATTAAGCTTTAAACCAGCTCTCTAAGTTCTGCTGGCCAAAAAAAGCTGTCATTCCCCACCAGAAACAAGAATGGACTAACATCATTGGTATATCATTTTTTGCCCACTCTCATGGTGTTCTTATCACGGAGAAAAGCAAGTGGAAGAAATTCAGGCCTCAGGACTTAAATTGAATGAACTGCATCAAGGCACACTACCTCAATACCAAAAAAAAGTGATTGTGTCTGCTGGTTAAAAATTAGGATTGAAAAAAGAATATTTCTATTAATGGATAAGTTTGTGGGTTTTTTGTGAGAATTGTCTTTGTTGAGTAATGAAACGCAAGGTGAAGTTGTAATAATAAAGTAACTGTGGCAATTACATAACACATGCTGATACACTTCTGATGAAAGTAATTCCTGAAGTCAGTGACTTGCAAATGCATACTCTAAAGGGTTCATTTACATGGATAAGTAATGCTTAAAAAAATAACTGTTCAAGCATAATGGTTTTGAATCTAAAACGAATTCTTCTTGTTTCTCTGCCCTTCTCGGTACAAATCCGTGGCTGTACAGTAAATCATTCAAACAACGCATTTTTGCAAATCTCCCACCCTGAAAAACAAGTTTACTATTAAAGAAAAGCAAAGTACTTACTCTTCCTGCCTTAGCTACAGCATCCATTTCCACCTCACGGGCATTTTCAATAAATTTAGTGAGCACCACAGGGTGATCCTGTCATCAAGACAAGGAAAAAATAAGAAAGGTTTTATCTGAGAGTATTTGGAGACCATCCAGGCCCCTTTGGATGCAGAATCCCAAAGGGCCAATCTATCAATACCCTTATTTCCCCAGGTAAGTTAATTTTGAAAGAATATAATGGGTGAAAACGTGGCATGATTTCCCCAAAACCACTGATGCAAAAGTCTGAGTTCTCCATAATGACACCTTGAAATCTGGGGCAAAACCACAACGGGCTTTTACGTGATATCATGGCAAAAAAAAGATAGTGAGACGTGCATGGATCCAATGACCTCTGGATCCTGTCTCTCAAGGGTGATCCTGACCTCCCAGATCTTCAGTTCTTCCTCCCTTTGAGCCTCCCAGACACCTCACTGAACATACTCCTTCGCGAAGTAACTAATGCTTGGCATATTTAATGACTTTGAAGAGTGGCTGTTTGCTACTTTAGTCATGTATTTTAGGCAACAGATCCATTCCTTTCTGATTTCTCTGCCTGGTTTCCTAAGTCTCCCAGGGAGAGGTTGCCACTAATTATAGCTGGCCAGGAACAACCTGTCCTTGTCCCTCAATACCTGCTACAGATTTTTTCCTTCTTTCTCCTACCCGTGTCTGGGATATTACCACACACTTCCCATTCCCCTCTAATACTTTCTCCTCCCAGACACCTGCTCCAAAAAAATCTAATCTTCATTCTTCTTGGCCAGCATTGTGTCTCAGCATTTTAGCTGTCCCATCCACTATTAACTACCTGTTATTTATTAGAGAATAAAATGAAATATATGACACTCTGTGCATGCTCAAAAGGCTCCTCTTGAAAAAATATCAAGCAACTCCAAAAGTTACAAGACACAATTCCTTCCATTTATCAGTGCAAGGGTAAATTCACAAGGACATTGTTTCATAAATTTAGCGGCTTGTGTCCTGTAACTTTCTGTCTTGCTGCAGTTTTTCACCGGAAGGTTTTATATGTGCACACAACCTTGTTTACTTCAACCTGTCTCAACTCACACAAGAAGTTTGGTACATTATTGACAACATAAATGCCATAATGGCACAACACCAGAACAGCAAAGTAGTTAAAACGACAGCACAACACCAGCCAGGCCCTTTAGCTGGAGATGCTCTGCTGGATGGAGCAGAATTGGGAAAGGCTTTGTAACCAGAAAAATGAAGCCTGTGTCCCACAAAGATAATCACAACTAATACTGGTAGCTTTTGTGGAACCACTCACTGACCACAAAGCCTCAACAAGGCTGAAAAACCCTTCCTAATTCAGAAGCAGAACACGTTATTTCTGTTCTGGTTTGCTTTTTGCTACCTTAACTTCAACTCTACCATAATTTTTGTTAATATGCAATACTGGATGAAGGAAGAAGTCTTTACTTGGCAGTCTGACTACACTAGCAAAAATTAGCATGCAAATCTAGTTTTACAGATCAGAACCAGAGTAGAAGCAGATGAAAATCAGAATCAGAGCACCCAAAAATTCATGGTGTGAAACTGGTCATGTTTGCAGCATGTGGCAGTGCCTTACTTGTGAAGCAGAACTGGACATCCTAAGGATTCCATGGGATCACCCTCTCTTTCCCCTAAGAATACGTCACATATTGCCAAGACTCTACAAATGCAACTCCCACCAAAGCTTCCGGCACAGGGATGAGACCTCTCAGCAATGAAGGACAGCATTGCCCAATTCAGGTCACTCAAGCTGTGACTACTTAAGGTGACCAAGGGGCACTTTCCTGGAATTCAGGCTCCTACAGGGCATCCATTGCCTTATAAAGCCACCCAGCAGCATGACAAAGTGATCTGTCCCACTGGATGGGCCTTAAGGCTGTTGTCTGGGCTGCTTCTGTGAGCGTAAACAACACAAAGCAGAGTACTTCACGTGAAGTACAGAAAGAAGTTAGTAATTTTGGGAGGCTGAGCACTGCTGAGAACCTGGCGCACACTAGCACAGGCTGACCCTGGAGTCCTCTGAGAATTAGTTAAATAATTTCTTCTTATGAAAGTAACAGCGGTACTTTCCCTCTAAAACTTGTTCAAAGGCTATAGTAAGTCATCTCCTTGCCTCCGCACTAATCTACCCTTCAGGATATTATTACTTTGCAAGGTATCTCCCTTTCATTCCACCATTTCTTGCTGAAAAGCTAAACTTCCATCATTTGCCTCATATACTTAAAAACTGCATGATTTTGTTCTTGTTCAAGCTTTTATCACCTGATTAATAAGCAGTAATGTATCTGGCTTTCCATAGCCAGTTGTGTTTTCAGAGCTCCTCTCTGACTTATTTTTAACTCCAAGATTCCTGTGACAGCAGTGTTTATGGTACCATAGGACCGCTCTGAACAGTGACCATTCAAAAAAATTTAAAAAAACCCCACCAAAACTCAGAAGAGATGCCAAGATGAAGTTTTAAGTTGTTCAAAGAAGACAGACAAAACAATTCAGAAAGATGCTATCAGTTCTGTGCTAGTTGGCAAAACCTGCCACTATCAAGCTTGGCTGGGGTAGGAAGGTCCCAGCCTATATCTATTTACATAATTAACTTGTCAGAAATGGATGCCTGGGTACAACAGCCAAGTGCCATCCCAGATCCATGCAGGCATCCCAGAGGTGTCAGTAAGGATGCTTCCACAGGATCCCATGCTAGCTAGGGAGCCTGTTGGGGAACAAACAGAGGAGTCAAACTACGATCTCAGTGGCTCCTCCCCAAAACAGGAAGGGAAAGAGTGAGGAAGACACTATAAGGAAACAAAGAGATGGAAAACACAGTAGAGAAGAAACAAATAGAGCAAACACAAAAAGAAAAAGCAGTGACAGCACGAAGACTGGTACCTGAGAGACTCTGGTGGCTTCTGCTAACAACTTCTTCATTTCCTCTTCAGTGAATACCACATTCATTGCAGACCCACTGTGAGACAAGGGAAGAAAAGAAATCAGGTCAGCTTCCATTGTGATCAGTGTTAGACACCACAGCACAGGATTGCCAATCAGACACTAGCCAAGGAAGCTCCTGACTCAAGCCACTTACCCCATCTTGATTGAAAGAGAGGTAGCGATGGTACCTAATGAACCCCATTATACTTCCCAGAGAAGACAGGAGACCTCAGAACCGTAACAGAATCAAGTGAAGAGCCAGGGTTGTGTAGCCTTAGCACTGCTGACAAATCCCCTTGCTGAGTCAAGCCTTTGAACCTTCCCCTAAGCTGAGGGAGATAGCTCATCAGCCAGACAACAGCTCCATTAAGGCCCAGACTTTCCCCATGGGGCAGGTTAGCTGTGGGCTCAGCTAAAAAAGAAACTTTTCTCACTTTATCCCAGTTTCTGCTCAATGAGAGATGAAGTGAGGAATGCACAGGTCACTGGTGATGCTTGTGACAATGTAAATCCAGGCAAAACCAGGCTGTACTTTTCTGGCCATTTTACTGTGTTCCTCTCCTAAGGTCTTATTCCTTAAAGGAGAGGCACAGTAGATACAGACACTGTAATCTGGAAGCTACATTTGAGATGCAGCTGTCAGGATTATCTGAGCAGGGGATCTGGGAGAACATGGGTCCAGAGTCAGTGATTCAGATGCCTTCTAAAGACAATAATCTTATAAAAAAGGTGTTACACTGGCCATTTCTACCACTGGTGCACAGCTTCCCCTTTGCTTTGACGGGCACCACACAGAGGCTGCGGGGGAAAGTGGAGGAAGGATCTATCCCACAAAATCAGTCACTTTAGCCTAAGATAAATAGAAAACAAGTACTTTGGTGATCATATTTACTTGACTACCTCTTCAGCTGATGTAAATCAATAGAGTTCAATTAAATCTATGGACCTATGTCAGTAGCACCACTGAGGAGGTGAGCTGGTGCACGCAGTACATAACTGGTGGGGAAACGCATTTAAGTTTTCCAAGGAAACTAGTAAATATTAAATGTCATATCTGCTCAAAGGATAAAGAAGTCTAGCTGTGGACCTGTTGCTGCTCTGCAAATAGAGGGCTGCGTGAGGGCTTTTCACTCTCTGGTTCCTCAAGTTTTACATCCTCTAATTTTATCTTTCTCCTCGAAGTCCCCTTAACCCACACAAACACCCTTTAGCAAATATTCAACATGGAAAGGGTCCATAATGGATTTAATACAGATGGAAATGAGAGCTAAAATAAGTGTTCCCTAAAAATCTGGAGAATTACATCAGGAGCAGTTTGTAACTTATACTCCTGACCTGAGGTCTGTTTTCTAACTTTGCTTGCAACCCCACTGCAAGCTTTAGAAACCAGATAGAAAAGTCACATTCAGGAGTCTCTTCTAAAGGATATTTCCTTCTCCTTTCCTTCCTTTGAAATAAAAAGTGTGTTTGCCTCTCCTCCCCCCAAAAACTGATATTGTGCCTCTTCATTTTGATATGTGTGTCTTCTTCACGTGGAAAATGATCCAGTGCTCAATTTATTTTCACTTGTAAACTGTGCCCAGCAAGCTGGTCCCTTTGCCCAGTCATGCAGCTATGAAGAAACTCCTCGAGGACTGATCATTCAGAACGTGTGAGTTTGCTGTGTGTACACACTGGTGTAACTTCCTCAGAAAGTCTAACTGTTGGAAATGTGGGGCTCCACACAATGTCTATTTGATGATGTAGGAATAGATACATTTCCGGAAGGATTTGTAAGGAGTGTTAGAACTCAGGTTTTGCTAGGAAGGCTTTCTGCCTAAATGGTAACTCTTTCTCAAAGGCAGTTTCAATGCTTTCCTCCCCACCCCTGCATAGTAAGAGTTCTCAGCCTTGCTTTTTGGTATCTGAGAGGAGAAGAGCCCTAAGACACACACCAAGGCCTTGGGATGGAGGGGGAGAAAAGGAGGGCACAAAAAGGGCCCTGAGGGGGCAGGAGCTGGCCTTTTGCCCCTGAAGGCCCAATGCGTGCAGCATCACAAAAAAGTGGTCCTTGCATCTGAAATAAACCTTTTTCTTTAATCCTTCCACTGCCTTGGCATTCTTGAGAAGAATACCTATGTATGTTGACCTTACAATGAGAAGCAGCTGCCACCATGTAGGCACATAAAACATGCCTGCAAGTGGAGAAGCTTGGCAAATAAGAAGCTGAATTCAAAAGATGCACTGTCATTTTCTGAAAACAGATGCCAATCCCAATAAATGGCCTCAGCATGTTCCCTTCTGTTTTTCCTGGTGGCCAACAATCTTCTGATTTAATTTCACAGGTAACAGTCCCAGAAACCTTCAAGAATATCCTGGGTTTGGCCTTAAGATATGAAAAAGGTAATACAGCTAAACAGACATTCCTATGATTATGTTCTACCTTTGACCTATGCCTGATGGACTTAAGGGATCCGTTGGCTTCCTTTATTGATTTGATCGGTTGTCCCGCGGGCAGCTTTATGCCATGTATACCTAGAACAGAGCTTTCCACACATCCCTGAAACGACTCTCCCTTGTCTCAAAGAGGCCTTTGGAGTTCATACCCTACCTTGTTGAGCCCTGATGGCTGAGCCTTACCTCAGAACATAGGAGGGCCTCAGCAAACATGGGTAATTCACTGAGCTTGCAAATTCAACTGCGTCTCTCTAAAGAAAGGGAGGAAAAACACGATGTGAACAAGAAAATATTTTAAAGTCGTACCAAAATTTCAACTCTAACTGCATCTGCACTTTACTAGCCAGTGAGATGGTGGTGGAGGAAGTTGGGGACTGCAGCCTGGTTCCAGAGTTGGCACCTTCAGACCCTCCCTGTCTGTAGAGCTCCACCAGGAATAAAAAGCAGTGCCAAGACACCTCTATTCCTTTGCAAACTCCTACCTGCTAGAGCAGTTCTCAAGGCCAGCAGGATAGATTAGACTAGCCTGACAGTGGTGCTAACTTCTGCTGGGGATATACCCCAGGTTGTGTAAAGGTGATTTAAAGACACTTCCCCTTCCAGACTCCACCCACTCCCAGTGCTGCTACATAGCATCACTTTACAGGGACCAGAAAGTTCTTGAACACTGGCAGTAAAAAAACTGTTAAGTATCTTCAGACTCTTGAAATGTATCAGTGAGTCAGTCCCTCCTGAGCAGATGCACATACCAACCCCCAGCTTCTTCATCATTTCCCAGATGCACACACCAACTTACCAGTGTGCTGATCGCCTTCCAGGGAGCCTGGGCCACGTGCAGCTCATCCAGAACAGCTGAGAACACGGAGCGATCTTCTGCCTGGTCAATCTGCAGAGGATTTGTGCCAAGGATCTTCACCCCACTCTGGTGAAGTGGCACTGCCAAGTTATTGGGAATCTGCCCTCCTACAGAAATAATGCAGCCACTGCATCCCTGTTGGCAGACAGAAAGGAGCACCGTCACGTCCCAGGTTAATAGTAAGAGCTGTTACAGACAGGAATCCAGTATTTAGATTATGTTTCTATTCAGGTTGCTGTGAACAAAGACAGAGCATAGGGCCAACAAGAAGGAGGAGGGCTGGAGCACCTCTCCTACAAAGACAGGCTGGGAGAGCTGGGGTTGTTCAGCCTGGAGAAGAGAAGATCCAAGTAGACCTTATTGCGACCACCAGCACTTAAAGGGAGCTCATAAGAAGAAGGGAGAATTACTTTTTACATGGGCAGATGGTGATAGGACAAGGCGGAATGGCTTTAAACTAGAAGAGGAGACTCAATTTAGAGTTGCAAGACAGTGACGTCCAGAAGAGAGACAATGGCAAACAACTGGAATTTATGGGTTGGGTTTTTTTGCCAGCACTGCTATTCACTAAGCAAACCACCATTCCTAGCCCCAGAACCTAGAAACTTGGAGGAGTGTAACAAAGCTAAGCAGAGTTTAGTTCAACAGAGCCCAACACATCAGACAGCACGTGAGGGTGGATTACTCTTAGCCCTTTATTTTAATCCATGCTCCTCATTCCCGACTAGCTCCTCATTTCTTGTAGTGCCCTTGACAGTAACAAGTATTTCAGCAAGCTGTCATATGTGCTCATTTCCACACAGATTATTTGTAAGCACTTTAATTCCAGAGGCAGCTGAGGCAGGGCAAGAGGCACAGCACCCTCCAGACATGTTGGAGCATTTCATGCCTGTCACTGAGCAGCCATCACATTTTAAGTGAGCAAATAATGAAGAGTAAATAATGACACAAGTGAGTTTGCTTGAAAACACATATCCTTCTTCAGATGCAAATATGGACTTTTTTTTTTTTTTACACAGAACTCCTAACGCTGTCAAGTACAATCTAGTCAGATGTGAAAATTTTCAATAGCAAAAAAAAAGCCTTAGAGGACCTATGAGGACCTGAATCACGTTTAGACCGTGTAATAATTGAGGGTAATTAAATAATGGGCACTTTACTTCCAAATTAAAGCTGGCGAAACTTTGCCCAAAGGAGGATCTGGCCCACAGTACAGCTGCAGTGAAGGCTCTTTTGAACCAGACGTGTTTTACAGCTTTACCCATTTCTAACAAACGAAAAACATAAATCAAGTGATCCATGGTTTGGCTCTAAAAGATACTGGAACAATGTTCTTTTAATTAATAAGTGTGTTTTTCCTGAAAGAGGTCAGCCCCACTGGCCTTCCTGCAAGAGGAACTCCTTCATCAGGGATTTAAAGGGATTTGGAGTGGCAAATCTGTAAGCTGAGAGCAGCATGGACTACAAGTGACTGCAAAAAAATAGATGACAAATGCTAGTACAACCCCCGCTCAACTTTGATGTGATTAATTTCCTACCATAATAAAAATCCACTAAAAAAAGTCTGGCATTTAAACGGCACTTTTTATCACAAAGTCTACAAGATTATTATTTGCTTAGCAGGCTAATACACAGTATTGGAGATGATTTTTTTTCCTTTTCCCCATGCAGTCACTACTGGGATGACATGCTGCTGCTGGCCAAAAGCAACCATCTGAGAGAGCTCAGGACAGGCAGTGAAAAATGCCTCATTAGTAGAGGGTGGATCAAGGACAGAGGCTGTTTTGTGCCCACACAGGGTTGTCTCATGACACAGGAGATCACCATCTCCAACTTGTAAGAGAAATCTGTTCCTTAATGCTTCCAGACCCACCAAAACCAGATTAATTCTTTCTAGTCCCTGGGCCCCTTAGCATCCCACATGGGTGAGAACCAAACAGTGAATAAGCAAACTCCTTCTTGCAGCTTGAAAGGGTTCCTGTTGGATAACAAGTGGGCCTGCCTTTGCTGCCAAGGTAACCAACATCTTAATCTATCCTCAGCACGTTTGAAACGTGAATGTCCCAGTGAACAGCTTCTCCTCAGCTGCTGCTTATTTCTTCCTTTAAAACAATTCTAGTTACTGAGCCTCTAAAATTCAAAGACTGCCTACATCAAAGCTGGGATGAAATTAGGGACTCTAGCCCTAAGCAGCCAGAGGAGATGGCTTATTCAAGCAGATAGCTAAGAATTATACACTCATTTTTACTCAAAAAGAACCATAAGTTGAACCTAGCTGCTGCTCACGTCTTCCTTTAAAATTCTGCTGCTGTTTCCCAAAGGATGTTCCTGCCCAAAGAGCAGCCACTGTCCTGCCAGGGAACAGTGAGAATGTGGGCAGACAGAAAGAGGTGCCACTGCATATCACTCTATCATCAGCCATATTTTAATTATAAAGAAACTGAATAACATCCTTGCCATTAGATATCTCTAAAATATATGCAATACATAATCTAGTGAAAGAAGCCTAGAGGGAATTATTCTTCCCTTTATAACAAAAATCACTCTTTTTATTACTACGTTGGTTTTATGTCATTAGTAATAGAGTTGGGTTTTCTTTTTCCCTGAGTTTGAAAACAAATTAAGACCATTAAAATTGTACCTAAGAGCCTCCTTTAGTTTTATGAATTGTTTCAGGATTATTTTAGAAACTGAAAAAGAATCAGTAGAGGCCCTCAAGCAGATAGATATTAAAACAAAGAGGGAACATCTCTGAAAACAAAAAGCCAATAAACCTGAAGGAAGGGGTATTTTATATTTTTTAAAATTATTGTCCTCACAGACTACCACCTAACTTTGCACATTCACAGTAAATTAAACTCTGCTCCAATGCACAGCTCAGTCTCTGGTGAGTCAGAGCAGCTGTGAATGTCAACTGGAGGTAAAAGAGGACACAAAAGAGAGAAAGGAAGGACAGATGAGTACATCCCCGGGATAAGGCTGTGTGAAGCTGTGAGCATCTCACAGTAGGCAGGTTCCAGCTGCCTCAGTCTTGCTGGTAACCTTGCTTCTCAATGCAGCCTCATCTGTCTAATCACTAAAACTGGGACAAGTCAGTGCACCTATTTATTTGAGCTTATCAGTTGCCCAAACTTTGCTGCTAATCCTAACTACGTTTAGGGAGCTGATGAATCCCCTCTACTGAGGGCACAGGGGCGTGTCCATTGTTTGCTGATGGTTTTACCTACAGTTTGCCAACAATCCAAGACTTTTCAAAGTATTTGCCACAGTTCATTGCCTATTGGAACACCACAGGAGGCCACAGAGTAGGAGAGGTTAAAAGAACGGTCTGAAATCATGGTACTATTCATGCTTTGTATATGAAGCTGGGAGAGATGGCTGTCTTGCTGGATTGGTGAAGGATCTCAGAATCAAATTAATTTTAACTTCATCATTTCCTTAGAGACTGACTTCCAACTGCATTTGCCTGAGGAAGTATTTAGTTAACAGGATATTAGCATTTGGCTCACTCACTTTTTTAAAAAGAAATGACATATAACAAATAATACAACTTAGACTCCATTGTGCTCGAGGTCTGGGCTCTGTCCCCAGGTCTGCCCATGTCCTTTTGCGTGACTCTGTGCAGGCTACTCTATTCCTCAGAGACTCAGTTTCCCCACTTGTAAATTAGACATAACTACACCATTTCTTTTTGTTGCTACTGAAGAAAAGTGTTCTGAAACAGTTGAGTATTTACTATTCATCTTGGGAATTATTAAACAGCACAACCCTGATTTTGGATGTTTAGGCTCAGACCTGATGACTTTAACACCCTCAGAGCAAACAACAAACAGGTTGTTTTCATACGCAAGCCACAGCAGCAGAAACCTCTGCAAACTCTTACCATCTCTCTTATCCCCCTTTTTATTCCCACCACCTCAGTTCCTGCTGCCTCCTCCCTACCCTCTCTGCTCTCACAATCACTTTTTGGTTTACCTTGCAAGCAGGACAGGCTAAAAACATACCCAGAAGCAGAAGCACAGTCCAATTTATGAGCATGGCTGACTGAGCTGGGGAAATCGCCAACAGTGTCCTACCCCTTCAGATCTGGGTACCACAGAATGCTGCCATTAGACCTTGAGATCCGCATCACTTCCCATCAAACTTGCCATGACAAGCAGGATAATGCAAGTTTCAATATATATGCATTATTCTTTTCACACATTTTTCTCACCCAACCTGCTCATTATCAGCACTCCGTGTTGAAATGAGCAGTTGCTGCCTCATCACCTATATCTACCTTCTCTCTGATCCTGCAGTAATTAGATGCTGTGTTTCATCAGTGTAACTTGTCTGACAAACTGTCACATCAGTTTGCTCCACACCCCAAGCTCAGAAGTTCAGTTCTGTTAAGTAAATAAGAGTTCAATGCTTCTAGAGCTGAGCTTCATGCATAATCCTAAAGCACTCAAAAATCAGCCTTTGAGTCCAGAGAGCCTGTCCTAAATCTGTGTTTTCCAGCACTAATCTGTTTTTACAAGAATTCAAAGAAGAGGTAAAACAACATGTACAAATAGGAAAGTATGAACATGCAATCTAAAAATGGTCCTAGCCAGTATTTTGCAAATGGCCGAAGAACAGGGCCTTGAGACTGAGACTTGAGTTCTGATTAGAAACCAACATTTTCCACACTGGGGCCAACTGTTTCTATTATATATATATATTATCATTACTAAATTTGTCTGGGACTCTTCTCCATTTCTTAGATTATCACTTCTGAACACTTGAAAACCCCTAAGAGAGCAGTACAATATTTGGATCAGCTGCAGCACGTTTTGGTTTGATGGCAGTTCCAATGCCTTACTGATCTGCCTGCCTGTGTACGCTGGACCACATCCACAACACTGCCACTGTACTGCAAGGCCAAGACTGCAAGTTCTTGAGCACACATTAGCATGATTTTCTGTTGCTTCAGGTGGAGGACTCGTGCTTCAAGGGTATATTTAACTACTAAAGCCCAGCACCACAAGGACAGAACAATTTGTGCAATAAACAACCGCAGCAAATTAAATCCGCTTGCAAATATTGCACAATATGGCATCTTGCAAAATAATTTAATATGTATTTGGCATTCATAACTGAGCAGTCTGCTAGGAACATTAACGATATGGAAAATGCAACAGTGGGATCCAAACCAAAGAGCTCTTGTGATCAAGCTCTCTCCCCTTGCCCCCAGCTGCTCTGCCAGAGAGCAAGCCAGTGACATGAATTTTGAAAAGTTTAGGTTGCTTCATGGCTTTTTATAGAGCTTCTGTTTTTATTTTACCTCATATTGGTAGATGTCCAAGATCCTTTCCAATGACAGCTCCTCAAAGTACAGTCTGTCACACTCATCAAAATCTGTGCTCACTGTCTCCGGGTTGCAATTCACGACGACGGTCCTGTTGCCAAGCTGACGCAGCGTGCGGATACTGGAAACAGCACACCAGTCAAACTCCACGCTGCTGCCTGCCAGGAGACAGAAAAGTGGGCAAGGAAAGAAAGGGCGTAGAGAAGAAAACATTAAGAGATGTTCTCGGCACTCAAGGTGAAAAAGGAAAAGGAAGAGGAAGGGGAAGCAGAAAAGAGCCAGCACTTGCTCAGAGCAAGAAAGCTAATTGTCCTCCCATGGAAATCAATCACTCACAAACATGAACCCCCAAGCACAACAGGTAAGTTGGCTCAGCTCCGCTGAGGAGTGTCAGACCCCTGTAACGTGTCTGTCATCCTGTGCTCATAAACACTGATGGCTGTTCCTGCTGCCCATCCAGATACCGCTGCCTCCCAACCAACGAGCTCCAGAATAAATTACAGAGGCAGAAGCTTAGAGTTGACCAAGTTGAATTCCTGTTGTTATAAGGCAGTGCTGTTTCCTCCAGGAAACACAAAGCATTTTTACAGATGTAGTGTGAAGAAGACTGAAATGGCTTTTACCTTACAGAAGGGCAGAGTATGGCTAAACCAAAAAAGGAAATATTACAGCACAGCGGGTTTGACTTTCCTGGGCACTGACTCTAGCTAAGGCAAGTTGGTAGAACAACACTTCCAGAGCAACTCTGTGATCCTTTTGCCTTAGTGTAAAGCCACAACAGCTATTGGCAACACTGTGGGGCAAGCATGTCCTACCATCCTGAAGCCTGAATAAGTAAGCATTGTGGCTACCTTGAAAGGTAAGAGGCTCAGAAGGAATCACCTGGTGCATGGGTGAGCACCAGGACTTAGTGATTAGTCTTGGGACAGCTGCAGCACTTGTGACTAGGGCAATGCTGTGGCTTCAGGGAACAGTGGAATCAAGACTTGTGTGAACAGCTGCTACCGCTATAAATTTCTACGCTCAAACATCTAAGAGGGGTAACATAAACAGAGAAACAATGCATATTAAAGAACAGCATTAAATGGTTATGCCTACAGTCTACAAGAAAACCTTGGCCTCATCATGCTGCATTCACAGGCATTACATGATCATTAACCACTGATATTATTTTCATATATAATTGTGTGACAACACACAATGGAAATTCAGGCTGAGTTTAATTGCCACCTCCACTACCTAGTCACAAACAGATGATTGGCACAGGTCACTCACTGACAGGCACACAAGTTGTTTCCATACTTCTGTCAAACAAGAACCTCAAAACACATCTAAGCCTCAGCTAAAGCCCCACAGAAAAAAAAAGGAAAATAAAATCTGAAACTGGATGTTTCCCAGAAGGGACACCAGATGCTTGTTCACTTTTTGTATTCCACTTCCATTACTCAGGTACTTCTATATGCATAAGAAACCTCAACTTTGGAACATAGTGGTCATCTGAAGTCCCCACCTGACTGCTTCAGATACAACCTGGGAAAACAGCTGAACACCTGTAAGTGCATTCCAAGCACATCCAGTAATGGTCATGTCCAAATATGGGAAAAGGGAAGACAGAAAAGAAATAGTATTACTAGTAATGACTGTTGTAACATAGACAGACACTGCTCCTTGGAAGATAATGACAACATCAAAACAGGCATGCATTTGAACTCACTTTCAGGTTTCAATCACATTAAAATCTAAGTGCACACCTTAAAATTTACAGAGCGCTCTGCTGATCCACACAGGTGATGGAATATATTTATACTGCTTTCAGGGCTGACTCACACAAACAAACCCCCTGTCAGGGCAGCTGATCCCTTCCTGGCAGCAGGTGAAGAGCAAGGATTGCTCCTGAATACCTGAGCAACACCTCAGGGAGCACAGGTCACTTACTGCAGCTCAGGCTCTCTGGGAGCGAGAGGCTTCAGGTGTGCAGGAAAGGTGTGCCAAAGACTGGAGCTCAAGAGCGTGTAATTGCACTGATCCACATCATGTTTCTATTTGGCACGTCAGTTAACGAGAAACTTCAGACGAATACACTTCAGTTTGGACAATTTTCTTTTTAAACACAGAATACAGCGTGAGTTGAAATGGCCCCACACTTCCCCTCAATATTTTTATTTTGCATAAGCGTCAACATATTCAATATTTTTCTGCAATGTAGTTCAGGATATTTTCAAATAAAATTCATAAGGTTGGGGGTTTTTTTAATCTAAAACTCAGTTTTCACAAAGGAAATAAGAAAAATAGTGTCACATGTTTAACTTCCATCCAAATCATTTAGCCCTTTCTGACCCGCGGGTCTGATTACAATTCTGAGAGCATAGAGGAAGAGCACTCTGCTTACTTGCCTTAAAAGGCTAATCAGAGAAAAAAAAAAGAAGAAATCAACTTGGCTATTGCACCTAGGAAAAAGTCTTTTAGAGGTACAAGCAACGGTTGCATTTAGCAGCCTCTATTTAATTGCAACTTCTTTCAAAGAGGGTCTTGATCTAATCAAAGCTACGGAGCAGGTGAGACCAAGACCAGACCTGCATGGCTAGTCTAAGCAATGAGGAGTTTTAGGTGGTCAGTGCAAAATGGATTCACATTCACTCAATTAAATAATGAAAGAACACTGACATCTTTTTCATGGCTTTTATAACCATGCCACACAGCACGTTGACTGGAAGAAGCATTGACAAAAAATAA
Source organism: Cephalopterus ornatus (assembly GCA_013396775.1). Taxonomy (NCBI): domain Eukaryota; kingdom Metazoa; phylum Chordata; class Aves; order Passeriformes; family Cotingidae; genus Cephalopterus; species Cephalopterus ornatus. Next base: position 152,975 of record VZRE01005510.1, on the reverse strand, counting down.
GCGTAATCATGGGAGTCTTCCCCCTGATTTCTCTCATCTCAACATTCACATGCTGGAAACTGAGTTCAAAAAGACATGTCCTACAGACAGCAACAGGAGTGCAGCATGTGATCTCTCCATCCAAGCAAAACAAATGGATGCAGTTTTCAATTTCAGCTTTCCAAACCCATCACCACTTCTTGCAAGATGCAGAGCAGAAATATTTCTGAATAACGAGCAATTTTTTTTCTTGTCAATAATTGCAAGCTATTTGGAGGGATCCATTAATAGAAAAAGTGAAAGTCATCATATATAGAATTCAGCAGTCTGTCTACTCACAGCCATGAAGAAACTCTTATGCTGTATAATAATCTGAGTGGGCTGAAAAAACAGCATACAGAGAATTGCTTATACAAAAGCAGCGGAAAAGATCAAAATATTTTCAGAGTCACCTATAATTGCAGCTGTAAAATGTGTGTAACACCGTCATGAGATGGCAGTAAACATGTAAGATAGGTGCGGGAGCAACAAACTCCTCCTGATACAAGGTATCAGGTTCTTAAGACCTTAATATGTAAAAAAAGTAAGATTAAAAAAATCCATAGAAGTTTGTGGAAATTATAGCTAAGTATTAAGTGAAAAGTAATAAACTTCTCCTGCTTGGTTTTTTTTCCAGAGTGTGAAATGAAGTCCCCAAGCAGGTATAAAAGGCAAACCTTGTGTTAGGAATTGATGTTCTGTGCACTGTACTCTGGAGAGTTTTGTCACCATATGAGAAGAGGAACAAATGAACCACAAGAATATCTGAAGAAGGCTTGAGGGTTCAAGGAGAGCAGAGGAGGTTTAAGAAAGATTTACCTATGTGGTACGGTCCACAGCCCAGCACCATCACTTCACAGTCATCAAATTTTACATCATGTTCCTGAGAAGGGAGAGCAAAAAGGCATTAGGATATGTACTCCACAGCACCTTAACTCCGTGCTTTTCAGAATAAACAGTTTCTGGTGCTCAGCTCATGTCCAACAGTCTGATCCTTCAGGGCTCAAGTCTGATCTCATTTACTGCAGTGTAAATCAAGTGCAACTCTCCTGGAATTAGTGGTGCTGCCCCCAGACCAAAGGAGACACAGCAGCTCTGATTTGGCTATTGGAGCAGCCATAAGGAGCTGTGAACATTCACATAAAAATGAATGCTGGGATGAGATTAGTGAAACATGAGTCGAGCATTCCCAGCACCCACCTGTGCAGGTACAGGTGATATATGACAGGATCTTAACAACACAGGGGCATTAACACTAAATGCACCGGAACAGGATTTGAGCAAGAGAAAGTTCCAGGCCTTCTGTAAGGGGATTATATGTAACACCATCCAAAATAATTGCTACAGAGATGGAGACGTTTGCAAGATCTCCAGAAATAACGTGGCATAGAGGAAAGAGATTAAACCAGACAGCAATGAGACTTGTTTCTGAAGGTACCTACCTGCCCATTGTACGTGACGTAGAGATAATTAGTCACTGCTGGGTATTCTGCTGCCAGTGTGTCGATCTGTATGGGGAAGAACACGAGGCATTGTGACTTGGCCAGTGCAAGATCTTTCCTACGTGCCAGTGTTCTGGGTTTTTTCTTTTCCCTCTTTCATTTTCTTCTGCTATTTCTGTCCTACTGTTTTCCTCTCAGAAGAAGGTGATCTGAACTGTTCTGTGCAGCATATGCCTGACCTTCCCCTAGACCCTACAGTTCAGTCAACACGACACTCTACCATCTCTTTCTAAGCTGTAGTTTTAGCTCTGCACCTCTTTAGTGAAACACTTACACAGCCCAGCAATTTTCCCTACTTGCCAAGGCCCTCGTTCTCTGCTTTGTTTGGCAGCATTAGTTACACAGACATACATTTCTTCAGGTCTCTTGCCACCTTTAGTAGGGCCCTCTGGAACCTTCTTACTCCCACACTGAATACAAACATGCACACAATATCACTTCGAGATCGTGCTGAGTAGCAGCACAATTACTACATATTTATGTTACAGCATAGCTTGTGCTTTGATAATTAAGTAGTACGCAAAGCAAGAGTGATTTTCAACCACCCCTTATATGTAATTTTCAACCATTTCTTACATAGTTAGCCACCAGGGAACCCAGAACAATTTTCCTACTAGGCTGTTCACAAACTATTTGTGTCAACTACTCATCGCACGTTATACATCGTGACTAGGCCATCCAGGACACCAGCAACTGCTGAAGTTCCCTGAATGAACAACCGAAACATTTCTACACTGAATACCGAACAGGGAACAATATTAAAGCAGTCGTGACATGAATTTTTACACGCTATACCATTTAAAAACCTGTCCAACCTTCAAGCAGTTTCAGGAATCCTCAGTGGCTGTCCAAATTCTTGTGAATAATGGAGAATGTGACCTTATGTCATTAGCACCGTGTTAAGTGTCTGCTGCTCATTACCGTTGCTAATACTGCGATGTACTTCATGGAACAAGAAGAAACATATGCTTTGAAGGCACACATGCAGGCAACAAGCAGAATGACCTCATTAAGGGTACCCTGGCACACAAATCAATCCAGCACTGCAATGCCATATGCAGCTGAAAGAACGCAATGCAAGACCAGGCACGTTTCTGTGGCCAGGTGAGCCATAGGAGAAAAATAGCAGCTGAGGAACAGAAGGAGATTTGGCACCTGGAATTGGGCCTGAGGATACAGACAAGCTCTTTCAGAAACATTCAGTAGTTTGGGCTGCGGTTTTTTTCCCCCCTTTAAGGACAGAAAACCAGCTGGTGGCAGTTTAATACCAACATACCTTAAACACAGCAGCAGAACACCTAGTGTCGCTGCCATGAATACCAGATCAGCTCATTAGGCTCATGCTATTACAGTGAATAGCAAATGAACCCATAACAGTAGCAGACTTCAATTACAGACTATAAAAAGTTACTACCAAAAGAGAAAACGTATTATGCTTTTTGTGGTCACGCCATGGTGGGCCAACATTCTCAGCCTTTCCCTGAAGCCCCACAGCTGTGTTTCCCCCTCAGCCACGCAAAATACAAACAAGAATATTCTGAGTCTCTATTTGGGAATGTTTATGGCCTTACAATGATGACTGCAGCACAGAAGGAACAGCTACATGGTGATATATGTTCTCCTCTCCTGTCAACATCAAAACTCCTGTGGGTGTTAACAGAGCCAGGGGTTTCTAAAGACACGGAGGTCTCCTGCCCCTTGCACTCTTGGAAGCCCCCACCAAGGACCACACACGTACCTGTTTCACCCAGGGCACTACATTCTTCCTCAGTCTCAGCTGACGGCACTGGGCTTCAGTCAGCCTCAGGCATTTCCCAATCTGTTTGTCGGAGAACCCCATCTGTTTGGCTCTTCTCAGTGTCTCTTCTGGAACTGTTTCACTGAGATTAAACAAGAAAAACACCTCTGCATGAGGCTTTACAGAAATCCCCGAAAGACAATCCCTGCTTGTGTCCTCTATACTGCATAGAGTTGCTATAGGATCACGCACATGAAGGCAAGAAAAGGAAGAAGACTCATACGTAAAAGACCTTTTTTGCACTGGGCGCTCACCACAAATACATATGAGGTAAAGTCTTTTCCTGCATTTTTGAGACAGGAGCGAGTGACTCACGATGATGTCCATCATCCCCCAGGCAGCACTCTACATCAGGCTAGTACAGGTTCACCGTATGCACAACAATCATACGGTCATTTATCATTTCAGTCTCCACAGAGGACCTAGCAGTGATTCCTTTCTTGGATTCAGCATCCCTACAACTCCATGCCCAAACTTTAACTTAATATCTTCCTTGCATTCTTCCTGCCAGTCTAAATTTTAAAACATAGGCCTCACCAGACTGGGCTGGATCAATCCTGATGTATGTCCTGCCTCCTGTTGCAGCTGCCCATTCCGCACAAAGGCATAAAAATCCTGAAGCCCTGGGACAAGCCATTCAGAGGCATAAGTGTGACCCAGCCCTGCTAAGCTGGGAGACAAGTGGTCTCAAAACACTAAAATTTGTCCTAAGCAAGTCTTTCTTTCTGTTGTGGAGGATGCTCTGCCTTACTTCAGAAATGGGCAGTCTTCAGAAAAAGCCTCTGACTTCAGAGATCCATAGCAGAAATGACCTTCAGAGGCTCACACACAAGGTGAGTTTTTCCTTCTGACAGTCTCAATATATCTTTTTCCCTATCATTTGCGCTGCTTCTTGCATCAGGAAAACAGAGAGGGGGGATAGACTGGGTAAAGCAGGTACACCTTTTATGATTCCATATCTGCAACCAGCGTCTCTCAATACTTCCATACCTTGTTCTCGTCGTTTTGCTTTTCAGGAGTCCTAGTTTTTGTTGTTAATTTCAAACACGCTGCTTTCCCCCTGCTATCTCTGCAGATCAACTGCTCCCCATCCATTTTCCTCTTGATTTTTTTTCATCTTCTCCATTCCCTCTTTTTTTCTCTCCACTCTTTTCTCTCCTACTCTTTATTCCACTTTGTTTTGACTCCACCAAAGAGCCCTTATAGTTTCTGCCTGCCTCTGTTTCTAAGCTACCTTTTCTAAGCTTAGCTTTTGCAAAAACATAAAAAAGACCATGTATTTTTATCAGCACGGTCTGCTTTTCATCTTCATTGCCAAGAGCATCCTTGCCTGCCCAATAAATCAATATTTTATGAAGAAGCAAGCTCTGAATCAGGAAAAAGGAAATGACTAACAAACAAGCAATTTTCCTAAATCAGAGCTTTGAATTATGTCCTTTGCTTGACAGTATTTTTAAATAGATAGTATTATTTTATTTGAGTGGGATAAGAGGGGTAAGACAGCTTTATTGGAATGTGTCAGGAAGCTGAGGCATGAAAGAGAGTCACTGAATTGTACTTTCCAGTCTGGCTTAGGCACAGAGAAGCTCTGCTGCCCTGAGTGAAGTCAGGCTAGTGTTAAACAGGTGAGAATCACACAAGTGCCAAAACAGCTTGTTCTGAGAGCAGAACTGGGGATCAGAAACTCGGGGGCTCAAATCCCTGGGTAGGTGGGGTTTGCTCTAGGAATTCCCCAATGCCACCTCTCCTAGCCCTTTAATATGAGAACAGAGCACTCCACCTGTCAGCAATAGCACAGCAGGAATATAGTGAGGATTTGCAGAAAGGAAACCATCACTGTAACTTCTACCCTCCACACTGTCTCCCAAAATTCTCACTGTAACTCCCATCCTCCACACTGTGGCCCAGCCTGGCACCACAACCAGCTTGCTCTGCCCTCAGACAACTCCAGGCAGGAGTACCACCTACACCCTGGATCTTCCCTAGAACCCTTCACCATATCACCCTTCTTACTCCAGCAAACCCTCCTCTTTGTTAGAGTAAGAAGGAAAGTTGTGGAAGGGAAGTAAGTGTTCAAGGCTGGGTTGGACAGGTCTATGAGCATCCTGGTCTGGTGGAAGGTGTCCCTGCCACAGCAGGGGGTTGGAACTAGATGATCTTTAAGGTACCTTCCAACCCAAATCATTCTGTGATTTTATGAAACAGTCCTTCCTAATCCAGCAGGTTGAGCTTCCCAGGTTTTGGATATCCCAAAGTAAGACCCACTTTATGGCATTACAGTACATTAAAGACTGCGGTTCTCATGCACTAAACACTACCACCACAAATTCCTCTGCTTCTCCTCAGCCCTTTCTGCTTTCTGATCCCAGCTCAGAGGCAGGACTCTTTACATAAACCATGAACACCAGAACTGAAGGCATAGATGGGTGTTTTATAGGAGCAAACAAAGCAAAATCCACCAGTTCTCTGGCAAAACTGATGCTAGCCATCACCGGCTATGAAGGACGCAGCCACATTACATTTCTCTCCTAGCCTCAGCATTCCCTAAGTACGAGTGAGCAGACCTGATGACCCCAAGAAAATGAGCCTGTTTCAGTGGTGTTTACTCCCTTGCCCTCCCCTCCCTTCTGCCTCAGGAACATACATAGCTGCCTGTCATTTCATTACTGACAGATACAGAAAATTGCCTTCATTTGCAGCTTGTTTCCACTCCGTTTTTCGCATCTCATTATAACAATATCGTTCAATGTCACACACACACTCCCCCCCCAGCAGGGTGGCGAATAAAAGCAGTGATTATTTCGCGACATGATTCATTTGCCTTGGGCTAGCATCTTTAAATTAGGTTAGGCCGCTTACTAATCCATGCAGACAGGTAACTGTTTTTGTACAGGACAACCAGCATGCAAGAGAAAAGCCGAGTCCCTGACAGGGAAATGGAACTGTGCATTTATTTCCATGCATTTTTTTCCCCCCCTCTGCTACTCCCAATGCATGACAGGAGCCAGCAGAATCGCTCCATCACGTTTAAAGGGAGCTGGATCAAAGAATCGCAAATCCTTAGCACTGGTATGGAAATCACGCTGCCTCTCTGCATGTATTAGGCATACACGTTTATAACAGAATAATTTCTACTTACTAATGAAGGTAGCTTTTAGCATTTATATCTCAGCTTTCATGGAAATAATACAAAGAAACATGTGAACAGTATGGTAGTGGGATGCTCATCTTGCAGATAGCAAGCAGAGGCTCAGGGGTGTCCTTTTTTAAGATCCAGCATTCCCACTGCCTTTGCTCAAGGACAGACCTTGAGACTTTCTGGAGACACTAAAGCCAGCAAGAGGCAAAATCAGGCTGATCCCTTTGAATGTTTGAGTGCATATAACCCTTAGAGCTCACCAGAAATCCAGAGCCAAAAAGAGAAGACAACAGTTCTCATTTTTGGCTATTCCCAAACACACAAACTACATCACTGCTACATCAACACAGAGCAAAAAGTCTTCCAAAGATTAAACTCCCTCACTGGTTTAGGATCAATTCTGAAAGGGAAGATTAAGTGGCCATGATTTCAGACTTCCATAATGCTTCTTTTTCCTAACATTTGCCTTTCAAAATGAAAGTCAGGACTTTCAGAGCCTCAAAACCAGATTATTAGATTTTAGCACATTGCCGTAATCATTGTGGCTGTTCACTTCCTCAGAAAGCTGAAGTCCCTTGCACATTTTGCGGTTTATAAACAATACAAGCCTTTCCCCAACCTTGCTTGTGACTCCATTTCAGCTTCCACTGTTGACTTGTTGTTGCTTTTAGTTTAAAATTCCACCCTGTCATCTTTGGAACTCCACCCAGTCACTTCTCCAACAATAAACAATAAAAGGAAATGGAATAAATTCCCCTTAATTAGGAAATTTTCACCTGGCACAGAGGACCTGGGGAAATCTATTAACTGACTGTAGGAATGCTGGCAGCATTGCAATTATCAGGATAGCCTGCTCTCTTCAGCACAGCCCTCTCTTCCAGTTGACCAGCGTTTATCTGATCCACCACTTTAGGAGTAACACTAAATAAATGTGCCAGCTGAAAGTCCTTGCTTGATATGGGAAGAAACACTCTTTTTCTTGTCTCTCAAATCAGGCTCTGCTTCATTTTCTGTATGTTGCCAAGTTTATGCCCATCCACATATTACTTAGGCTGATGTGAATGGGTCTTGATCGAAAGGACCAGGAATATTTTGTGAGCAGAGACCAAAGCCCGAGCTGGGAGCATTTGGGACACAGCTACTGTGTCAGTTAACAATTGCCCTGTAAGCCCACAGGCTCACCTTGCAGGTCACATCTGCTTCATCTCAGCAGCTACACATGTGGCTTGGATATGCCCAGAGGAGCTGCAAAGATGAGCAAGTTCCAGCTCGGCCCACCTCTCTTGAACTCAAGCTCCTCTGTAGTCTGCAGGGATTTAAACCCAGACTAAAATTTAAGCCCAGTTTCACTTTGGCAAACAAAGTGGGTCAAAAGCAAGGAGTACTGGAAGCAAAATGCCTTATGCCCAATCCTGAGAGAGCTCTTCGTTTCTCAGTAGTAATAGGCCTGGAGGGTTTCATCAGCCTGCTTGATTTCAGGCTGGATTATGTACAGAGACATATTCTTTTTCCTTTCCTCATTGTCCTGCTCTGCTTCAAGGCTCCTAGTGGCTTCCTTGATTACTCCTCATATTTTACAAGATTTTGAATATGCCACAATTAAAATAACGAGATCAGTGTAAAAATTCTCTCCCCGCTTCTCTTCTCAAGGAGACAGATTGTTACCAGTTTTCCCCTCCTGAGAAAGTCATGAGATGACTGATAAAGAGCTGTCAAAGGAGCTTTCAGAGGAAAGCAGGAGCAGTAAACCAACAAATCTCACTCACTGAACAACTGTCACTCTAGCATCTGCACCTTTAACATTCTGGTCCCCTGGCTAATAAATCTCATTCTGGGCATCTTGATTTAAGTAACATGAACCTCACACTGTGCCCTAAGACCAGAATGACTCACTCAGAGGATTAAGTGATGCACAGAAGCAACAGCTCACACCAAAACATAGTCAAGGAATGGGTCACAGCTGCTTACTCAAAGCCTATTTTCTACCCCTGGCAAAAGAGAACTTTTAGGTCTTTGCTGGAATGCCATGGTACAAACTTCCCTGCTTCTGGTATTGTACATACTGGTTACAAAAAGGTTCCCCAATGGCTTTTTCTGGCAATGCTTGTATATCCTCTGTATCAAGGAAAACATGTAATTTGTGTTTTCACAAATGTACAGACGCTTTGAAAGAAAATACCACTGTGAAATTATTACCGATGGCTCTGTAAGACAAATAGAAAGTATCTTGAGTCAGATCCACACAAAGCACAACCAACAGTGCTGAATAGCTGCTTGTATTATATTCTCCTCATGTACTGCATTCCTAACATGTTTCTAGTCTTCCCTGCCCCACAGTTCACCAAGAAGACAAAAGTAATCTTTCCAGTTAGCTAGAAACAAGCACTACAAATATGTCAGTGACAGCTCCTCATACAGCATAAATCAGCACAGCCTCATGCTTGATGCCCACATAAGACCTGCCTGACAGCTCTGGCTCATCCCTGAAGCACACAGGTCAGCAGAAACACTGCTGAGAAGAGCAGGGATGCAGCAACCTCTGTGGAAGAGCACAGCCTATTGATGGCCTGTCGGAGCTTCTCTCCCTGCGTGGCTTCCCAGCTCACCTGCTGGTGCCAGCACCTGTGTTTCTGTGGCTACTCCACCACAGTCATGTTTTGAAACCCAAGTCATGCCTGCAGCAAGCAGCTTTCCAAGCACACATGGACCCAAGGACGTGAGATCCAAAAAGGAATTTGCAATAAACGCCTTCTCCCAGGGACTGCTGAGCAGAGCACCCAGCTACGAATGCTGGGCTGAAGTGGGTCTTCACCTTTCCACTTTTGTCTGCTTTCCCCTCGATTAACCTGTGTCTCTTTAAGAACAACAAGAGCAATACTCAACACTGCTTTTACCCCTCCCAAGCAAGCCATAGGCCAGGAGGTGTTTTCACTCGACACCCACAGAGCAAGGACACAGTCTCCTCAAAAACAAAGCTCCAAATATAAAGTTATCAAAACATGACTGGTGCCATCATTTCTCACTGTTAGTAGGCTGGCTACTTAGGTATCCACCAAAAAGATGATCTGCTGTTTTTACTAAGGTTATTTTGAAGAGTTGAGATTTTAAGGCAACAGAGTGCAAATTCACTGCACTGCCAGACTGCCTTTCAGATTTTGGGCAAGCTCACCATCTTTGTGCTTAGCTCCTCAAAACGGGGGTTTATCATGCTCCTATTTTCTCACTTGAATTTTACTTTACAGCCTTTTATCAATATTGAAATTTGATATTCAACCAGACTTCTATCCTCACATCACTTAGGCCTAAGTGATGACTTCACCATAGCTGCCTACCTTTTTACCTCTATTTTAATGGTGTTTGTCGTACATTCTCCTTGCATACAGTCATAGTTCTCAGAGACCACGAACAGATGAAAATAACAACCATGGCCACACGCAAACAAATCTTCACTGCAAATGGTCAAAGAACATTTGCAAAGATGCAAATTCTAAGAGAGACTTTTTCTTTCACCCAGGTCACCAGTGTCTTGAGTAAAGTACGTTCCAGATGTTACTGGGTTTCAACTGTGCTCCTGGGCACATTACTGGACCCTGTTTCAAATCTGATTCACTCTGGACTGGGTCCATAAACTCTGGCCTTAAAGTCTCATCTTACTCTCCACTGTCTTGAACACGGTCTGTCCAAATTTCCATCTCCTTCATGAGCTGTTAGTGTGATGAAGAGCTATGGGATCACTGCAGGACCCTTCCCCCCAAGTTTTTGCTCACAGGACTGGTAAGGCCAAACCTTGGGAAAGAACTTCCTGATAACAGCACATCCTATTGCACTACCACTGCTCTCTACACCATCACCAATTCATGGACTGACCACATAGGATGGTGCTTGCTCCTTCCACGTGTGTATGTGCACATGGTTTTATTTGTTTGTGTGCATGTGTGTGGTGGGGCAGGATGGAGCTGAGATTACACCTAGGTATAAAGGGAACTGGTCAAACAATGCAAGTTTCTACTTAAAATGAAAAATACGTAAGTCACAGGAGAAACAACAGAGGCACATCTTTGACATGTCTATGATACTGATATTCTCACAAGTACTCTTTTCCCATTCCAACTCAAGCCATTTGCTTTCTTGCAGCCCCATCACGTTACCTGAAACAATTCCTTCTCCATCCTAGAGGGCCCAGAGGCAGAGTCATATGGAAACATTGCTGCAGCGTGTCAAAGCTATTGTCTCATCAGCACCAAAAGTAAATGGGGCAGTGTCCTCCCCAGTCCTTACTGTCTCTGCAAATGGCTGGCCTTGCCTCTACACCACAGAGAATGCACATTTATAGATCAGAAAGTCATCTCCCCCCATTACATTATCCTGGACAACCTTTCTCATATCTAAACAGGTTCCTTGCATGTATCAGTGAGGCCTTTTGCTCACCTCTGAATCGCTGCACGTGGTGAGGATGCAAGGCAGCATGTGGTGTGTGAAAGCTGCTCGCTGAACTGTTCACAAAGGCCTCCACCTGCCTCTGATTCCCCTTCTCCATCTGTCTGTCATACCCACTTGTTCTAGCTCTAAATTTCCCCTCGGGAGAGACCATCTCATTACCAGTCTCTACAACTGCTCTGCAGGGCCCAAATCAAGACTCTTGGCAGAAGCATTACTACAACTGCATCCAAAACCTCACTGCAAAGTACCCCCAACCTCATCCAGAGACATAAAAGAAGGGATGGATTCGTCCGAACAGCTTGTAACCAGCAACAGTACCCAGGGAACAGGACTAGTTCTGGTAACTATATTTCAACAACAGAAAGATTCAAAGCAATGACAGTGTCACAGTTCATCCTTTTCAATTGGAAATTATCCTGTAGCACAGGTAAAACGCATGCCAGGCATTTCGGGAACTGGAAACAGCTGGCTGCAGGAAGAGCACATGTGTGCCAAGTCTCATTTGCATCACTCAGTTAGCTTTCCCTTGGCTGTTGCAGAGATACGTTTCCTGATGTGGCTCACTGGACTTAGTCTCTCAGTTAAGGTCACAAGTGTTCTTCCCTGGCTCTTTGCCTCTGTGCCAATGTGCCTTCAACGTAATGCAGCCAGACGGTCCATTCCCTCCCTCCAGAGCAGGTTTGGAGGTAAGACAGTTTCCTTGGAAAGGTGTGAGTAATGATAGTGGAGGGAAAATCTGCCCGGTGAGTGCATGAGAGATAATTTATATGTTCAGCTTGGAGAAGTGAAGGCTTTGGGGTGACCCAATTGCAGCCTTCCAGTACCTGAAGGGAGCCTACAAGAAAGATGGAGAGGGACTGTTTACAAGGGCATGTAGTGACGGGACGAGAGGAAATGGCTTCAAACTGACAAACAGTATGTTTAGATGAGATATTAGGAAATTATTCTTACTGTGAGGTTGCTGAGGCACTGAACATGTTGCCTAGAGAGGCTGTGGCCTCCCCATCCCTGGAAGTGCTCAAGGCCAGGTTAGATGGAGCTCTGAGCAACCTGGTCTAGTGGGTGGTGTCCCTGCCCATGGCAGAGGAGTTGGAACTGGTTCATCTTTAAGGTCCCTTCAAACCCAAACCATTCAATAATTCTATGATACCACTGACAATCTGAGTTGAAATGCATGAATCCACTTCCAAGGGACACAGCACTGCCTGTGCCTGATACAAATGCAAGGTTGGATACTGCCCAAGGGCTCTCTTTAGCAGCCTGCCCGTAGATCCTGCTGCCTAGGTCACCAAAAGGAGGAAAAACTATGGGAGGTGGTACAAGCTACTAATCATAGTGCTGGCAGTGTAACCACTTGCCACCAACTGCAGAGAAAGGGAAAACCACCTTAGGAACACACAGGACAGTTTGCCAAGATTAGCCTCTGTGGAGTGATGCTGGATTTATTCCAGCTGAGGATGGGGCCAGCTTCTGGGGTCCCAAGTGCCTCATTCCAGAGAATGCCACTCCAACAGTGAGGAATTCAAACTGATTCTCAATATGTTGTTTTGCTTCCTCAGGAGCTGCACATATACATTTAAGGGGCTACAGACAAATGCAATGCAGCACAGATGTTAGAGGGCAAAAACCTGTGCAGCCAAACAAAAGATTCCCGCAAATAATCAAGCTACTCCTCTTCAACATCTCCCACCACATTTATTTTTGTTTCGCTCCAGATCCAGCTTGTTCCAGGGGGCAAGGGAGAGCAAGGGCTGCTGAATTAAAACCGTGCAGCTGGTCAAAATGCAGAGGATGGCAGGTGAACTACTGCACTTGCTCTGGTGCGCTCCCAGTGCCATCATGTGGTGACACGTGTGAGTACAATGGGTACCAGAGGCAGAGAAGCCATCAACACACAGCCAATAACTCAGCAAGGAGGCTCTTCCAGCCTTGTAAACCATGAAGGGAAAGCTCGAGTCAGCAAGAGGCTGAACTGAAATACAGCACAGTGCTTTAATTTACTGCTATCTTCCCTGTTTGCTTTTATGTGGTCATTTTTCTTGAAGAAAGAAGATTTATATTTAAGTACGTCCAGAACTATAGATATTTGAAAGTGTGGTACAAAAGCAACACATACTATATGATCACAGCAAGGCAGAAAAGCTTAAAAATCAATAGGCCAGACTGGAAATAAAATGCAGGGTATGTGGCCCCCAGGTGCAGTAAGTCAGGACAAGTCCTGTGGTGAGTCTGAAGGCTAACTCTGTCCTAGGAACATGAGTTCAGCACACTGTTACTCCTTGCAGGCCATCCACATTCCCAGCCTTAGCCTCAGAGATACAGTGACTATTTTCCAAAATAAACTGGCACTTCCATAATCCTGAGAACAGCCAAGATGCCCAAGTACATAACAGATTTATTTTACCAAAAAGAGCGTGTTCAGAAATTTCTGCTGACTGTGTGAGGCAGTAAAGTGGGTTTTAAGACACCACTGCTTACTCCAAGCACTGGAATAAACTTCCCAGCATTGACTGCATCTGGGCTTACCATAGGTTTTCCAGCAGAAGGATTCCCAGGACTGTTGTGTCCTAGGACAAGGCTGTTGGCTTTTTTTACCTGTTCATTTCCTTCAGGATCTTCTCCATGCTCACAATGCCGTGCATCTTATACAGGAACCACTTGTCAATGGCTGTGAGTTTGTGAATGACATCCATGGGGACTTTGTTATCCAAGGCCTGCCAAAAACAGGACAGCACCAAACAGCCCCTTTAATACATGCTGCACAAATAGAGATTTAGCCTACAAATAGGTAGCAGCAACTATATAGCATAAAGAACAAAAGGTTCTGTAGATCAAGCTGTACAAATCAGAGGTTCAACTCTCCCACGACCCCGTCTCCTGCAGCAACAGAAACTGTGATCCTCAAGCAGTGCAGGGAGGCACCACCCACTCTGGTATCAAAGTAAGAGAGAGGTAATTTGCTTTTTACGGAGCCAGCACGAGACAAACCGAGGGCAATAAGGCTGGGTGGCCACTGAGTACGTGCCTTAGTCAACTACAGGGAGGCACATTCAGACTGCAGTGCCAACTTCTCATCTGCACCTTTTACCATTCAAGTAGCCTAAATCTGAGGCCCACCACCAACCTCTCCCCCTAGCTGGAAACATTAAACAGGAATGTCCAGATTTCTTAGCTGTGAAGGAACTCTTTGCTTCAGAGAATAAATCTTGATCTGCCCCTGAAATACCAGGCTGAATCAAAGCACGTGGCCTTGAAATACCTCTGAAGCAAGGGACAGTCAGGACCTGGGTGATGCTTCCCAGCTACAGCATAATTGTAGCTTGTCTCACTCTACCTCAAGTTAATGCCACGATCATTCAAATTTCCCTGCATTATCTTCCTAGGGTTATTGATGGGGTTTTTTTAAATCAACTATTTGCAGCCATGGGGTAAAAAGGAACCCCACAGAGGTATTATTCAGGAGACAATGAATTACAGAACGCCATCATATTTACTAAAAAAACCCCAAACAAAACAAAACACCATAGAGGAATATGCTGGAGAGCCCCCCAGTATAATATATCTTCTATCAATGCAATTTCTTGGGTCTCACCAGTGGTGTACAATTACAGCTCTCCTGATAAAACAACTATAATCAACCATAATGATAATGCCAGCACGATATCTTTGCTGAGCTGAAGTAACCAGGCTCATTAATTGTTACCACACTTAATTGTTTTCTTGCAGGGCAGCATCACTGGAACAAAGCCAGAGCAATTGCCACTGAAGAAAACTCCAGAGTTATCTAGGCATGAGCTTGGCCCACTACACCCCAGGATTATTGCTCCGAGTTACCAAGCTTGGGCACAATGTTGTACTGTCACCACACAGTCAAAAGCAGTGGTGAAAACCTCTAATGCATAATTTGCTCCTTTAGAGTCACACACCAGTCACGCACAGAGCCTTCGGCTGGCACTTGGCACCCAAACAGCCCCTGCTCTTTCCAATGCCTGCCAACGAGAAGCCTGAGGCCCTCTCAGCAGTCCCAATGCACTGGCAATAACAAAGTCGGGCTTCTCACTCATTTCTGGGTACAATTACTAGTATGAGGCAACTGGTAAGGGCTCCTTCCCCTCCTGATTCCCTCGTGCTTGAAGGGTGAGGTCACACTGCCACATCAGTCTGATGTGAGCAGGTCTTTTTTTTGTCTGTTTTCACAAAACACATGCAGACTTGCACATCTTGAAGACCTCCCAACTTCAGTGAGTGGTCCCTGAGCAACACATATACACAGGTAGCATGACCACATACTCTTAGTCTGCTCAGGGCACTTTATTTAAATAAAGTCCTAGGGATCTCCAAAGGTAACTGAAAAAAAAATTCCTTCCACTTGTTAATCAGAGGAGGGGCAGAGAAACCCTTCACTCCTGTGGCATGAATCTGGAGACTGGAAGAGAAGAATGAGTTTGCAGACATTTCTTGATCCCAAATCAGCACACTACAGGGGCAAATCAGGTTTACAGGCAGAAAATCCGTGTAGGATTTGATCAGAGCCCCGGACAGCACACTGATGACATTACTGTATTCAAACCTACATGAAGGACTACAGCTTAAACATACCATGGAAGCATGAGACTAATTCTATACAATCTTAAGAGGTGCAGGAGAGACCTGACACAACCTGAGCATCCCTGCTCAGCAGGCTGTTCCATTCTTGCAGCCCGTGGCCAGTCTGGCCAAGGAGCAAGTCTCATCTGTGTCAGCCTCTCTCAAGGTGCCTTCTTTAACATGACAACAGGGAGCCCCACCACAACAGCAACAGCTCTGAATGGCAGCTGAACTCCCCTCCCTTGCATCTGAACAGTTACTGTTGTCATCATCCTACAGACAAAGGAGACAGAATAAGTAAAAAGCCTTGCAGAGCTGACTAGTGGGGAGGGAGGGGAGACATATAACATACAACAAAGCTCCATCCTTTTCCAAACAAAGCTGATGGCCAATGGAGAATAACTGTTGGCTTTTAAAAGTCAGCAAGCTGGAAAGGATTTTTCAGGCAAGCAGCTCCAGCTGCCAGAAGCACCTCTTGCTCATACAGCTTGCCTCAGCTATTAATGGGGATGAATTAGCACACTGTGCTGGGCAGAGGCAGCTCTTTATAGGGAGGGATTAAGACCTTGATCTTGCTTTTGACAACAGCTCCCAGTGAAAATGTCAGCAGCTGGGAACACCCAGTGTTCATTAGGACCCAAACTCACCTTCATCTCCCCACATCTCCTGTGTTGACATGGGGCTAAGATTAACTTTTCATAAAAGCTCTCTAAGCCACTCAGAGAGACAAGCAGCAAGATTTTTCTCTCCATCACGAGAAAAAGCTATAATAAAGACCAAACACAGCTGCTGAAAGATGAAGACAAACACTTCCCTGGCTTGAAAAGCAGGAGTCAATAGCTGGACAAGCCACACATTTATAGAACATCTTGTGCTTTTCGTTCAGGCCATTTATAAGAGGAACAGCTACGTGAAAACCCAGCAAACACAGCACAGCCTCAGCCGGTCACCCTCATGTGGAGATGTAAAAAGATATATCTACACGTGAGCACAAAGGGCGGCTTACAGATTCCACCACACAAAGTCAGGGGCAGAAAAAAAGCGTCATTCCCTGCCGGGAAAGTTTGTTCTCTTAAAAAGCACAAACCAAAAGGTAAGTAGGAGCTATAGAAGCTCCATAGAGGGTATGGACAGATGGACAAGTTAGCTGCAGCAAAACCAAATGTGAAATCACACCTATCTTCTAATGTGACTAACTTCACATTTACCATCTGATATACACAGGCAAACACTGAGGAGACAAAGGAAGGAATAATTTCACACCCTAGGTCCCCTTACAATAGCACTCCCCATTACCCAGACACCTTGAGGGCTGAAGTGATTTGACCTGTGTGACAGGAGATGGGTTAAAAGAACGCTACGGGAAGTTAAGCCTGTTTCAAAGAACAGAGGATTTATTGTCTGTGAAATTAAACATAGAGTTGTGTAGTTTTTTTTAGTTCAAAGCCCATACCAATGCAACCACTGCAAACAGATAGTGCTCTCCCAGACTGCAGCTTGCTATTCTTTATCGCCCTTTGTTTCAGTTCTCAAAAGGATCTTCATTTATTCCTTTGAAATCTGCAAAACTGGCCAGTTTTGACTGGCACTTACATTGGTACAAATCAGGGCTGAACATTAGCCAATGTTTACCCAACAAATATTATAAAAAAAAGGAAAGCAATCCAGGTCTCCACCAGTGCTCAGCTACAAACTGAAGTATCAGGAGACAGGAATGCACCTGAATGCAATGAGCATTGGCTAAGACTGTGCCACTAAAAGGCAAACACATCACCTGAACATGGAAGATGAAGGAAGCATCAGCAAGGATCCTATATAGGGATAGGATGCCAGTGTGCTTGGCAGAGGGAAGCAAGGGGGGTGAAGAAAACTCTGTGACCTCAGTTAACCCAATCTGGTAGCTATAATTCAAGGGACAAAGGTCAAGGCCTTTTTATCTTTTATTACCTTGGCTATTGCGTATATTCGAGTGCTGGATGGCTCAGACAGCTCCTTCTGGAGATCTACGATGGCTGGCCAGTCTTTATTCATAGGCAGACGTGAAGTGAAGCCATCTACTGAGGGGTGGCACATCCTCAGGGCCTTTTGAAAGCTCTCTTCGAAAGTGCGCCCAATAGCCATGACCTGCAATGGAGAGCATTTCCACATCAGCTACGGTGAGCTGTGCCCTCAGTGACAGAGGAGTGCAAGCTGAAACCATGAAGACACACATATGGAAAGATGACAGACTTTGGACTCCTCCGTAAGACAGTCCTGATGGCTTTAAGACAGATGCAGCTGACTGAGCCCTGGAAGTCCCACTTCTAGGTCTGACTCTGCCCACATCATCAACGGGGAGTTCCTTTCTGCTTCTGTCTCCCTGTCTGTGAAATACAGGAAGCCACTGCTCTCCTCTGTAAATTGCTTTGAGGCACTTTGGTAGAGAGCGCCATTATCTAGCAGCATGGGCATAGTAATATAGAATGATATTTCTGTTTAACAACCTGTTAGAGATAGAAACTTACTGTGGGAATTTTAAGGTTCAGGAGAAATCTGCTCCTCTTCCTTCAAGTTACATTTAACAGTAACTCTCCCCTGTGAGGGCTCTCTTTTAAAGGATTACTCCTCCTTGGCATAGCAGCACTGGGGTTTCCCTCCTTCAGTCTTGACATCACATCTAATAAGAAAACAAACCTTTCTCTCTGGAAATCTGCAAGGTAACAGAACCCTTTCTCAAATTCCTACATTTTTATTTCCCAGTGCACTGAAACCCTAACAGCATAAAAATCTTCTCAAACACAACGCTAAAAAATGTCAAAACAAAAAATACAATCGTTTTGTCTTTTCTCACAGCTCCAGGCCCATTGCCCAGCACAACAGAGCTCAGGAAAAGCCAGGCTAGGCTGCTCAGTTAATAAAAGTGCAGTAGGTGCTGTGATCTGCCTTCAAGTTCAGGCCTGGGGAGACGACTGTGCCAACTATCAGAGACACGGTGGCAAGGAACTCTTTGCTTCAAGGACTCCTCCTCCAGCTGACAGATCCTGCAGACCAACCTTTCTGCTCAGTACCTCCACCAGCTGCAAACTGCATCCCTTAAGCTTCTCCATCTCTGCATCAGTTCACCCTGCAGCGTTACAGCACTGACTCTTCCTAGATCTCCCTCCTGCCTTTACCCAGCATCCTGCCCAGAGAAGGACACAGGTTCAGGCAGTTCTGTGGCCTATGAGCACTGGAAGGACCTGACACTTCCTCCTGCAAATGTTTATGGCCAGCAAGTGTTTGCAGCTGATTGTGCACAAGGCAATTGTATTTAGGAACCCCAGCTCTACAGAACAGCCCCCAAACCCCTAGGCAGAGAGGCTTAATATCAGGAAGCACCAACTCACTGAAAACAAAAAAAAACAACACCCACCTCATTGCCATAAAAAGCCAAAGCTGCCAATGAAAATCAAATTCTAATTAATCCTTCCGGTTCTGATAAAGGCTTGTTGTCTCATGACAACAACATTAGGAAGGTCTTACATGTCAAAATAATTTAATAAAATAGCTACTTGAAAGGCACTAGGAAAGAAAGGCAACTGGAAAAAATACACAATTTATTTTTTTGCTTTGATAGCTGATAGGTAATTAACTAATTAAGTGGGTAATTTACCCATTTTGCCTCATTTCTCTCCTCTTAAAACTTGGTCTGAAAATACTGTAATTGTCCAGACACCTTAAATTCTGACGTAAGAGACTTAATCACTAAGAGAAGTCAAAACTTCAGAGCAAGATCACAGGTTCTCTTTGGATTTCAAGAGCAGAAGTAGGCTGAGATCTGGCATATGGTTTTAACACAGAGGACAAATAACTTGGGAACAACTGAGAGCTGTGGCTCACGGGCATCACTGAAAATCTTCACAGATTACAACTCATGAAGTTTTACTCTAATTAACTACCACTACAGAACCTCAAACTAAAAAATGACAGTCCTGGAGTAAGTGTTAAGAATGAAGTCAACCTCAGCGAACCCATAGTGATCTCTTCCCTTAGCAGTCAAACCACTTATGAATCCACACTGTGATAACCAAGATTACACAGTCCTTACTCATTTCAATTACTTTTAGTACTGGATAAAAATTGTTTGAGCTGAATAAATACCCTCTAATTCATTAGGTCCTTAAAGACAGATATTCTGAGGGTTTCCATGAGAGAGAAATGGCTTTCCCAAGTGGTGGAATGAAAGGGAAGGGGAGAGTCTTGCACTCACCTCTCCAACACTCTTCATGGAGCTTCCAATCCTGCTGGAAGTATGCTGAAAACGGTCCAAATCCCAGCGGGGTATTTTGGTAACAATATAATCAAGGCTGGGCTCAAAGCAGGCAGAGGTTTTTCCTGTCACAACGTTCTTGATTTCTGGCAAGGGAATCCCCAGGGCAATTTTGGCAGCAATGAAGGCTAATGGATACCTGCCACAGAGGAGAAGTAGAGAACAGTAGAGTAGGAAGTACTTTGCTTTTGCAAATCCCAGGAGTGGATCCAATTAAACAGATGCAAAGGGATTGTCCCTCCTCAATACAATGGAAGGTTCCTGTGCTCAAGCACAGCATGACCCACCCAGTCTCCTTAGATCAGGGCCTTGCTTTTTTATCCACAAAGCCACCACTTTTCAGTACCTGTCACACCCACAGTAAGCCCACAGACTAACAGATATGTTCTGCTGCAAGTCTGTCATCTAAAAAGGAAACAATCAAACACCCAGTGCTCAACATCATGGCTTATCTCCAGCCTGCTACAGCTCTTCAACAGCCACAAGAGTCACTGAGAACTGCAAATTAGAGATTAATTTCTGCCTCTCAACATTATCTGTAAAGCGCAATTAAGAAGCCAATTTTTAAGCAGGCTGCTCTGACCATCCTTATCTTGATTAGTTTATGATTAGCCAACAAAACAAAGGCAGCTAGCAGTGCCATTTGCATCAATCTGACAGACAGCCCATCAGTAACTGTGTCCTCTGGGTTCCAGAGATGATTTGCAGCCAACACGTGGATACAGTGTACATGCTTTGTAAGGACAGCTATTAAGGTTCCCCCCCCACAACGCTTGGGAGTTTTTCCATCGGTAGTAAAAGCATCAGCAGGGTGGAATAGACCTGGAATGCTCACTAACTCCTTCCCCCATCTCCCCATAGAACTGGTTCTCCAAGGGTTGATCCTAGCAGGTGCTGACAAGAACTGTTTTGGAAGCTTCCCATGCAGAAATCTGCTCCTTGCTGACCTGACCACTCCAGAGTTCTCCCTGAGCCAATTTCAGTCTTCCTTGATGAAAATATAGCTTCCATGTTTTAACTGCATGGAGAGCAGAGGCAGGAACTCTTCTTCCTTGTAGCTGTCACATATTTAAATAATACATGGATTCAAAGCCTTACTGAAATTCCCTCTTTTTGTTCTGCTCCCCTCATTTTTGTTTACTCATTTGTTCTTCTGTAGCATGTGGGGTTTTTAAAATAATCTTACCCTGTCGCCTTGGAGGCCAAAGCTGAACTTCTTGAGAGTCTGGCATTAACTTCAATGATGTAGTACTCCAGGGAAGTTGGATGTAGAGCAAACTGGATATTACACTCTCCCACAATACCCAAATGTCGGACAACTTTGATGGCACGATCCCTCAGCATCTGAAACTCCTCATTAGCAAGTGTCTGGCTTGGAGCCACCACAACAGAATCTCCTGTTTGTCATAAGGTAGAAGTGAGGGAAAACAAGAAGCAGCTCAGCAGCAGTAAATCCTGGCCTCACAGGTCACTGCCTTTGCCAACCCACTGCTAGAAATGACGTGGGTTTAGCTTAAAAATATCTGTTTCACACCCTGGCTGGCTTTATCCAAGACCAGAAGAGTATTTCTAGAGCTCACTTCATCAATCACAAAACGGTGCCAATAACAGCAGGCAGAAGGGCACTGCACAAAAAGAGTTAATGAGCCGTCTCTAGTGAGCCACCGTGTGCCCAAGCCTACCTGTGTGGACTCCCATAGCATCAATGTTTTCCATATTGCAGACAGCAATACAGTTATCAGCAGCATCTCTCACAATTTCATACTCTATCTCCTTCCAGCCAACGACTGACTTCTCCACCAGAATTTGGTTAGTCATTGCAAATGCCTGGGAATAGGTCAGGGAAAATAAACAGTAAAAAAAAACCCCACACCAACAAAGCAAAACAGACAACAACAAAACAAACAAACAAAAAGTTCCCCCTAAAAAAAACCATCAAAACTCTTATTAGAGCAGATTCCATATGCAAG
Organism: Cephalopterus ornatus; assembly: GCA_013396775.1. Lineage (NCBI taxonomy): Eukaryota > Metazoa > Chordata > Aves > Passeriformes > Cotingidae > Cephalopterus > Cephalopterus ornatus. Next base: position 131,233 of record VZRE01005510.1, on the reverse strand, counting down.
ACTTTTGTGACTTATATCCAGACACCCCAGACCAATCAGAAAACTGAAAGATGTAAAGTTCATACCATTGACAACAAGCACTTTATATTTCTCTTTGTGTTGTTTTTTTTTTAATTGCTTCAGCTTCATTTGAAAGGCACAGAAAATATTTACATGATGTGATGGGAAAAAAAAAGGTAGGGCACGTGTGCTTGTAGTGGCATATAAATAACAAACAGGAATATAAAGATATTTAATGCTTCAATCATGCAACAGACACATGCTTTTATGTGGGCAGCCCCAAGGACTTCAGTAGGAGAACTCTGCAGAAATGACGGAGTAATGGGGAGTGTGGGTGCCAGCAAACACTAGGAAATTAATAGCACTAATAACGCTGCTTATAACTGGCACACTAACCAGAGGCAAGGGTCGTGATTTATTCTTAAACTAATCTTGAAAGCACTCCTCAGCACATGAGTCAAAAATGAAAAATACAGTTTGCTGGTAAATGAGCATAATCTAAGTGAATAAATGGCCTTAATATTAGCAGATAGAAAATATTAATCAATTTGCATTTAAAATCCTAAAAAGTAATGGGCACACTATCAATCCATCCTTTAGCAGAGCTTCTTGGTTTAATGCTGCCCATTAATTGGGTCTTCAGTCTGGTTCCCTCTGTCATTAAATCAAGCTGTAATTCAAATGTTGCCCTTAGCTCAGTTGCCAAAATCACACATAGCAAAAAGAAGAATAGTTTGAGGAATGGCATTCCACACCCAGCCTAAGCAGGCACTGAGTTTGTGGTGATGTAGCAGGAACACTCAACCATATTTGTAAAACAAGCCTCACTACTCCTGTGTCTGTCTTTTCTCACTCAATGAGCAGGCTCAGGAGACATGAACTAAAGGCCAGGTTACCTGATCCAGCTGTGTTCAGTTATCTGAATTATGAACAATTCAGAATCCAATGCCTGAAAAGCCAGTTCATTGATTTACTGCAGATCACGTTCATAATGGACAAGAACAGAGTTTCTGCTGGGTTGTGAAAATAAGCATCCAAGTTTAAGTTAATTTGACTAAACACAAATTGGTTTTCACTGTCAATTTTGAAATACTGATACTGAACTGGGAGGTGCTGTTCACTCTCTGGGGGACAGGAGGCCTTGCAGAGGGATCCGGATCAACTGGAGCATTAGGCTGTGATTAATGGGATGATGTTTAACAAGTAGAAGTGCCAGATTTTGCACCTAGGATGAAGTAAGCCCAGCACAAGTATAAACTGGGAGAGGAGTGGCTGGGGAGCAGCCCTGCACACAGGAATCTGGGGTGCTGGTAGCAGGCTCACTTTTTTAAAAGAAACACCAAGACGTGCTGATTAAAACCAGGTTTTCCTACTAAAAAACCAGGGTGTTTCCTACTGAAAAATGTTTTTTATATAGACCTATCAGACAGCTGCACTCCCAGGGGTTTTGGGTGAATTTTCTGCTTTCTCTAAACAAATCCCATGCGTGAGCCTGGGCAAGAAAAATGCTTCCAATTCGCCGTCACTCTGTAAGATGGGGTTTTACTGCATCCACTGCCTCCTCCCACGTCTGCCAGTCCTGTTCCCCGAGCCTCCCACAGCTGACCGAGCCCCAGCAGTGTTTATTCACCACGGAGCACACTAGACCCAAAGCCTGTTTGCGTGACAGCAGGGTGGGGGGACACAGAAAAGTCATTTTTACGTCAGCAGTATTTCTTCCGAGAAACACATGAAAGATTAAGAGGTTCCGCAAACCAGGAAAAGACAAATGCAATAACTTTAGAGCCCCGTGGATAGTTTTATTTCCTAAAGTTCTGTGTTATTGCCAAGGAAAAAAGCTTTTGATTTGTTTTCCCCAATTATCTGTTTACTTTTGACAGCAAATGTTTAAACCACAATTCAGGATTTCCTACAGAAAAAGAGCTGTTCTCATAGCCAGGGACGGCCAGTAGATGTCAAATTATGAAGTGTCATCCTGTTAAATCTTGACATGAGCTTTTAACCTAGCAAAAATATCATATTTAGATAAAAACACATCAGAGGCCCGAGGCTCACAGCTCTCCTGTCCCTGAGATTACTTTATGACTCAGCATTTCAGATGTTTCAACCTGCTTGACCTCATTCATTTGCCATTTAACTCATGAAAGTCGGTGAATATAGGCCAGTATATGCTTAATTTCAGACCAAAACTGCTGAAAAAACTTGCTCAAGTTACGACTGTTTGTCATGAATTTAACAGCTCTGTCATTTAGCCATTTTCATTACCCAAGTCAGTAGGAATTATGAAAAGCAGGCAGAAGGAATTAGGGCAAACATTTTACAGATCTGGTGAAAGGCAGGGTATGTACAATTCCAGTGCCTGTGACTATCAGAAGCGTACCTAAGAAAATCAGACGTTCAGTTCCATTCCCAGAGACTGCAATTCCAGACATACCTTTGTACCAAGGTCCAGCAAACTTTCCTTATCAGGACATATGCCTGACCCCAAACCACCCAGGGCATAGGCAGAACGTATCATGACTGGGAAGCAAATGTTTTCAGCTGCCTTCAGAGCCTCTTCAACCTTAAAGGAGAGGGGAATACATTTCAGAGAGAGAGAAAAATTCAGATGAATAAAGTCTTCAACTCTGCTTACACGGTTACCTGGAAATCCCATCAGTAAGACGCTAAACTGTTCGAAAGTAAAATGAAAATAATAAAAGTTGGCTTTGTAATATTGCTTTGTTCTGCCAAACAGCAGAAAACTGCACCCAGGGAGGTAACTTCTGTCTTTTAGTGTGAACTTCCTTGCCAACTTTCCATGGACATTTCCACTTTCCTTACCAGGTCTGTCTCCAGAGACTTTAGCATGAAATAACTGCTCCAACAGACATCCTGGTTTAAGACCTGTTTGGTTTTCTCCAAACTCAGACTTTCCATGAATCAGTTTTTTTATTTTCATACTCCCATCCTCAAGAAATATTTCAATACTGCTGATTTTGAGGACCTAAACACCAAAGTCTAAACAGCTTGAGTACGTTTTTAAAAAAGAAGAGTACCCCCTGACATCTTACAGACTTTTGTGCTGCAGCACAGGAGTCACTCCAACCAAATTTACTTTTCTTGTCAATGAGTAAATTAGCTTAGGCTTTCCAAGTGCTTAATTGCATTTTCACTCATTTTAAAATCAGTGACCCAGCATCAATTCCCGAGGAGTGATGATGCAAGCACACACATTACAGTATCCACGGCTGCATTCAGCTTTCACTCAACAAAACTAGAAATACTTTTACTAATTCAGATAGGTAACAGTAATCACATCTTCAAAATTATCTGATTTACCGATTCCACTGCAAAGCTAGGAGCAATCTTTTCATTTAGCTCAGTCAGTTTATCAGAAAAGAGCTTTCTATCCTCTGTAGCCATGATGGATTCAACAGATGTACCTAGAACCTTCACACCATACTGCTGCAGGGCTCCTTGCTTGAAGAGTTCCACTCCTGCAGAGTAAACAAGGACACAGTTTTGAGGATTGACAGTAGAGGAAGAATCATAAAATTATCAGAATCACAGAATGGAAGGGACCTTAAAGATCATCTCATTTCACTCCCTTGCCATGGGCAGGGACACCTTCCATTATCCCAGGTTGCTCCAAGCCCTGTCCAGCCTGGCCTTGAACATTTCCAGGGATGGGGCATCCACAACTTATCTGGGCAACCTGTTCCAGTGCCTCACCACCCTCACAGTAAAGAACCAGAAAGACTGGAATTTTCAGACAGAAGAAAGTATTCAAAAGATGTCTGACTAGCCGACAACTTGTCTGGTCTCATCAACAGCTAATTTTATTATTCATTTTCAGTATTAGATCTCAGAACCATAACGTGAAATTTTCTGTCCTCAAATCAGTGAGGGATATTAGTACAGGATATTAGTACAGTTACTGCTTGGCCATCATCTGCAACACAGAGCAAAGCTGCACAGATGAATACTGGTCCAAGAAGTTAAATGAGGGTAAATTTTCCTTTTGATCTCTGCTTCAAGGTGGTCTGAATATCCCAAATTCATATACCATAACTAAGAATTAAGCTGAAAAGATATTAATTAAGTATCAAACCCAGCAGGTAGATGTTATGTTCACAGCTTAGCAGCGCCTCACTCTCCCCAGGTCTCTGCCTGCAGCCCTCAGTAACCCAGGCAGTGTGGGTCTTGCATGCCTGCACAAATAACCTCTGCTGAACATGTGGTAGGACCACAGAATCATTAAGGTTGGGAAAGACCCTCTGAGATCATCAAATCCAACCATTAACCCAGCACCACCACGTTCACCACTACACCACATCCCCAGGTGCCACATCCACACGCCTTTTGAACACTTCCAGCCTGTCCCAATGCCTGACCACCCTTCCAGTGAAGGAATTTTTCCTAATATCCAATCTAAACCTGCCCTGCTGTGACTGGAAGCTATTTCCTCTGGTCTTGTCCTTTATTATTTTACTTGTTAGTTGTTCTTTGGCAAAAATTACGAGTCTGCCTGCGAGGAGTGCCAAGGCACCTGTATCACACTCACCACAGTTGAGAGCAGTCTGGCCACCCATGCCCAGAATTATTCCATCGGGACGCTCAGCCTTGATGACCTCTATGACAAACTGTGGAGTGATGGGGAGGAAGTAGACAGCATCAGCCTGCTTTAAGCCAGTCTCATTGGTCTGCACTGAAGCAATGTTGGGATTCATGAGGACAATTTTCACATTTTCTTCCTGAAAAATTAAAATTTGCATTAAAAACAGGCATCAAGAAGTTAACAGCAGCAGCAAGAGATGGGGTTCAACAAGCAGTTTGCCAACAGCAGAATTAAAAAACTCATTTCTTACGTCCTGTTCTGTAAGAGATTTCTGGTCTCTTGTACGAGGCTGAACTAATGCCAACTCTTTACTTTTCTGCCTCTGCCTCTTTGTGAATCTTGAGGGAATGGAAATTCCCACCAAATTCAGAAATTTGGTCTAAATTGTTTGCCACATTTAGGAGTTACATAGAGGAGATGGGAACAAAGTCCAACATAATCACGCCTGTCTTCTGTTGGATGTCAGATTAAAAGTGCCAAAGCAGAAAATTTAATCAAAATGCAACCTTTTCTTGCCAAGTAGTAGGCCTTTCATCACGGGTAACCAGGTAGTTCTCAGATTTTTTTGTACCAACTAGTAACATTAACAAAAATACATTTTTTGCTTTGACTTTCCATAAAGATGCTTTAATTTTCCTGGTGTTATGACTTGAAAAATCTTGTCCCGTAACTTTTTTACTTGATATTGCACATATTAAAAGACAGGCTCTGCCTCTATATGGAAGACAAAGGTTAGGAAAAAACTTTACACTGCTTTTCCTCTGTCCCAGATTGAGATGGAGTGATAATAAAGAGTATCCGTTTCCTGCTATACCAGTGGGAGTTTTGCCACTCTTCTGGGCTACAGACAGAAGTTGACTACAGTTTGCTCATTAATAGAAAAATCTGAGTCAGAGCTGGGCAGATCAACTCCCCTCCCTCTTGAAATATTAGCATGTAATGAGGAAGCCAAACAAATTTTGCTAACAATGATGAGTGTGGCCAAGCTTAAAAAAAAACATGTCAACCACAAACAGATACAGAACAATGATTTACTTCTTTGTTGAAAAGGTGGACTGGAAAGTGCAAAGGCTGCATCCTCATTTTTTTAAGGGAACTCACCCTAATCTTTATCAACTTCTTGTAAGGCAATAGACTTCTACAAACAAACAAATCATTTGAAAACAATGCTAATTATAGATGCAAAATACATTTCAAGAGAAAGATTTGCCATATAGAAGTTGTGGAGGTTAAGAAACAATGGCAACTCCCATTAGAAACAGGAACAGTGACAATATTTTTAAAACAGTAGAAAGGGGAATAAAGCTGGTAGATTAAGTCAGCCATCCCTTGAGCAAATGCTATTAGAAGTGTTGCTGAGACCAGTATAGAAATTGCATCTTCCCCCAGCACACAGTGAGCATGAAAATGCCACAGGACTTTTCTGTGTTTGTCCAAAATTTGTGATTGATTGTCTCATTGGCTTGGGGGAACAAAGAAATAGCTCACCGGGAGCAGTGGGATTCTCACGCAGAGCTCTGAGTGCTCAGTTCAGGTGTTGGATAACATTTCTTCTCCTTTCTTTGCTAACTTAAAATACTGCCTTAAAGACTGGCTGTAAATTTCTGCTGACCTTTTTTTCCTGTGAGAAATTGGAATTTTTTTTTCACTGAAGCACACTTTCCTTGGAAACACGTGGAACAGGGAAGGGAAAGAAGATATAAAATTCTTATGGAAAATATTTCAGATTTAGGCAAATGATCCCAAACTGGGTAGTCTTCACGGCAGCGGTAAGGGAAAAGATATCACCTCCTCTAGCCTAATTGTTTGGGAAGTTGGATTTTACTGTACCTGTAGCTTGCCCTTGCAACCCTTTCCTTCAACTTCTGCCTTTTTACTTCTGCTCTGAAACTGCCACACCTCTACAAGTTCTCCTGCTTCTTCACATGAGGTTAGACATGAACTGGGGGGCCCAGGAAACTCTTACATTACCAGTAGTAACCCCTATCCTTCTACACCTCCTAGCATGAGCTTTTGCCCTAGTATCTTTTCTAGGACCTATTCTGGAAACAAAACTTGACGTACATGACCTTTAAAAAGTTCATCCTATTCAAAATAAATACCATTTAGAAAATCGGCCTTGATAAATGGTTCAAAATCTTTTGCATACCAGCAGCCAAGCGTTCAGCTGTTGTTAGTTGTCTATCATTGTGGCAGGATAGACCCACTCCAATAAGACCTAAATTCCAATAAAGCTATCATGAAAGACCAATTGCTGGAGCCAGGGTGTTGTCTTGGTGTTAATTATGCTAAAACCATCCTGGTTCACCAGACTTGGAACACACAGCATTCAGCCACATCTAGACTCTTCTCCAAGGAGTTTAGAAAGAAAGGAAGTCCTTTCTGCACCTCAGGATTCAACAACAGGGTTTTTTAATAAGTTTTGTCTAAGCCTTCCACTCTCCCATGACAACCACGCAGTGTGCTGACATACCCCAGAATGTCCAGTAATTCCAGTAATTTTCCAGTAATTCCAGCTCAGTAATTCCCTCTTCCTCATCTCCATTTACTTTGAGAAGCCTGGCGTGACCAGGCACACATCACAGATAACAAACTGCTCAAAGACTGCAATGGAAACCCCAAGAACATCTCTCTTGTGTACATATTTCTGAGTGGTTAACTCACTTCACTCATCCAACAAGTTCACCAACAAAAAATGGCTAAATTTCCCTCCAGTCATTTATCCTCACCAGGTTCCCTGCCCCATTGATGCCATAGTTGGAGATCAGTTTAGCTGTGAGAAGGGAAAGTAGGTTACACGAGGTTAGTATTTTCAGAGTATCTCCTCACCTTCATGGCTTTTACAGCCTGGGATCCAGAGTAATCAAATTCCCCTGCCTGACCAATCGACAGACCCCCGGATCCCAGAATGAGAACTTTGGAGACCTGCAAGTGCCAAAACAGCATGGAAAAAAAAAATCAGTCCTATCATAGTGGACGTTGAAATGAACAGAGACTGTGCAGCACTGAACAGTCTCAAGTTAGAGAACATAAGCTCTAAAAAGAGAAGAAAAGCCACTTTCAAAACCACAGCACTTTTACTTCTAAGAGTATTTCTACTGGACTTCTCTCATATCTCTTGTCAGAGAAACACATGACTCATGCACAGGACATACAATAAACATGTTAATTGTATCATGTGCTTACAGATAACCATGCCTCACTTTGGCTGCCCACAAAGTCCAGCTGCCTTCTAAGATAGCAAAACTGCATGAAATTCAGCCCACGCTTGGAATTTCAGACTTATTTGCTTAGCAACCAAGCATCAACATTCTGCTGCAGGCACAAAATCTCATGGCCAGATTATCCCAGGGCACCTCATTATACTGCTATGAGAGTACCTTTCTTGGGAGAACTGCAAAAAAAAAAAAAAAAAAAAAATCCATGAAACATCAGAACTTAAAACTCTCTCAAGGAAAAGGAACTCAATAACACAAGAGAGGCCTGATGACTGTGAGACAAGCAGCTGTGAGGACTTTTATAAGGGAAGCCTCCTCTGACTTCCATGACCAGTTTTCTGTGCCATTTTGTGCTGTGGGTTCAGGAGGAATTAACCAGGTCCCAGCCTCACCGACAGGCACGAAAAACAAGTATCTGTATACTGACCTCTACTCTGGAAGCAGTCACTCCAGCCTTGGGCAGAACCGAGGAAATGGTACTGCCTTTCCCACTCTTAACCAGCGAAATAAAAGAATCAAAAAGGAACTAGGAAAAATAAACACATGCATTTAACCACCAAAGTGGAACTAAATAAATACCAAGCAAAGAAGGAAAAACACAGGCCATTTGTGAGTTCAAGCAACCAGCTCTGCTCTGCTGCCTTCAGCAGGTAGATTTACAATATCCAAGAAGAGGAAATCGTTATTTGAACTTTTTAAACAACTCTGACATCTCTGACAAAGCTGCATTCAAGAAAGTGAGGCCATAATCAGGAAGAAAACACACACATCAATCATGTCTGTGTGCTTTGCTTCTATGTGGCTAGCAGTGCAATGAGTAAACATGCATTAAAAGCTAAAACACAGAAGAGCATACACTAGACTAGCTCAGGGAACCATCTGGAATGGCACCTGCTACAGAGCAGGGACCTGAACAGGGATATCAAAACATCAGTTGTGCTAAATCAGTGTTGTCCTTCCAGAGGAGGCCCCACGGCAGCTGTCAGAAGAGCATTCCCAACAGCCAGCCTCAGGGGCTGTGTGGCAAAAGCTCTGCAGGTGTGGGGTCAGGTGGGAAACCCGTCCCACTGTGTGTAGCTGCCTGCCTTGCCTTGCCTGCCCTGGCTGGAGAACAGTCCATGGAAGGAGTATGGATGGGTCCTGCAAGCCCATCAGGATAGGCACTACGTTAGCAAACCTATCCCAGCAGTAGGAGTGCACAAACTTGGAAAAGTCACACAGCTGAAGGTTGCTTTGAGTTCTCTGAGATTCACCAGTCAATTAGATTGCTACGAAACTTCTTGATATCAAGAGATTTATTTGCAGGTTTAATCAACATCATCAAATTAAGATTTAAATAAGGACTTCAATGTATTTTTCCATCTTCCTCTCTCAGGAAATGCTAAGTAGCTTATTTATGTTCAGACATGCCTCCTCTGCCTTCCACATCCCCTGATGCTGCTTAGTCATACTCTGTGACTACACAACCAGTTGTTACAGACTTTTTGTGAAGTCACAGATTGGAGATTAAAATTTCATTTTACTTAGGAGAACCAGAGTGAGGAAGTGTGAATCCATTTACATAACCCTACAGTAATTATAAAATTTGAAAGTGGAACTAAAATGTATTAGAAAGTTAATGATTTTATTACAAAGCATCTGGCTAGTATTTTTTTCTGCTAAGATAAAACGCTATTCCTTTTGCAATCTCTTTTGCAAGAGATTTGAGCCTGATCCTGCAGAGGCTTAAGCACTTCAATAACTTCCAACACAGACATAATCCCACCAGGACTGAGTGCATACACATAATATGAATGGAATCATTGATCCAAGGCACACAGAAGTCAGTAGATGCCTTGCTGCTGATTGTAATTAGCTGCAGATCAAGCTAAGCAGACACAAGCCTATGCATGACTGGGCCCTCTGTTAGGATCTCAACATCTCCAAAACCAAGATGTAGGACCATCACCAACATAAAGACTTCTCACTGTCGCTGAGACATACCTGCACTCCTCAGATCATCTGAAAGCAAGCCCAGATCAGCCCTCATACATTACCTCTGTGTCCCTTGGCCCAGGATTTGCATCTGGATAGAACTGTGCTGTGAAAATTGGTCTGGTCTCATGCATAATTCCCTGCAGGAACAGAAGTGATTCTCTTAGACACCTCCTGACACAAGCAAACAAGGCAACAGAAAGCCACCCCTTATCTCTGTAAGCACTGAAGGCCAAAGGACTGATATTTTTGCAGGGGCTGTCAAATTTACAGCCTTTTCATTCAGAATCATCAAACAATGCCTCATCCAATGAGCCCCCCTGAGCCTCCTGCTCTGCTGCTAACGCTCAGCTGTGCATGGACAAGGGGCACAGTGGAGATATCAATTTCACTGCAACAGCAAACACTGCTAACCTGGAAGAATTTAACAGAACAGATACACTGGTCTCCCTCCAGAGTCAATCCTGGAGTAGGCAGAGAAGAAAAGCTGGCAAGAAAAGATCACCTGGAACAAGGCTGTTAAGGAATGAATGGTTTTACCAATCCCAATTTGATTGGTTCTGTAGAACAGTAGAAATGGTTTTTGATCACAGTCTTGATTTCCATAACTCGCTTTAAGTGCTGTTACACGGGCTTGATCTCTGCCCTGGGTTGGGCAGAGTGATGAAGGGGGACTACTGCTGTGGACAAACAATAGCTATGAAGGACCCGAAATGAGAGGGGGCTCCATTTTCAAATGACTTAGGAAATTAGAAGTGTTAGCTTAGATAAAAATTGTACCTTAATCAACTAAGGAATTTGCTTTTTGGCATAGTAGTTGTCTTTTCTTTCAGGACTACAAATAGTTTCAGGATGTAGAATGTAGATGAAACATGGGAACTAACAGAGGGTGAACCGTAAGTACACCTGTAAGAAATTAGTTTATTCACTTCAAGAAACCTAATAAATAAGACACTGTTTTGCTAAGAAGTAAATTCAGTTAAAGATTGTTTAAGTTAATGGGAAATTCTAGATATCTTTAACCAACGATGAATATATGTGCCCTAGTAAGTACTAGAACAATTAGTTTAGGGGCTAGGGGGTCAACTGGATCAGAGATGCTAAGAGACCTGCCAAGAGGAAAGAAGACAGGACTGCCCCCTCAGAAGAAATGAACGCGAGATGGCAATTTTGCTCTCCACAAACGAACTCCAGGATGATATCTGACCCCCAAATTTTGACATAATTCGAGGTTGGACTTGTGGGAAGGATTTTCAATGAATACTGTATTTATAGCCGAAATTTGTAGTGATTCTTCAGTTCATGTATGGCAAATCAATCCCCCATGAGCACCCAGCTGGCGTATTAAAGAGATGCCCGATCCAATTTCTGCTTGTTGGGTTTAGTTCTTTTGTTGCAGACTTAAACTGAGTTTGGAGACAGTGTGTGTAGTTTTAGTTGGAGCCAGGAAAACATGATTTCCTGTTTGAGAGGCCTGAGAGGCCACCAAGAAGCATGGTCCCACCCTACAGATGTCATTGCTTACAACCCCCAATTCCAGACGGAGGTAGAGAAGTCCCTCAGGAGGAAATCCAGGGAAGAATAATCCTGATACAATCTGCTACCCTTAGGATTGAACAAAGGAGTCCCAAAAGCTCACGTAAGGCCACAGTGCCATTCAGAGCTGCAGGGTGGGATGTTGGCATGGGACAGGAACGAGAGATGAGCTACTGACCACAGCCGATCCATTACGGTGCGAGTTTCTGCCCTCAGAGAAAAGAATTCCATCAGTCTGTCACATCTTCCCTGAATGCTCATGTTCCTTCTAGTTCCATACAAATATCTTTTAAAAGATTCGCTCCATGGCTTGTCAGTATTTGGAAGCCTGTGTTGGCTCTGTCCAGCCACGATGGGTCAGGTCAGCCACAAGAAATGCCTTTTCTTTTTCAAACTGAGGGATGCAACAGACTGCACGTGACAGCCTATCCAACCCCGATCCTGTTTGCGCACCCCATGCTAAACCAACACAGTCCTTTGTCTGTCTGTGGAGGCTTAAGAGACTGTTGCTGCTCACAGAAACAGTTTTCTGGCTCACATAAAGGAATGTCACACTACTAGATCCAGAAGACTCATGTCCAAAACCTATCACCTTTGTCTCCAAACTCCAGCTAAAGCAAATGTGAAAGGTCTGGGAATTAAAGGGTTCAGTTTGTCAACACAGCTAAAATAAACTCATTTCAGAAATTGAGCCAAACAGCTGCAATTTTTTTTGTATTAATATTTTGTTTGGTAACATATGTCTCTGTTTAGATTCATCTGTAAGGATAAAGAAAACAACAACTGACAAAACTTATTCTAAAATCATCAACTGGGTAGCTCAGAACAGCATTGTACAATCTGCCAGACTTGATGTGGGGCATTTATACAAAACAAGAGAGAAAGGCATATTCCCATAGGAGAAGCTCCTTTTGAAAATACCTTCTTTTCAATGATTTCCTGATAATTAACAAGCTTTCATTAACTTGCACACCACTGGGCCTCATGGAGAAGATTTAAAATGGGCAATTACAAAGCCCGAGATCTGTCTCAAACATGGATGTCACTTGACATTGGACTTCTACTTTAGATCCTGTAAGCTGTTCTCTAAAGGTAGCCTCTCTCCCTCATGACTTTAGTCGTTGAAATTCTATTTACAGTAGCGGACCAAATTAGACTGCAATAATATTTCTTTTCTGCGCTCGGCAACACAGAACCAACACAATGAAATGGTGGCACAGCCTTGCAGTGCTGTAGCACAAGCCCTGAGGCAATGGTAACTGAGTGAGCACCACTAATGGTAGGGAAATTAATAAGGCAGCTGTTAAAGAGCAATCCTAAAGTCACTGTGACAATCCTACACTTTGGGCTGGTACAGCAAACAGCGGTAAAGGGCTAACCCATCATGGGCTTCAAGGCAAGCTCCAAGTAAAGCAGATGGTCCGATCACCAAGTTCAGCCCTGATAACTAACTGTAACCTGACAGCAAGCTTCCAGGAAGGGAAATAAAGCCAGAGAGTCTTTGCTCACTAGAGGCTGCTATGCGCAGGTATCTGGAATAAAGCATGAGCTCACCGCAGTCGTGTGGTCGTTGGCATTGACAAAGAGAGGCTTCCAGCCAGATGAGAGGGTGGAGCTGTCAATGGCATAGCCGTGGTTCTGAGCAGTGATCACAGCCTGTCCATTCACTGTATTCAGGACGGGCTGGTTCTGGCCTCTGGAAGAAAAAAGAATCAGGGAACAGAGGCACCAGATGTGTCCAAGTGCCATAGTTAGGAGGAGCTGGTAACTATGAGGCCATGAACAGCTACAGCTGAACTGCTGTGTAATACTGGCAGCCGTTCTGAAAACAGCAAAACCTAGGAGAAACTTTGCTATCCTTCAGTTTGATGGGAATCAATTACATCCAATACTTTCAAAACACCTTCAAAAACAGTAGTGCATGACAGGGCAGTTTAAATTAAAGGCAAGGAGAATGGCTGGGATGAAGAAGTAATGTTACTGACATGCTAAGGCAGTTCAGCAGCAAAGCGCAGCTGCTCTGTGGCCCTTCACAATGTTGAAGTGGTCTGTCTAGGCCCTGGAAAGAAGAAGAGCTGCCACACCTCTTGGCCATCTGCATCTTGTAGGAAGTAGCTCCAGCTGCTATTCCAGTGATTAGATGCCCCATGCTAATTCCAAACAGGGGCTCTGGGCGATCGCTCTCCAGAACCTAAAATGAAAAGGTTTTCAAGAGATATTGGAGTGTCTCTGTTCAGCAATTCCAGCATCAACTGGTTCCCTCACAGACTTGGTAACAGCCTAGGAAGGAAAGTTTCCTCCTCTTCTCTGCCTCAGAGGGAAGACTCAGGGCATAGCTTGATGTCAGACTAGTGGAGGGGAATAAGTGAGGACACTCTGCGTTACAGCCATTTAGTGTGCAGCATTATTCCAAGTGGGAGCCCTGAATTCAGTGCTGTTCTTTCCTAATGTCCCAGAGGTCCTGAAAGAGCACGGTGTACTTTAAGGCCCCAGTAAATGTCTATATAATAGCCTGGTTGTAACTACGGGGCTAGAGGCAACTCCCAGTGGACCAACACAAGGAATATTCCAGGCAGCTGAAATGACTGAACAACATTTGGCCCATAACACATGAATACAACCAACTGTTTGGATTTCAGGCATTTGAAAAAAAAAGGCAAATGAACAAGTATAATCAGCCTATAGCTATTACACTGTACCTTTCTGACATTCTGAATCAACTCCTGGGCCTTCATGGGATCCCCTGGTCCTCCAGAAATTATGAGCCCATCGTAATCCATGCTGGTGAAATCATGGTCCCATGGAACTAAATGTACTTCTGCACCTCGCTAAAAAACAAACAAACAAACAAAAAAAACCACAACAAACCCCCAAGGGAACAAGAAATGAGGGCAGGAGGGAAACGAATGAATTTGTATCAGGAGGTTGTTCCTCTCCCATGTCCCAAAGGTTGAGTCTGGATTTCAGTGTATGTACATATGTAAAATACGTTCACTTTTACACAGTGCATGCATTCTGACTGCTAAATTAGGGCTTTACAGTTCTGTTCTGTGACATGCCAGAAATAGTCCTATACATCAAAAATGAGACAAATATCCACACAAATTAAAAAAACAGAACCAGAGAAACCCTGTACCATCTAGGGAATGAGAGGACGCTGCCTTCAGTCTGCCTGTGTGGCTAAAGAAGCAAGGACTGCTACATCACTGTGTTATAAAGAGGAAAAGATTTTCACAGAACCCTATAGTCAAAGAACAACTGAGGATGGAGGAACCTCAGGAGGTCTGCTCAACGCAGAGATAACTTCAACTTTAGGGCAGGTTGCCGAGGGCCTGGGTCAGCTGTGTTTTTAATATCTTCAAGGACGGACAATCCACAATTTCCTTGGGCCTGTTTCAACTATTCACCACTTTCACTGAAAGTTTTTTTCTCCCCTGTTTGTTTATTTTTTACAGTGTTGGGTTGACCTCCCTTGGTTGTTCTTTAGAGAAGTTGTGCCTCATCTTTTGACAACTCATCTTCCAAGGGGTTCTTCTCACAGTTGAGGAGAGGCTGCTGCACAGGTCCTATTCCTTACCCCCTCAGTACAGTGTACCCAGTTCAGAAAACATGTCCTAGCCCATAAAAGTCATCCTAAAAATTGTATCTAATTTTAGGAGGGCAACTGCTACTCGAATGGATGCATGCAGGCAGAAGGAAGGCTAGGAAGTACAGGCAAGGCTCTTGTCAAAGCAAAACAAGAGATAAGGGACATCAAGCACCGACTTACCTTCACTAGCAGACGGATAATGTTGTGCTTCAACCCACAGTCGACAGCTACAACTTTAATTGGATTCCCTCTGCCATAAACTTTGATTTCCTGTAAAAAGACAGACCATGCTGTAAATGACAGATGATGCCCTATCCCCAAAATACAGGGAAGATGGGCAGCAGAATAACTTTACACCAACGTGCAGCAACTGGTACTTATTAATTCACACAGAAATCTCCAGGACATTATTGCTTCCTTCCTTTTTCTGTGGAAGCACAAGTTATAATGCTCTTTTTTTAATATACTGTTGATTACAGCAGTGATGCAATTCCTAAGCAATCACTTGTTTCCACAGCTAACGACAAGCTTTTTTTTCTGTGTTTCACCTCATCAGCAGTGCAGCAGAAAGCTAATTCTCACAAATTACTGCAGCCCAAGAGAGACACGCCGGATACCCAATGAGAGATTTTCAGCTGAAGTTCAGTTGTCCGGCTGATGCCAGTGGAGCAAGGCACCACCACAGCCCTCCTGTCCCAGTAAGACCAAAGCACAGCACAGCTGGAGATACCCTGCCAGGCCAAGCACATCACTGAACATGGTCTGTGCTCATGTGCACCTGACAGTTTCATCTCATTACTTCTCCTCCTCTTTCAGCTGCTGTTCCCTTTACCCATTCCACAAAATAAATTGTCACCAGTCCCAAATCTTGACCATGGTGCTTTTGTACACCCAGATATCTACTGGTCACAGCCAGAATAGAAGAGAGTGAAGTCAAACCACTGTATGCTATATATATATATGCCTTGATACTGCACCATGCAGACACACTGTCAGACAGCTGCAGTACTGATGTAAGGTTATTTATGGACAGATGCTTTCTAAAGCTTGCTGAATTATTTTACTTGTTACATGACTGCAGGTAGCACCAGGCTGGGATGTTATTTATCAATAAGATAAGGCTGCCTTCTTCCCCCTAAAATAAACTGTGTGCTTACCTTCAGTTATGCTCAGCTTCTGAGAGCTGATAATGATAAATGTACTTTGCCCAAAGTGGCTTTTCTCTTGGGCATCATGGGAAAAAGGTTTGTTGGGGGTTTTTTTTTGTTTTTTGGGGGTTTTTTTTGGTTTTTTGGGGTTTTTTTGTTTTTTGTTTTTTTTTTAAGAAACTGCCTTTTAGTCAGCTTCCCTGGTATTCATAGTTCACAGCTGGGACCTCTTATGGAAAGACTCTAAAATCCATGTTCAATATGGCTAGTGCAGGGCGACAAACTGAATCTTTTCATAGGAGAATTATGACCAGCCAGGGAAAGACATCCCCTCAACAGGAAACTCAAGTTTGTTAGCAGAGTATTACAACTCCTCCCTCTGTGTTATCCTAACTGACTTCTTGTTTGAACATTTATCTTTGCAAAGACTGAGATGCAGAGATTTTTAGAGTGCAAGAGCATGACCTGTGTGAGGACAGCTGTCCAAAGAAACCACTGCCGGGAGAATAAAGATAAGGCTGAGGGGAGTAGACCACAGCCCACAAACTGTTAGATTTGTGAGGCCCTAGGGGCAAGGTCTTGGGTGTGAGATGCCTCTTTAGATGCATTTTCTTGGGTAGCTTTAATAGCTAAATACCTGTTTGCAACACCTTTATGCCTTTATATTGCCATGTCACTATAGATAATAAAAACCAAAACCTGTTTCCTTTGCAACCAAATTGTTCTAAAATAAACCATATATATGTATATATGTATGTATGTAAAAACTGATCATTTATTATCAGTTTACTTTAATTCACTCCAAGGGATTTAATAATAAAACAGTAGTTACTGCTGCCTGACAGGGCGGGTTTTAAGAGGTGCCTGACATCAAGTGATGGTATCTTCACAGTCATTCATACACAAGAGGATTCTGCTTCCACAGTCCATGGTAGAACTCTATCACTGCATGGGAATTATATGGGTCTTCTACCTGCTGTCCTTCAGGCTTCTGGAAGGTGGGTTTCAAAAATCTCAAAAAAGATTATGGTACTCAGTTCTCACAGAAACTTAGTGTCATGTGTCAGAGACCTTTAAGGAAAACTCACCCTCCTTTTCAAAAGGGGTCTTTTGAAGATCCCCCAATTTGTCACAACATTCATACTTAAAAATCCACAAAACATTAAGAAGCAAAGATTGCCTTCAGAGGTTGTCCCTGGCTGTTCTTGTGGCCAGAGGGAGCTGTGGGGCAAAGCTACTTTGAGGCACTTTGTCTCACTCTTAAAACTCTTCCCTGCCCAATTAATTAGCTATGATTTGTTACATTTCCTTCAGCAGCAAGACTAATTTTAGGTGCTGCTGTCTCCACAACTGTTCCCCCACTTGTAGCACTCTGTACTGTGCAGACCTAACTTGACCCCTGCATCTGGCCAAGAGTATGTATAGACAGAAACCAGACTGGGAGCTGCTTCAGAGAAATGTTAAAATATATTCCTTATAAAGCTAGAGGATTTCCCTCACCTGTTCACTGCACAGCCTATAAAAAACTGTCCCAGTCTGAAAAGATGATGTGGGAAGGCTGCAACACAGCTGTCAGGGAGAGTAGAAACTCCTGCTGGCACCAGTGCTGAGAACAGTTTGTGGGGCTCCATGTCATGTGTGGAGAGCAGTAACCTTTTAGACTGGAGTGGTTAGATATACCTTATCTGCTGTGATCCTGACAATCACACGCAACAAAAAAAAAAAAACAAACACCTCCAACAGAAGTTCCTGCAGAATACTGGCAGTTTTCTACATTCCCTGCCCTGGATAGGCAGTGTTAGCAAGCACAGTCTGTATCACTAGCATTTAAAGAAGGTGGGGGTGAAAAAATTATAAAAAAAATCAGTTACTCCTAGTGTACAATTGATAAGTTGATTCCTGATCTTACTGTATCCTGATTTACATGAACATCACTGTTTGGCAACAGATAATCATGTCCAGTAATTATCAACATCAACCACCTTAGTTCATTTACAACCTTATTTGTGAAGTTCTTTATTTAAGCCTATAAAATGAAGATATAAACATAACGAGACCACCCAAACACCATTAATCTTATTATATCTCCCTTTTAGAAAAGATTTTCAGTTTCTTTACAGAAATTCCTTCTTAGTAATTGCAGAGTTTAGCATCAGCAACCTTACATATTTCTGAGATACTGCTCCAGACGGCTCCACCTGTACCTTGCAATCCTAGATCACAACCTCAATAAGCAATTGCCATCATTCTGTGTAGCAACAAGGCCATGACTCAAAACACAGTGGAGGCATTGTGATGAATTGATGAGATCCCCGAAGGCGAGATTTGCAAGGTGGCCCACGTATTCCACTGGCATTCCAGGTAACCAGTTACTACAATAAATCCAAGCCTGAATGGAGACTGCTTCAAACTTCCTTTTGCTTGCTGACCAGTCTGTTCAGGACTGCTTTTTACCCATGGCACTAACACTCCAGAACAGTGCAGAACAGTACACAAGCAACTATTTGCAAAGCAATTCCAGAGCCTCACTGGTCTTGAAGGAGCTGCCAACACCATAGTAAGCACGGAATTTGCAAAAGAGACTCATACACTCAGTTCTCACTTCGGTCAGTGGGATTAAGCACCCAGGGCACTCTTTATCCCCAATTAAATCTCCAAAGGGGCCACAAGTTAAGATGGTAGCCCCTGAACTGGTACAACAGTAGTTACTATTTTTAGTACGGGCCTGTTTTGCTACCTCCTCATGATTCTGAGTGTTGTTCTCAGCTTGTGGTCAAACACGGTTTGCATGCCCAGCTAACAGAGTACTCACTGCTGATCTGTACAGATCTGTGGGCAAAGCAGTGAGTAGCAGTAATATTAGATCCAGGGAATTCCTAACTTGGTCTCCTTTGTAAATCTAGAAATACGTTCTGGAATGACCCCAACAAAATTATGCCATATGTTTCCCGAAATTTATTTAAGGAAAGCAACCATTCTTTCTATTAATTCTTCTTGTGTCCACCATTTACCAGGGGTCTAACTGTATCCCCAACACTTCTCAGTCCTGTCTCTACACACAGTTGTCCGATCAGAGTATGGTTCAGGGCACATCCAGCTCAACACAGCTCATTTTTTATTTTCAATACTGCATCTAAGGAGCCACAGGGATTCTATGAGGATGATGCTGTGATGACAGTCCACCAAAGGTCTGGGAAGATGCATGGTTTAGAAAACATCCCTAAATTGTTTGTTTAGAAAAAATGGCTGATGCCCAGAGCAACTGGGGACCAGTTACTACCTGGAGTGTACAGCCCTGAATACTACAGAAGGATTCCTCACCTTTGTGGAAACTTCTGCAATTAAGTTTTGTTTATTTGGGTCTGCAAACTCCACAGGTTGACCTTCAAATTCAATCTTCCCAAGTACTGTGCCCTGTGGAAATACACCAGAAAAAAAACCAAAGAATGAGCAAAAGAGAAGCTGTGAACACTGGGACAAGGTGCTGACAGGCACAGCAACTGGAACAGGTGTTTAAAGATGGTTTCTTGGCAGCTTATAATCATTTTTAGCATCTTCAGAAGTTTATAAGCCTTCCTTGGTATGAAAAAATCTGTTTAGAACCCTTCATTCAGGGGAGAGGCATTATCAGCAGTAAAATTTAACAGGCAGTCTGGCAAGCTGTGTAGTGACGTGAAATTGGAGTTGCCTTCAGATCTTCAAATAACTGCTGTGTAGATCAGGGAGTAATCTACTAAGCTGTTTGAAGCTTTCTGGTTTTGGAAACCCACTTTGAGATTTTTCAGCCACCTCATGTGTGGTGCTGCTGTAAGGCAAAGCTATGTAGGAGGCAGGTCAGCACAGCTGTTTTCTGAGTAAGCTGTTAAAAATAAAAATCACCTCCAGCAAGCTCTACTCTATACTGCTGTTACCACCCGGCAGAAGCTAGGACAGTCTTGCTCTGCTAGCAGCATATCCTTCTCCACTTTCTGCTCACTGGAGTTCTCCATGGAAAAGAAATCCTTGCTTTGGCTTTGCCCCACGCCTGGAGTAAGTGGGATTAATCTAGGGTTAACCTCTTCTACATATGGGGACTGGGTGTGCATTAGAGAACTTTTCAAGGGTGGAAGGGGAAAGTAAAACAGAGGAAGCCTCTGTTTTGCCATAACTTGTGCCAAAAACCACTTTCGTGATCAAATATGTTAAACTCAGCTGACCCTGTGGATATCACACTAACGCGGACACTGGGATTGCTCACTGGGTTTAGTGATTCTCCTATGAGATACTTCCCTGGTTTGCCATACCTGAAGTATCCTTGCCATTGTCCTAGGGCAAGAAAGAGCCAACATCTTGCACTGCCATGCACACTGCTAAGGCTAAGTTTTAAGGAGAGAGTTTTGCTCTTAACAGTTGCTGACATCCCATGTCTCCATGAGTAGCACCTTACACCAAAAGCTGCTCCAAGCTTCACACGGACCAGAGCTGAAAATGTCATCGTGTTCAACAAGTCATGTTCTTGGGAACCACAGCGCTGAGTAGTGCTTGAGAGCCATGGTGCTGAGTGCCACCATGCTACTATAATAAACGCTGTTCACAAAGTTCTAAAGTCCTTGTTCTCTGACAGGAACCTGGGTCTTACTTTGCTCCCTGATTATTCAGCCAAATGGTGCCTTGCATTTACCTTTAGCCCAGTTTAACAAGTCACTGCTCATTTCTGCATTTACCATAATGAAGCCCTGTTATCATCCCCAATTCAGACACGGAATTAAATACTAAGTGGTTTTTTTCAGCCTGAGAATACCGGGTGAAAAGGTGACTATTTTAAAAGCCATACACCAACATCACTCAGAGTCACACTGTGGCATTACTACCATACACTGCTAAGTTACAGGATAAACATTGAAAGTGTATTTACTTTGGATAAAAGGAATACTAATCTATTATGTCTTAAAGTATTGCCATTTTCTACTGTATTAAATTGCATATGTATGCTTATCTGTAAGGGCAGGATAATGCCAAATCTTGCCACAAGAATTAATTTCTACAAATATTCCTCTCTTCAAGCTGGGTCATTCTTGTGGAAATGAAAGGGGATGTGGGGTTGGACTGCAGGCTGCAAATTGATCACCTAAAGAAAAGAGCAGCTTCAAATAATCCATTAGAAAAGAAGAGCCTCCAAGGCACATTTAATTCAGACTGACTTTGATCACTGTTTCAGCCAGCGTGAAGTGTACTTTCACATTAACCTCCATTCCATAACATAATCCTGCTCATGTCCTTCAATCCTCAGCTCTTGGAAGACAAAGAAAAGCAATGACTATTAAAAATAATAGCAAGATTCAGCCTAAGAAAACCAGCTCAAGTTAGGAATCCAGCTTATGTTATTGTAGGCATTCCTTTGACTCAGAGGAGCAGGAGAATTTCCACTGACCATCTGTAAACTAAAATGCATAATACCCCACAGAGTTGTTGCTCTCTCTGACTGTTACCGAGTTAACATGTACTCAATATTACAACATGTTGTGTCTGACACTGCCAGAGGCCTTTCATTTACACCAGGTTGTCCTGGCTCACTTACGTAGGACAGGAAACCCAGAGCAGAGCCAAGGAGAGAGGGCTCCCTGGGATCAGAACGCTGCCTAGCATTACAGAAGATATGGAGCCTTTGGAAGAGCACATGGATCTAAGCAGCATCTGAAGTCCAGGCAGCCCAGTGGTACCACTGCTGCCCCAGGTTAGCTACACTGTCAGAAAAAGAGCCCGGCATTAGCCAGGTTAATGCAGCTGGATCAAGGGAAGAAGATCGTACCTTGTCACGAATTAATTTGGACAGCATTCTAGTATCAATCCCGTACAGTGCAGGCACCTGAAGAAAACGCAAGGCTAAGTTAGAGAACAAGCAGCTAAGACAGAGGAAGAAAACAGCCAGATCACTTTCACGAGAAGAACATGTCACAGGATCATGGAGTGATTTGGATTGGAAGAGACCTTAAAGATCATCTTGTTCCAACCCCTCTGCCATGGGCAGGGACACCTTCCACTAGACCAGGCTGCTCAGAGCCCCACCCAGCCTGGCCTTCTTTAAGGAGCTCTGGCTCTTGACAGCAGTATTACCAAGGCTGCCTCACTTCTAGTGCTTCACTTCTCCTCCCTATTCCCATTCATAAATAGTTTAGTTGTTAAAATCTTGTTTCTGCCCTGAAAAGCACAGAATTTTAAAGCTCATATGTAGTTACCTCTAGATTGCTTACCTGTTCTTCTTGCAACCACTCTCCCAGGCTCCTAGCAGCCTGCCAGTGGCTGTACTCTTTGCTGTAGTCCAGCACCAGCAAACCTGAAACCTGTAGATAGAAGAAACATCATTTTGCATTGAAGGATCATTTTGTAGTGACCCTGTACCTTCAATTTTCTCTATTTATGTACCACAAACCCTATCACAGACACACTTCACACTCTGTCATGATTGTACCTGGGCCTTTTTACTTAGGAAATTCATAGAAGAATGTGGTTTCCAGGTAACCAAGGCAGCAAATTGCACAGAACTGAGAAAACACTTCTTGTTAGGAAAAAAAAAAAAAGGAAATTTAAGATAAGACAAAATGTTTCGATTAATTTTTTGTGTAAGAAAGCTTTTCACTTTTACGTGACGTTTCATTTCAGAAGACAGCTCCATTTTCCAGTGGAGTTAGACAGTGCATAAAGCAGTCATTTCACCCCACAGCAGATAAAGCATTTCACCGGTTCTGCAACTACATGGGTTTGTTTCATTTTTCAGTACTGCCACCAGTGCCAGGACACAGTCCTACTCCTAACCAACATCCTCTGTCACCACGGTGTAAATTCTGGATTCTTCTCTACACAACTGTCACCTCCCCTGCTTGTGGTAGCACAGGCACACAGAGAAGAGTCTTGGCACACTGAAACTTCTGGTGTTTGATCTCTCTCGGCTACCAGTCCTGTGCAAACACTGACAAATATATGAGGCAGAGAGGAAGGTGAAAAAAAAGTCATCCAGGACAGCAGTTCACAAAAACTGTAGCATGTCTATCACTGATAGGAAATACCAAGTTTTCAGAAGGCACATGTCCTGGCACAAAAACCAATATGGACTATCTTTTGCCACCATTCCTCCAAAGAACAATATCCAGAAGAAAAAGAAAGGTTGAGCATCATTCATTCCTTCTAACTTCTAACACACAGTCAGGCTGCTGGTGCCACTGCTTGATAAGCTCTGCATCTCCCACTGTTACCTTGATCCCATCAGACTCCAGAAACCTCTTGAGGCCCATTTCATCCAAAGCAGCTGTGTCAGGCACTCCAACATTCCCAACTATGGGGTTAGCCAGGGTAAGAATCTGCCCTTTGTAGCTGGGATCTGTCAAGGCTTCGGTGTATCTAGATGAAGAAACAACAGAACAAAAGTACATTGGTCTGGAGCCAAAAGGAAGACAAAAGAGCCAGTGGAAACAAGGCATGTCTGAATTCCCACATGACAAAAAGACAGAAATAGTATTCATGCGAAGGCATTCTCAGAATAAAAGCAAACACATCTGTGAACATGCCCTGACTTTCCCATTTGTGGTTAAACACTTGACACTGAGAACAAGGAAAGGCTTTGGCTTCTCATGTTTCATTTAAGAAAAGCACAGCAGCTATCAGACTCAGGCTCCTTGTGATTTAACATGAGGTAAACAACTACACAGAGGGCAGAGAGATCACAGAACTGCGTGGCATATCACTAGACTCTCAGATAACAGCTTGGGCTTGACCATTCCCTGGGCACACCATGTGGGCAGTGCTTTGTCACTGCGGCACCCATCCCTGTGTGCAGTGTAAAAGCTTTCCCCTCTCAGAACCATAGAAGGCTCGAACGGAAAAGCCAGCAGACAACAGAGCTGTCTGCCCAGGCTTGGTCCCTTCCCTGCTCTGGAGCTTGCAGGTCTTCAGATGTTCAAGGCTGTAACTGCTTTTTCTGTGAGGGAGCATGCAGACAAATCCTTGTGATTCCTCACTGCTACTTTGGATTCTTCTCCCCTACCTGCTCTGTCAACAAAAACCCTGCCACAGTCCCAATTCTGCAGTTTCTCCAGGCAAAGGCCAGGCCTCTCTTATAGGTCATCTCCAGGTTCCCACCCACAGGACATCATAAGTTGCACCTGACAAGACTCCTAAGTGCTTGGAAACTGATTTGTGTATCCCTGAAGAAGGCAAGTTGAAGACAATGCTTTGGGATTCAGCATACCACCCTGGTCCCAAGGCCCCAGTGCATGTCCTGTCTTTAGCCCAGGTAGACCCACTAGGGAAAAGCAACTTCTCCAAGCCCCTGCCTGAACGTCCTCCTCAGCAAGGAGAGATCTAAAAGCACGTTGGAATATTTTGCTGCAGCAGAGGACCAAACCCAGGATTCTGCTAAGTATCAGCTCTGGATCTCATAGATCCAGTCTCATTTTCAACCCCAAATAGGATGGCTGGGTAAATGTGGGCTATATGCTCCTGTTCTTCAGCTTCAAATTAACACACAGACCTTCGCTTTCTGTCTTGAACTGTACCATATTTTGCAGCAATCCATTAAAAAATTGTGGTCTTTCAACCCAAAAGCAGCTGTAATTTAGCAACAGATGAAGTTATTCATGCAAATAGTGAGCCAAATGCATAAGGACAATTCAGGATGAATTTGCCCTATACAAAATATAATTTATTATTGTTATCATTGTTTAAACAATACGTAACTGGCAACTCCAGCCATCTACCAGATATCAGCAAGTCACAAGAGACATTTTTATGGAACACATGACTTACTGCCAGAAGATTAATTGTCAGACATTGGGAAACTCTTCACAAAAGCCAGAATGGTTGCTGGCAGATACAGACAACACAGCACACCAGCCAGTTCTGAGAAATAACAAGTCAAATGAACAACGGCCATGAAATATTTTCAGGTGAGCCTCCCCTGCTGCTCAAATCTATACTTGCTGCTGCAGGTGAACAACCACAGAAAGTGCAGTGTGATCACAGAACTGCAGTAAGTACCGGGCACATGGCATGTACATGCTCTCTCCTTCTGAGCCAGTTGGTTATGCTTCCAGAAGATTCTTTGTTACTGACCAAGTTAATGTAATTAATCCTTGTGTGTCATTTGCAATCAGCAAACAAGGACAGAGAGCCACCGGGTCTGGGTGGGGTGTGCAGGCAGGAGTCAACACTGAGATGCAATGCCCTTTAAGCTCTGCGTGGAGCACAGAGAGGTGGATGGAAAATGAGCTCCAAAGATGCTGCAAGGTCTAATCCTTGCTGTGCCTGCCCAAAGGCCTGCCTGATTTCAGTAAATCCCTGTCAATCCATTATCACTCTAAAATATCATGGGAAACACAAAGAGACTTAATGGAGGGAAATATGGTTCATAATTCTTCTTTCTTAAACAGAAATCTCCTCTTTTCCTTTGTGTCCCTATACTAAACAGATGGCTGCAACACTAGGTTTATTTTTTTTTTGAGCAAATGTTTCTGAAAAAGTTCATCCTTATGCTTTTTGAATGAACACTCAACATTTCAAACCCAAAAGAGTGCTCTCTGCCCTCTATTCCAGCGTGTTATGACAACATTTCAGCCAGGTTTAGCTGCTTCAAGCCTGGGAGCTGCACGCACATGAAGTGCTTTGCCTTCCAGTTCTATGACATGAATCAGGATGTGAGTGTCCAGATGAGCAGACATGGTGCACAGCAACATATCAATCAGCCCAGGACAGAGCCCCACTCAGCACCTAGAAACACCCACTTCACAGACAGCAGTGCTCTCAGGCTGAACAGCAGCCAAGGACAAATCACACTTGCACTAATCTCTTGCTCCATATCCTGACAA
The DNA here is from genome assembly GCA_013396775.1 of Cephalopterus ornatus. Lineage (NCBI taxonomy): Eukaryota > Metazoa > Chordata > Aves > Passeriformes > Cotingidae > Cephalopterus > Cephalopterus ornatus. Next base: position 105,332 of record VZRE01005510.1, on the reverse strand, counting down.
AATGCTACCTACCCAGGCAGGCTGGAAAATGCCCCAGCCCTGGGGACCTTACACGGGCACTTAACCTCTTCCCGTGTCAGTGAGAAGAGGTAGCTGGGTTCCTCGGGATACACAGGTCTTGATCTCTGTGCTCAGGAGCCTGAGGCAGAGCTAAGGGCTTTCTTTCAATGGACAACAACCCGTGGACTGGTAGCAAATCTGCCTCTTTTATGTTCTGCAACAATGCTGCTAACTCTTTCATCTTCCTTTTCTCCGAATCAATCAAGGTCATGTTCTGGAGAGGGCTCTGAAGATACAACCTCACACTTTTGAGTATTCCCTCCATGCCCACCCATATGCTTCCCAGCACAGAAGAAATCTCACTTTCACAGGCATCCTCTCCAAATCAGCAGAAAACAAACACAGCTTCTGCTTCCACAGTAACATGTGGAGAGGAAATAATTCATCAGGTCCTCCTTGACTTTTGTGATGTGACAAGATTTATTGCCCATAATCTATCACTAAGAAGAGAACTCTGGTGCCCTCCATCATTCTGATCTATATTAAACAGTGGCTTGTTGGCAGGTATATTAACACAGACAGTAATTAGCACTGTCAAAACACTTAAATAATTGCCTCCTAATGCAAAACTTTGCAAACCGATTCCCCTCTGCAGCAATTTAACATTCTCACCAAGGAGATCATTTAAAAACTCATCCTGTGAGTACTGGTTTCTCCAAAGTAGAGAAGAACCTGGAAAACACAAGGCAGCTGAGCAAAGACAGCTATGAATGGCTGCAGAAAAATCTCAAGCACCACCAACTTCAGAGCCGTCTCACCTCCCCATAGCCATGTCTGTGTCCTTTACCAAAAGTCTCATTTCTTTGGGCAGATTTCCTCTGCTTAAGCAGTTCAGTAAAAGCACCAGCAAGATTTGGCTGCCATCCTAAGTTAGGCTTCCACCACTCAAGAGGACAGAGAACCATGCTAGGTATAGTGGGTTGACCTTGGCTGGACACCAAGCCACCCTTTCCAGCCAGACAAGGGAGAGAGAAGAAGATGGACAGTGACTTATAGGTTGTGATAAGGTGGTTTACTGAAGCAAAAGCAAAAGTTTGTGCACGCACAAGCAAAGAGGAAAATAACAAGGTTTATTCTCTACTTGGCATTAGTGAGTGGTGTCCGGCCACTTCCCAGGAAGCAGGGCCTCAGCAAGCACAGCAGTTACTCAGCAGGCAAACACTGTAAACAAGGAATGCCCCTCCTTCCTCCTCCTTTCCTTAGCTTTTATATCTGAGCTGACATCATATGGTCTGAAATATCCCTTTGGTTAGTTTGAGTCTGGCCTGGTTGTGTCCCCTCCCAGGATCTTGCCCTCGATTGAGGGAGGACTGGGGAATGTCAAGAGACAGCGCTGATGCTTTGCCAGCACTGCACAGCAGTAGCCAAAACGTGTTTTGGCTGTGCTATCAACACCTTTCTAGCTACCAATGCTAAGCACAGCACTGTGAGGGCTGCTGTGGGAAAATGAACTCCATCTCAGCCAGAGCCAGTACACTAGGTCAGACATGAATCTGATCCTACCCTTTAGCTGGAAAGGGCACAGAGTTTAATGTATCCTTAGTGGTATGAGCCAACAAACGTCACAAGGGATGGGTCATACAGGTGACCAACATAAGAACCTCAGGATTTAAAAGTTTTGCACTTGGAGGCCAATTTCCATTACCCACAAGGCTGCAGGTGCTTCAAACCTCTATACTTGATCTGGGCACTGGAGGGAGAACAGAACCTCCTCTGCTCTGACTCAGCAATGGCTGCATTTCAGTGGGAAGTGATTGCATTCCTGCTTACCTCACTATCATAGTTAGTTAGATCAGTCTTTAATGGCCGTATCACCACAAATGCTATGACTCAAGAGAAATGCCTGAAGTTTCTTCATTAATTATTTGTGTCTCTGTATCCCCAGACTACAATGTAACAATATATAGAAAACGACCTGCTTGGATCAGGACACTGCGAGCTTGGAAAACGCAGCTTTGACAATTCAACAAGCTTCCAGAGAAGTACTGATGCTTATATCTCATTTGCTGTTGCCTTACCCAGAGAGCCCAGTGTTGAATATGACTTCCCCTGCTGTGGAGGATGGATAGCCAAAAGAATAGCCCTTCATCTTCGTCCCATCTTCCAGTACCAAGTTCGCTGTCTGCGCCTGGAGAAAGGCACATGAAGAGACTCAAATACAGGAGGAAAAGACTTGATGTTTATACAGGTAACATCTGGGACACCTGCCTTTCATGCCTCACACTCTTAAGTATTCCTGCCTCTCTCCCATTCCCAGCTGCCATCTCTTTTACCAGTCTCTTGATGCCAATTTTCTTTCTGACACTTGGGAAACATTGCGCTCCTAATGAGCTGGCAAACCTCACTGCAAGCAGAGCATGTGCTGCTGTTACTGTGGGATCACCCCTCCCCATCACTTTGTTCATTTCTTCCACATCACGTTGTTCATTTCTTATATCTTGCAATTAACCAACATCATAACCCCGTGACTGCCTCCTCGCTGTTTGCTCAAGGCTTGCTGCTGAGTCTGCTGGCTCCCATCCAGCCCTGACCTTTGACAGATGTTTAGCTTCTACTGCAACTGCACATTTAAGCTACTAAAAATAAGTTGGTGTCAGACAGCAAAATTCAAAATACCACTCTATTCCACTGTAGGACACAAAACCAGAAGAACTCATGGATGAGCTGGACACTCATGGTCTCAGTTACCTCAGGGACAGGAAAAAACTGTCCTGGAAGAGGTAGCTATGGAACAAGCAGCCTGCAGGAAACCGTGTCTCTTCCAGAGAGTATTTAGCAGAACTGAGTCCCACACTAACTGCGGGATCCCTTACAGGCTTCATCAATATTTCACAGCCAAGGGAAATGGGATGCAGAGTGAATTTTACAGAAGTCCGTAAGGGATTCAGTATCACAGCTGGGTTTTTGGACATACCAGACTAAACATATCCTCTTTGGCCTCATTGTGAAACTAAGCCTTTCTTAGACTGTCCAGGCATTGAATGAGAAATCACCTGGGAACTCCAGCTTTTATTAAAAAGTAATTACTGCATGCATAGCAAAAATGACAGAATGAGTTGGGAGATTCCCTTAGACAGAGGATCACTGGTGACGTGCTAGGGAAGAGAAAGAGTTAGCAAAGCTGGAAACAAATCTGCCAGTGAATTTTAGGCCTTAAAGGAATTTGGATGGTGACCTTTAGGGCCCTGAGAATACTTCCACTTCTAGAAGGTAAGCACAGCTGCCTCCTGGGCACAGACCTGCAGCACAGTGACCACTAGTGCAAAAACCCCAGTGGTCTGTGCCATAGGAGATGTCCCAAGCGTGTCCACAGGGAGCATCTCTCACTATGATTTAACTTCATATTAGCTTTTTTCTTTTTTTTTTACAGAACAATTCCTCTTACTGGGATTTTTAAAGGAAGAATCACGATCTATTTGCTGCAGAAAGGAGCAGGAGAGCTACTTTCCATTAGCTGTAAATCACATGAACAATCACAGCAAGGAGAAATTTCATTCCCAGTATTGAACATTTTGTAACCATCATGACCAAACATGCATTTAGAGCCGCTCTGCAGTTACAAATACCACACAGATCAATTACTAATGTACTGCAAAATACACTAAAAATCAAACTCCACTGCCAAGTAATTGAATTCTGTGCATCTGGGATGCTTTTAGCCTTGCCATTTTTTCCTCATTAATATCAAACATCCAGTCATTCTCCAAAGGTTTAGCCTTCAATTTTCTAAACCTTCCCATGCCACTGGATGGTTTAGTCAACACTACCAAAACCCCCTCTCTCCCCAGTTATAAACAGTGTTTTTGCAGCTAAATCCCCCAGGTTTGGACCAAATTAAAGTGACAGGTTGGCCAGGTCCCTAATCTCACTGCACCTATCACTACAGAAAGCTGCCACACACTTAACGCATTGCAAAGCACAGAGGTGGCCTGGGTGCCTCCGACTGGGCTTTGGACAGGACCTCCGCCCTGTTAGAAGCCTGGTGAGAACTTGTTAACACCCCAGTCCTGGAGCAGCAAGATCACAGGGTTCTTTAATACCTCAAGATAATACCATCTGAATTCGAGAACTCCTGAAAAAATGAGTGAGATCTCATTTTTCCTGCGGGACAAGTAAGCAAAACCCTAGTCCTCAGTGAACAGAAATTATAGTGATCAGCCCTCTAGCCCTCCCTGCCAGGTGAGGCAGCACCCACAGCCCAAGTCTCTAAATGCTCTTTCCTACCACCCTCTGAAACACCGCTCCTCCAGTTGTTACTTCTACTACACTGTTCATTCAACAGGATGCATGTGCAAAATGCAAAGTGCATGCTAACAGAACACTGCCAGATCTACAGAACTCACACAGAAAGTGCCATTTGACCCCTGTACTCTGCCACACTTGTCCAGGTAACAACATCAGCAAAGATGCTAAAATGCAACTCCTGTAACAAAGAGCAGAAGAAAGCTGAGGAAGTGAAGGGAGGGGTCCTAGCCCCAGTAAATCAAGAACTGATACCCTGATACATTCATAAAGAGATGTCTACCTCTTCAATTAATCTCAGAGCCATCATAGTTTCCAGTATATTGAGAACGGATTCTGTTGGATTCAATAGGATTGATCACATGATTCAAGGGATGCATGATTTTAAATATCCACCTGATTCATGCTCATAGGGACTCAAAGAACCACTCTGTTAGCTATCATTCCTAGAGAAGGGTGGGGTGTTTCTAAAGAAAATAACATACAATAATTAACTGAAACCCTGAACTTCCACCTTCTGGTGCAATCTACAATTTCCATTCCAGACTACACAAAAAGCATGTTTGCTTAGCTAATAAAATCATTTAGCCAAGCAACCCCCTTGCTTGGGGTTCAGACAAATCTCCTCTGATTCATGCCTCTAGGTAAGCCCTGTTATCTGCAGCAAGCTATCTCTGCATGCCAAACACATCTATTAAACCACAGTAGCTCAGTCACTGTTACCTTGATGCTCAACAGCCTGGGACCTGTCCTTGAGAAACTCCAGTGATCAGCAGACACATTGCAGAACTTCAATTTGCCTTTCAAAGTCTTCACCACTTTGCAAGCTGTCAAAATTCTTGTCATCTTGAAAGCTGCTGATGGGTAACTAAAGTTTAAAGAACACAGGAGAAAACAAAAATCTGCTTGTACGTATTTCTTCAAGATGTGGTGCTGGCAGTATGCTCTTGCAGATCACAGGGAAAGAGAACAGAGGCACAGCAGGTGTGCTGGACTAACTGTGCAGCCCTGCCCTAGACCTTCCCATTTATTCTGCCATGAAAAGTCCCAGGTGCAGCCCCACCTCTGCCCGCCCCTCTTCAGAGCAGTGCTTGCTTAGGCACCCTTGCAACACTTCTCTTCAGGCTGGTGTCTGAGTGCTGTCGCGGGGTTTGCGACACAGGCCAAACACCAGCTAGAAGATAGCAAAGCCTGCTAGAGAAATCACCCCAAGATTACAGGAGTGACAGAGCAAGGAGGAATGGGTTCAAATTGAAAGACAGTAGGTTTAGATTAGGTGTTAAGATAAAAATTCCTTCCTGTGAGGGTGGTGAGAACTAGCACAGGTTGCCCAGGGCGGTTGTGACTGCCCCATCCCTGCCAGTGCCCAAGACCAGGTTGGACAGGGCTCTGACCAACCTGGTCTAGTGGAAGCTGTCCCTGTCCATAGCAGCGTGGTGGAATGAGATGATCTTCAAGGTTCCCTTCCAACCCACACCATTCTGTGATTGCTAACTGCACAGGAGCCAGGCTGTTCACGGTGTGCTTTTGAGTGCTCTCCAATGTGGGGTGTGCACGTTGGCTAGAGGGACAGCCTGTGGCTGCTGCAAGCATACTTGTACTAAAGGAAGTGAAGTGGAATCAAACCATGCTAGCAGTTTCAGCACCCAAACTGCTTATTCCTATCTTCCCTCTTCCACCCCTTGAGTTTCAATGCAGCTGACCCATTGGGCTGATAGCTCTAGCTAAAAGCACACTCATTCCTTTCACCACAAGGCCATTCATGAACACAGGGCATAAGGAATGAGCAGAAAACAGACCATGCTTTTTGACAAGAGTGGGATCTTGCAAAACCACATCATGGACTGTGTTCAATGTAGCAGGGATACACAGATCTAATGTGGAAGCTGTATATTAAGGATTAAATGCTATATGGGCGAACAACAGGCAAAAAACTACTTTCCCAAGGATGCTCCATTGACTACTGCTGTAGATTTGACCCTGCTGTCTTCCTTTTTTCCATCCATGTTTTATTGCCCAAATTGACTAGGCCCACCTCAGACCATCTGAGAGTAGGAAGCTTATGCCTCCAGTATAAGAACCACCTGCCTTCTTAAAGCCTCGCCCATGACGAAGGACCTTCTCTCTGCCAAAACCAGGAGAAAACAGCTAACCTATTTGTTTCACTGCCAACACGCTAAAAAGAGGTTGACACTGCTGACACTTTTAAGGCCAGAAAACGTATCAGCTATTCCCTAGAGAAGCCTCAGTTCAGAAAAACCTGTCAACACACAAACAAGCCTTCTGTGGTTTGGACAAATTTTAAGTATGCTCTTCCCTTAACATAAAGGCCAGAAGAGGCAGAATCAAGAAAAAAATTGAATCAATAAGGAAAAAGAAACCAACCACAGAATAGCAGAGAAAGAGAAAGAGAAGAGACCAATGGTTTTAAGGAGATACAACCACAATGCCTGAGCTTAAAATTTGCCTACCAGTACATGACTCGTAATTACATCACCTCCTCAGGAAAGAAAGTTTGGGCAGGGGCTCTGGAGAAAGGACACGTATCAAAGAAACTGGGAACGTAAAGCCACGAAGGCAGAAGATTCACTCAGACAAGCACAGTTCAAATGCTGGGGAGGAAGGGAAGAAGTACTTGCAACTCTGGCTTCCTTATCACGTCTTACGTGTTTAGAGAAAGGCAGAGTGCCTTTTGTTTCGTGTTCATTTACACCATCATATGCAGAGAGGGAGTAGGTCAAGGAGAGCAAAGTGGTCATTAAAATTGAGGAGCTTTTTCTTGCTGTTTACAAGTGCAAAACATCAGAAACAAAATTCATTACATAATCCCACTGTATTGTAAAAATCAAACAAAATCAGTGGTCTGTGGCCAAATTGCCAGGGCTAAGAGATTCAAAGAAAGCTAAGTGCCTGCATTTGCAGAGGCTTAAAACAAACCGCTTCATCTTCAGAAGAGAAGTGCTCAGAGCATCTGAGGCCCTGCTTCGGTGCCCCAGAACTGGCACCCCAAAACGGAAGCTCCCAAAGCCATTTGTCACAGCTGGGAAGCTCTGCTATAAAGCAACCAAGATATGCAGGATTTTTCATTTCAGTTTGTCTGTAAATAGCACAAGATAGTTCCGTTCTTGCTTGAAAGACAAGAGATCAGGGCCAATCTGTGGGCACATTGGGCCAGATTCACATCAGTGCAAGTCCTGAGTAACTGCTTCCAGCTCAGTGGAGCTCCAGTGGCAGAAGTCTCCCATGGTTTGGGATCAGTGTAAGAAGCAGCCTGTGTGAATTGATTGGACTCTCTTTCTTGCAGCTGAGATCAGAGAATTTCTTCCCCCCCATATGTCCTTCAGATGCTTTTGGAAATCTCTCGTGCCATCTGTCAAGCTGCACCTGATTTCTGACCACCCTGTCTTGTCTCCACTGAATCACATTTGGAAAATACTGACTGGAAAAGAAGAATAATCAAAAGTTGCAGCAAAACTGAGATTCTCTGCTACCACAGGGAAGAGACAAATATTCTCCTTCATCCATGCAGCTCACAGAAAAGCCCTCAAAGTGATTTGGAATCCTCTCTTCCATTTCAAGGCAAGCTCCACTTGCTTCCCAAGAAACTTATAAGGAAGAGTTTTGAAAGCATCTGAAAAATATTAAGATTTGGAATACATTTTCTAATCAGGTGTTAGTTTTATAAAGTAGGATCACTGGAGAGCTAGATAACAATTTATGATCACAGCTTACTAGTAACAACTTCATCAAACCCAGTTACCTCAGAGACCATAACTTACTTTGTTTGCAGTATGTAGTGGGGGAATAAATTGAAGTTCTCTTGTTCACATGCAGATGAACTAACAGCATCCATACATGCCCCATCACCCAATCCTCTTGGGTTTCTGCAGGAAAGAAATCAAGCTCAGTTACACTTTCAGATCTGCTGTTCTGAGTCACTCTCAGATCAAATTAAGCATTTCAAGCAAATCCCACAATGTTTAGAAAACATGGTAACTGTGATTCAAAGTGAGAAAAGCTGAGAATTTCAAAACTAAAGCTGATCTTCACCTGAGTACATCAAGAGAAACTGAAAGGAATAAGAATCAAATGCAAGTCTTACACCTCTCCTGAATTCTGTTATTTAAGCCACAGCCAGAACATGGGGTTTTTTATCACAGGGTTTGTTCTGTTTTAGAGGAGGTTTGGGGAAAAGGGTATTTTAAATTTTAAGGGGAGCGGTTCACAGCAGATCTTCAGATTTGGGTACTGCATTTTGTTTCAGCCTTACTAACTCACATGATTGTGACAGGAATGATTCAGTATAAACCTGGGTGATCTATTTTTTTTAGGTGGAAACAATTCCAAGTATCAAGGCAAGAACAAGAACTAGAAATGGACTGCTCCCAGCTGCCCACTGTGCCCTTATAGGTGTGCTCTTGTTTTCCATCCAACTCAGTGCCTTCCTGAGATGCAAACTGCCCAGTTCTCTTTGATCCCAAGTCCTTTCTAAACCTGAGACTTGGCTTTTTGCTCTCTGTTTCCTTCCACAGTTCCTCTGCATGACTAACATTCTCCCAGCTCCTTGACACGACTCTCCAACTCCCCACGCTCCTGAAAGCTGCTTTCCCTTGAGCACGCTTCAGAGGACAGAAGTCACCCTCCCAGTCTACAGAAGTTTAGTTTTCCCCATTCCTAGTCACTCCACTGTTTCCATTGTTCATTTCAATGATCGTTTCACCTTACAGAGCTTCCAAAAATCTGCCCTCTCAGTTGCAACCGTCTCTGAGAAAAGCCCTCCTGGTGAAGAAAACCAGCTATTGAGTAACACAGCTGAGAAAATATTGGTAGAGAGAACATCTGGAAAAATTTAACTGACAGCGTTCATAATGATGGCAAGTTCATATCAGGCTGTTTACGTGATCAGATGTTTCATTTCTTTTTGGCCTTTTTCTATCTTCACACTTTTTTTTTTTCAATTCATCCTCTCTCCCTCCTCGCCGAAGACTCAGCTAACATGGAGAAAATACAAGGACAGTTTCATCTGCTTCCAAAGATAAAGCTACCAAGAGTTTAACAACAGTTTAAAAACTGGATTGTAGAAGTTAGCCTGAAAAGCAGAATTAAATCTTGTCTCTACACCTTTTCCCTTTGTTTTCATATACTTTTCTACTTGATTCTTGTCCTGCAAGGACAGATTGTGACTGCCTCTCGCACTAAAAATGGCAAGAATCCTACCAAACCTTAACTATTTGCTGCAGAAGGGAAGAATCAACATGAAAAACAGTATGAAATCTGTACTTAACAGTACAATGAAATCTTACTCCTAAGTCCCAACCCTGCAGTCCTCACTCACAGAAGACGTGTTTCTAGGTGAAGGGGAACACACAGATCTGAGCCCTGGAGCCAATGTAATCTAATAGAAAACACAATGTGCTTTGAATAAAACACACAAATTTCATTTTGGTGGGCTTGAGACAAATTCCAAAATTCAGCCTGCTCTCCTCATGGTCTTTGGCTGACAAAAGCCCAATCCAAACAAAACATGGATACATTCACACTTGTGGATGGAAAACACATTACCTATAACTTGAAACATCTTCCTGAATCTGACTGAACGTCGCTTTTTTGGGGGAGTCCAAACAAGCAAAAGAGTATAAAGAAATATTTTAAAGGGAGTTGCTAATGACCTGATTTTATTAAGTCCTGCAAGTAGTTACTTGCACTACTGCAAAACTTTTTTGAAAAAGAAATATATTTTTCCTCTTTTAAAGTAAAATTTTCCTTCTGTTTTTCTTGTTTGTTTTCAAAACACAAACTGAAAAGCAAATTTCAGTTAACACAATAAACGAAGACTTTGATTTTGATATTTTAATTGGAATGGCAAAAAGCATCAGAATCAAACTGAGATGCAGTTTCTTTTTTGTTTTTCAAGAATATTAGTTCAGTCTGGCTGACAGCTAAGAACAATTCAGTTCTGCAAGGTAAATCTCTTAACTCTGGAAACAGACCCTCATGCCCTCTGCACAGTTTCAAAAAATGAAAGAAACATGCCTCAAAACAACTAAAGTATCCAAGGGTGGTAGCAAATCCCAGAGGGATACAGAATACAGAAGTGTTCACTATCAATCAACAGCCTCTGTGACAATTTCAATTAACATCCTATATGCTAGTTTTAAAAGCTAATAAAGACTTTTTATCCTGTAAAGAAAAAATACTGTTAATAGTTGAAAATCTCAAACAAGGCGATGTGAAAGAACTTAAAAAAAAAAGGCAATTTTATTTTTAATTCTGAATTATCTAACCTGGCACCTCCCTTCTTTTTCAAATTTTATCTATAAGCTGTAATCAAGACAGCCTTTTGAGCAGTAAAGTTTATAAAATGCTTAGCAACGAGACTGTTACAGATCTATTCCCAGGTTTGAGAAAGTCCATTTTCAAGGAGCTTATAGTTTTTTCTAAGGCTTGAGCAGCTCAGGGAACACTCCTCTGCCGTCTGGGATATGGAGCCCATGCTTCGCCCAAACTTGACAAAGATAAGGCTCTTATCTTCAGAAAGAGAAAAAGAATCAACACCCTGAAGATGGGTCAAATTTCATTGCCACCGGGATTAGCAGCTCCTCTTGGATCAGCTGACTTGGAAGAAGCAGACAAAACCTTTGCAGTGTCTGGAAGAGACTGACATTACTGCAGAAGGCCGACTTCAGAAAGCCCTTAGTTGGCTAAAACTGAGAACCGGCAGAGGACCGCTGCCTGAGGGTAATAACGACAACCCAAAGTGCAGCTTGCTCCACCTCAGACACAATTCTTATTTTCATGGTGATGCAACCAAGGGAGACTGGCCCCAGGAATCTCAGAGCTACGTGATAGGAGTGTGCAGTGTCTGACTTCAGTCAGGAGCTGAACTCTATTTATTGGAAGATGTTTGAAGGCAGAAAGATTTCTCATTCCCTCACATTTTCTAAAAAGACATTTTTAGAAATGGGGACCAGGATTAGGATCTTTTTTTCCCTTGTGATTCCATAGGCTCATACATTTCACTGGCTTGTAACTGTGGATCACAAAAAAGACCAAATGGGCTTTACGAAAAGTGCTATGGAAACACAGTTTACAGAGTTTAAAAATAACATGACTTTACAATGCAAGGTTAGCTACATTTGCTCAAGATTTGGCATTTTTCTTTGACTTGACAGTCCTTTTTTTTCCCCCAGTTAACTATAACTTCACTAAAATAAAAAATCCTATGGCCAAATAATTTTCATGGACATTTTGATGTGGGGTAGACCATTTGGTCCAGCCTTTCCTCCTTGGGGAGAGATGCCCTTGGCCAGACCCATCACACACCACCATGTGGTTTGAGACTTCAGGACAATGACCAGGGAGACCCAGAAGGGAAGTAAGGAACTGAGTAGAGAGAGAAAGCATCCATCAGAAGAGATAAGCACCACATCAGAAAGGCATGTTATAGGACATATGTATTTCCTAGAGCAACAGGTGCTCACAGCCAGGCATTCTGAAATTTGATTCACAGGAACTACCACTGGTGGGACACCTAGCTGGACTAAAACAAAGCCCAGATGGAGCAGGCTTATTGTTCACAGCACATTACTGGGTCAGGACTAAAGCGACCCTCATCTTGAGCAAAAAGCAGCTCCACTGAAATGGTAGAACACATGACCAGCCCCTGAGCATTTGGGTAGTGTTATCTCCCAGCCTTATTTAACCAAGCTTGTCCTGGGCAAGAAGTACCCCACTAATAATATTCTCTAGTGCTAGCTGTTCCCGGTTTTGGTGGGACTTCCTTAACGTGGCCTTGGCCTTTAACCTTATATACAGCATCCCTCATCAATCAGCATTTTCCTTGTTGTTTTATGCCTGTGCTCCAGATCAGAAGGATTTGCAAAATTCTTTTGTTGTTTTCTTCCCCTTACTCCCACTTTTTTTTTTTTTTCTCCTGCGGTTACCCTGGGGAGAAAAAAAAAGATAAAAAGCTTTGGCTATTGTACACAGGGCTATACTCTGAAGCATTTTCTTTACTTACAGATAGATATGTATTAGGCAGAGACATGCCTGAGAACAGAGATCTCTCTTTAAAGAGCACGGCAAAGACTTACTGTATGGATCTGTAATGTTATTTAGCTGGGATGGGGGAGAAGGGACATGATTTTGACTAACTAAAAAAATTTTTAGGGCTGGAGAGCAAAGAGGTTTGAAGAAGTAATTGATGCTGTCAGAACTTTAACCCGAGAACTCCAGCACTGTCTGTTCAAACAGTATTGCTAAAATAGTGAGGAAGCTTTACAAGTGAGTCAGTTATGAACTATATCATGCTCCACGGGGATGACAGACACCAGATAAGGTTTTATACCTGGCAGTACACAGAATGACAGAATGGGTCAGGTTGGAGGGGACCACAGAGGGTCATCTGATGCAACCTCCCTGCTCAAGTAGGGTCATCCTAGACCACATGGCACAGGATTGCATCCAGACTGTTCCCATTCCCCTGTTCTCTCCAGTAAGGGAGACTCCACACCCTCTCTGGGCAGTGTGTTCCTGGGCTCAGTCACCCTCACAGTAAAGGAGCTCTTCCTCACGTTCAGGTGGAACCTTTTGTGCATCAGTTCCTGTCCATTACCTCTTGTCCTGTTGCTCAGCACCACTGAGCAGAGCCCAGTCCATCCCGACACCCCTCAGAAGATACTGATAGACACTGATGAGGTCCTCTCTCAGTCATCTCTTCAAGAGGCTGAACAGGCTCAGCTCCCTCAGATTTTCCTCCTAAGAGAGATGCTCCAGTTCCTTAATCATCTCCGTAACCCTCTGCTGAATCTGCTCCAGGAGCTCCATGTCTCTCTCGTCCTGGGGAGCCCAGAACTGCACTCCAGGTGTGGCCTCACCAGGACTGAATAAAGGGGCAGGATCACCTTCCTCAACCTGCTGGCAAAGCTATTCCTAATGCCCCCCAGGATACCATTGACCTTGGCCCCTGGGACACACTGCACAGCTTGTTGTCCATGAGGACCTCCAGTCACAGAGCTGCTTCCCAGCAGGTCAGCCCCCAGCCTGTACCGGTGGCTGGGGGTAATACATACTGCTGTACTTCAACAAATTCAGCCCTTCACACCAGCATTTTCCTTAGCAAAATTCCCAGAAATAGGCTCCTCTTCACAACAACCAGTTGGCTTGAAGAGAGTCTGTGCTTTTGAGTGTGGGCTTTTATAGTTCACCTCAAAAGAGGGCACACAGCCCTGGCTGACATGTGAGTGGGATTAGTGCTGAGGCTTTGGGTGCAATCAGGCTTGCCCTTCCTCTGAAGATATTCTGCAGTGTGATGTCCCCATCACTCATTTCACTCTGATGTCAAAAAATGTTCAGCGGCATTTAAATTAATCATCCCACGGGAAGAAATCACTCCATGTCCAAAGGCAGAAGGGTCCTAGTTCTCTCATTTGAAGAAGACAGATCTCAAACACTGAACCATTTTATCTCTTTCAGCTTCAGGAAAGACAAAGCATGTGATCACTGAGGAAAACTACGGAGCTCCCGTTCACACTGATAAAGCCAAGGTAACACAAGATGCTTTTCCTTTTTCTTCCAAACTCCCTCCATGGGAACACAAGAACTAACCACAGAGCTGGAGACACCAGAAAGGCCTGTCTGGGTAATGCTCTGACAATTGCCCTCTAAACTTAGTAGGATTGAGTTCCTTGCACTGCTGGAGTCAGAAGTGACAATGTCAGAAGAAAAAAAAACAAACAAAAACCACCCACATCTGTGGGCTTAGTCCCACAAGAGTCAAAGCTGGGGCCTGAATATATTAAATATATATGGGTGTCTTTATGCCGCCTTCAACTAAGAGCCCTAAACACAGAGTTTAGTGTTGAGATAGTTAACTTCATAAACAGATGTGGTTATAATTATATCAGACTAGTAAAATGAGCAATCAAATTGTAAAGCAGAGTAACACAAAGGTAGCTTGTTCACTTTCCTATACTGATTAAATTAATTTATATACTCAGTTTTCCAACGCCCTCCACTGCCATAAATTAAAAAAAAAAAAAATCAATTCTATTCATTTATTTTCACTTCCTATGGATTCCATCATGCTACAATCAACCATAAACTGCCACATCCATTGCAATGAAATTGCACTAACCTGACAAAAATCCACAAGAGCCAAGTACAACTGAGAAGTTTTCATTTTCTCACTCAGATCACAGAGGTCTCAACGACAGCTTGTGCTTTGGAGACACCAGCAAAGACAAGGAGCTGACTTATATAGGCCCTACACGGTCAAGAAGAGCTTCAGTTTGTCATTTCTGACTTGAGGGAGGAAATACAGATTGAAAAATACAGAATACTGATAGAGTGGAAAGAACATCAGCTGGTAAGCAGGGCTGTAGGGATACCATCCCCAAAAGAATGCTTTACCTAAGTGTTACCTTTTCCTCTTTCAGCCAGGGAGTCAGCCAGTCATGCGCTCCTGCAATTATATTTAACCTTTCCAGATAGCCAAATTCTCTCCTTCCCTTCCGGCCCTAACAATCCCCCTACAGCTGCAGCATACTCAGGAGCGTGCTTTGAAGAGTCTGGATGCTCGTTTTGGGCAGCATGGGTCTGATTTCCAGCATGAACAGCAGAAGAAATTGGTCTCAAGCCATGACTTTGGAAAACACTCAAACTTTTTATTCTGCTGATTCCTGTGAAGCTTAAAGCCTTCATCCATACAAATTCCAGGCTTTGCCATAGCCCTCCTCCTCTCCTGACCATTATTACAACACCTCATCCTGGCAAATACAGTTTTTTTCCCCAGACTCTGCCCCTAGTACATCTACCTGTGTGATCCAGCAGGTAGAACAGCCGTGCTGAAACAATGTGAATGCTTCCAGTTTTCTGTTTACCACCATACTTTCATTATCAGCTCCTGACAACAGATGGACTGTAATTTCACAGGCACCAGAAGAGTCAATAATTGCTTGGGAGAGGCAGGAGAGGCGGCTGCTTCAGTAGCAAGAACCCAGAGGGAAAAATAAAGGCAGAATATTGTGGAAGAAATATGGAGACCTGTGCTTAAGCATCAGCCTAGTACCAGCTATGACTACAGCTGGAGCTGGGGCAATTCACACTGCTTTCCGTTGCCAATTGTGCTTTTTTCCCAGGAAAATGGGTTCCATGAGATGCAGCTAAAGACGTGAACAAATCTGTTTCAAGCTACTATGTTCCTTCTGTTGGGACAGCACCCATTTTGATAGCCACTATGCTCTCTAGTAAAGGTCCCTAAAAGCATTTCTATCCATCCTGCCATTCAGCTAACATATACTCTCTCCAGTGGGGAACTGAGATTAGTTTCATCTTTTCATTGCTTGCATTCCCCTGAGAAAGTCACAACACAACCCATTTCAGGCTTCTCCAAAAGGCAAATAAACAATAACTGAAAAACATCGAAGCAAAACAAGGAATGAGAAATTCTTTATGTTTTGGCAGTCATCAGTTTACAAGCTCACCACACTGGATATGTTGTGGTGTTATACGTTTCCTTTTCTCACCCTCCACTTGACCAAAATAATACACATGGAAGATGGGAAGACACGAGGGTGAGAATGCAGTGAAGAAACTGCCCCTTTGCTTTGAGCAACATCACGAGTCGTCAAAATATTTTCAATCCTTAACAGCCAGGCTTTGAAAAGTCCTTCTGCAACCAAAAAAACAGGGCAAAATATCTAAAATGCAAGAAGAACAAGAAACTCTCTGGAACACAGCAAGCTCTGTTCCTGTGTTCCAGGCAGCAACCCATCATGAGATGTCACTCTCTGGAGAAGAAAGTGTGGCATTATCTCCTGGCACGGCCAGCGTGGCTTGTGGCTGAGCAACAGGCAGCTGTGCTGGCCCTGTGTCAGCTGGGATGAGTCCTCCTTTTGAAAGCCTCAGCACAGCAGCTCTGTTTTTCCAGAGAAAAATAAACCCTGCAGGGTTAGGGACATGTCCAGGGTACGAAATAGTGTTCTTAGGTCCACATCCAAGCCTGCCTTTCTGCAGTGTTTTAGTCAGCCCTTTCCCTGGGGATAGTGAGGTCCAGTCTCAGCAGAGCTGTATGTGGAAAAGCCCTGCTGATCCATGTTCTTTTTGTGCCGCACCTAAACCTCCGGGGTATACACAGCAGCACCAAATCCAGCACCGCAGCTGAGGAAGAGGAGCTTCACCACACCTGCCTATTGATACCCACCATCTCCAAAGGGTCTTTACTATCACTTCCAGCATGCCTATGCTAACAACTATTAACAACTATGCTCCAGTCCCGGCTCAGTCATAAAACTGCCAACACAATTAAATCTGAGTCAGAAAGCAAGATCTGACCACTTCTATACTCCGCATTTAAGCCCAGCTTCACTCCAAGAAGCACCCAGCTGCATCCAGGGTATATCAGACACCAGAATTCTTTGCAAAGAGCCATTCCGAACATCTGAACTATGAGAAAGAGAGTTCAACAGAAGTTCACAGCCTATTAGCCTCTGAAGTGTTCCACAAGAGACACAAATATATAGGAAATTGGGTTGATTAGGTGGCATTACATATTTATGGGGGTAGGATTTAAAGCAGTTTATTTAGAAGCTGTCTCAAGGCTTCTGTGTACTAACTGTTAATTACAGCTATTATTAGCACGGGGACTGTGTTAGATGATGCTAATGAATGAATACCTTTGTCTTGTGTGACTCACTGACTCTACCTGCAGGAGGGAAGAGTGGCTGTAATGAGAACTATAAGCTACAGGAAGACTTCTAGGATGCTGGTAGCAAGGAAACATTTTGGGCTGAAATTGAGCCACAGATTTTATCACAACCAATCTCTGAGAAGCCAGAGCCTGACTGTGCAGTTATATGCTCTTACTGCCTTTGCATCAGAATGGGAATCTCTCCTTCCTTTTGGGATCTAAAGGCTGAAAATGCTGGCCACAGCACTCACAGAAAAAAATTTCCCAAAGATGAGAAGCTCTAAATAAGTCCCTCTCAGAGCCATCCACCAACTCCCTCTCCAGCGATGGCAAGAGGCACTGAAACACAACAGTCAGACGCACAAGCCGAGCAGGAGCAGGAGACAAGAACCAAGATGAGTGAATTCAATGGGGAATCCAAGAGGAGTGATCTTCTGAGAGCTGCAGTGACAGGAGCTCTGAGAAACAGCAGATACCTCAAACCTACCAGGAGACAAACCTGGGACCTGACAGGACATATTCAGTGACTAGGACAAAACTGGACAAATCTATTACCATAAAGGGGGACACAAAGATCAAATATCAAGATACTGTCACAGATGCCAAAGCATTGCTGGATCAGGACAGACCTTGCAATGCTGCCTGAGTCTCCCTATTGCCAATGGTATAGACACTAGAAATTGAAGGTTCCTTAAAAACATGACACCTAGCAGGTTTCCACAAAAAACGGGTACACTCTGAGCAATAGCAGGTTCCGTTATAAAGAAGGGTAAAAGGTACCTCCACGAGGCACCATGTGAAACAATAAGGTCCTTTCAATGCCCCTCAGAGTCCTTAGAGCACTTCATTTTATCGCTCAGTTTCACAGAGACCCTGGTCACTGCCAAGCAAACAAGTGAACAGTCATGCTTGTGCACTGCTCACCCTGTAGGCATGCAAACATGGATGCAGAGACAGACAAATGTCAAATACAGATCCAGGGCAAGAAATCAGTCATACCCACGTCACGATCATGTCCAGCCCTCGTGCTGAACTTTAACGACGGCATTAAGGATGCAAGTGCCCTACGCTGCTTTAGTCATTACAGCAAAGCAAAAGAAATCTGATTTGATGTCAGCCTTGTGCACAGATCAAAGTCTATCAGAGTCTCAACAAATCCTACTGTCTTCCAGTACTACTGACCTCACCACCAAGACAAAGGGCTTCATCCAGCTCTCAACAGTTTCTTGACTGGGTTTCTTTCCTCCTGCCCACATGTAGCCCTTACTGTTTACCCCTTCCCAGGTCTGCTCTCCAACTTCTCTCTTTCATTTGCTAAGAAAGGACAGATTTCCACTGCACTGGGGGTCAGTATCTTACGGTCTACAAAGAGAAGAAAATGGCAAAATGTCACAGAGGACTGCTCCGCGTGTTCCTCCAAGGAGTTCTGGTCTGATGCACAGAACCACTGCTCTCTGCTCCTTATTCACGCAGCAAACAGCCCCCCGCCCCGCGCTGAGAAGGGCAGGGATGCCTTCCCGATGTGCCAAGCAGAGCCGCGCTCCTCCCTCTTCTTCCTTGGGGGACAGAGTCATCTAGTGGCTGAGGCCTGAAAGACCGGCTAAAGCTCCCACACTGCAGTGAGAGATACGTTGTAGCCTAAATGGGATGCTGGTACCGACTGGAGACAGGTCGCTACAAAGCTGTTCGGCTATTAACTGCTCTGCTCAGGCTCACATGCCGTAAAGCAAAATATAAACACTGGTACCAGGCACACCAGCCCCGAGAAAATCCTCCCACAGCCCAGTCCGTGCCGGATGCTCAGGCAGTGTGCTAGCGAACACGTGCACCAATAGTCCCCAACAGAGCCTCCGAACTCTCAGGAGATAGTGGCTCAGGACCTCCCTGCACAAGCACATTTGGGTCTTTGTACTTGACAACCCGTCACAGCTTAACTACGTGAATAACCTCCTTCAGCCCTGAAAGCTGCTCCAGTCCTTCCAGTCGCTGTTTGCTACCTCTGAAAGTCAGTGTGTCACCTTCCCCTCGTCACATTGGTGACACTGTTCCAGACTTCACAGACATCCACTACAGCCCTTTTCAGATGTCTCTTTCCCAGCCTGAATAGCCCTGGCCTAACTTAGTCCTTGCATATAAGTCATTCCACACAGCCTTCCTTTTTTTATTTTTTGGCTTGATTAGTTGCCACGTGAAAAGCGGGGAGATTTCCTTGATACTCTTACCCAACAGGCGTCCGTAAACCTGGACAAGACAGATTCAGCCCGTCGACTGATCCCAACACTTACAATGGAGTCTTCCCGCACTTTCCCCCCACTCCCGACTTACTGTTATGCTACTTCTTTATGTCTAAGTGGAGCTTGAGTGACTTTAGTTATAAATACCTTTTGTTACCGACTGGTGTAAAGTTCTCTTACCGTGCTTTCAAAGTCAAAAAAATAGAGGGCGCCTACTCAGCGGGGAGCTGTCGTACCTCGGAGGCGGGTGGCTTTGGGATGCAGGTGGGCGTTAACATTACAATTAGGCTTTAATGAACCAAATTCACCTGAGAGGGATTTCGCCCAATTAGGCGCAGCTGCGGGCTCAGCGGCAGGTCATCTTCTCTCATCGCCCTTGGCTGACAGGTGCTACGTGGTCTTACCAACTGCAAAGTACCAGTGAGCTCCCCTCCCTGCAAGGACTGACACAGACACAGCCTGGCCGGGTGTCTCCACTCTCCATTCCATCCCTTTTAGCAGGTGCTTACTGCTGTATGGGCAATCAGGGTGGAGCATGCCAACCGCATTCCGTCCAGAGAGGGGCAGCTGCGTTTTACCCTGTAATTTCCGTAATGTTACCACTTCTGTTAGGATGTAAATATAACTTCTCAGTTTCCTCTAATTTTTTACCCCCAGCTATCTTCCCACATTAGTCCTATCTTGTACCCTCACTTCTAGTTCTGCTATCTTGTTTGAGATGACATCAGGACTTAATGCAGTATCTGAGATGCAGGAGAGCCGTGGACATGCATTCTTAGTTTTTTGCTCTTTTCCCTTTCTAGTTTAAATTTACTTTCTTTTGCCCAGTGAGCAGTGTTTTCGCAGAACCACCTACTGCAGCTCTGAGATCTGGGTGGGAATCA
>VZRE01005510.1:16383-85176 GCA_013396775.1 Cephalopterus ornatus | reverse complement strand
CCCCCCGCCATGTGTGTACAATCAAAATTCTTTGTACTGAATGCCTGGCTTAACACCTGGCCACAATAAATTCAGGCAGGATACAGGTGAGCTGTGCTCCCCAGAAATACTATCAGTATAATCAACTAGCACAGTTCAGCTTCTGTGACCGGTACTTAGGCTTTGATCTCTTCATAGAAGCCGCTAAAAGAAAAACAATCAATGTCATCTACAGTCATGTTTACTGTGAATTGGGAAAAAAAAAAAATCCAATAAAATAAGGTGCTTTTCCCCTCTTCTGGATATCCTTCCAAAATGAAAAAAATCCAGTTGTAATGCCAAGATATAACACTTGCTTTACCTTCCAAAATGAAGTCTACTTAGCTTCAGAATGGCACTAAAATCTTCAGTCTCTTGGTGTAGGTTTGAGTTTTTACTGAGACCAAATACAGGGAGCTGGGGCTCTAATATTAAAGAATGTCAGTTTCTAGAATTATCACTGGTTTATACATAGTAGTACCATTGAAACAACATCTGATATTCAGAATTCGTATTTTAAAAGAAGAAGAGGACGTCTTTGATTTTGATCTTTTGTATGTCCTAGGACACTTTGGACATCAATCTTAAATATGTAGTAGCTTTAGACATGCTGCTGCTGAATAAATAATGTGTAAGAGAGGCTCATGAATACAGCTGGGAAGCCTCTCACTTTTACTCTGTGCTGTCTGAAGCAGGAACAGAAAGAAGTACCCAAAAGAAACAAAACAGAGATGGGGAAATAAATGCCACAACTTGGATTACATTTCTTAACTGACCACAAACATTTTGTATTGCCATAGTTCTGTGAACATGTAGAGACATCCCTGGGGCAATTTTTCAGCAGGTGAAACCTCTCCCACTGCCCAAGTGCTTTGCCTGCACATTTTTCCAGGACATTCTCACACAAAGTGAGGATGACAATGCCGTGGGGAGCACTTCCACACAGCGTCTCAAATCCCCTTTTTTAGCTGACAAGGCTATGAAGGACACCATATCCTTGCTCACTGCACTCCCCCACATACAGCACACAGCCACAGAGGCAGAACAAGCAACCCCCACATTTATTATTATGGGGTTACCATGCCAAGCCCATCTGGTCCCACAGCAGAGAGTCTTCTGTGTGAGGTCAGTCCGACCCTGAAAGGAGGCTGTGGAGGGGGGTAGATGCCAAACCACCATTTTGGAAACGCCACTTGCAAGTCCACATCTACACTGCCCACGCTGAGTACCTCCTGCCTGGAGATGAGCAATAGGTGAGGTTACAGAACTGATGGATGTTCACTGCCGTGGAAGGACGGTGTTCCTGGGAGGAGGCACCTCCTCTCAGGTAGGAGGTTTTCCATCTGCCTTCAGGCAAGATGCCAAGTAGTCTGCAGGCAGCTGTAACATCTGTCAGAGATTTGGGATTCACATCCTCACTGGAATGATGGACCAGACACCCAGTCATCTGGAGGTTTTCTTCAGGGAGGACTGTGAAACATCCATTTTATCTGTGTGACCAGAGAACCCACAGACATGTTACCATGTAGGTCCCCAGTAGGTACCACCAACAGCCAGGATCCTTATGCTCCTAAAATTCAGAAAGGATTTGTCTTTTAGAGAATGCCGTGGAGCAGAAAATGTTACACACTACTGTTTTCTCATAAGTAGAAAGATTTTGGGACCCTATTCAACCACTGATGGTGAATCACTTCAGAAATAGATATTTCCAGGGCTAACTGTGATGGGACTACTGGAAACTGCTTTCTGACCAATTTCTCTGTGTACTCTCATAGCTGCATCCACACAAAATTCCTCTCTAGACGCGTTCTGAACAGATCTGCTTTAACGTGGTTTTTTTTTTCCCCACTGAATGCGCTATGACCCTTTTTCAAACAAGGTAAACAAACAAACCTGCCACCCCCAAACACCCCAAAGTGATTGGGACTGCAATAAGAACACAGGAGCAGCTTTCCTCTCAGGCTCACTTCCTTCTTTCATTCCCTGTTCGGCATGGACAGCTCACTAAAGATGAAGTCACTTACCTGGGCTCTGAGTGACAGCCACACCCTGGATTTCTGGATTCATCCTGGGCAGCAACAAGTGCCTCAAAGCCTAAGTGACCACGACCACTTAGAAAATAACATACTGAAACATAACTCCGTGGCAGGATGGTGAAGAGAACAGGGAAGATAATATGGGAGAAGCATCTTTGGCTTTAAGTGATCTGGAAAAAAATAACAGGAGAATCAAAGCCAAAAGAAAGACTCTGAAGCTGAAAGGGTGTGCTGTATGCTGGAAGTTAATACTGAACTATGCCTGAGGGAAGGAGAGCAGGGAATATTGTTTTGACCTGTAGAAGGAAGACCATAATACAGGGCTGTGAATTTGGCCGTAAGCACAAGATCTCACACTATTTTTGCTGATGCTAGAGCTGCCTCCCTGAATACTAAAGCTGCACAGTTCATCTCCCTGCCTTGAATGCAAAGCAATGTTGACACGACTGAAATTCACTAAACAAGGGTCAGCTAACTGAAACAGGAACTGAAAGCAAACATAATTGGGATTCCCTCTATTCTGTTTGTTTCTCAACATCTCCTGAAACAATTTTTCTTTTCTTTGAGGTCTGACTTTACGTATTATAATAAAGCATGGACATATGGATACAAAAGGGGAGCTGGGCACAGTGACAGCAGTCAGTGTGCAGGCAGCAAGGCCTGGGTGGAGAAATACAGCACACAAGGACAACAGAGCCCAATGAATGCTCCCCAGTAGCTGTATATGGGTATATGGGTATGTGGGTGGCTCCAAAGGATCACACTGCCCCAGAACAATGGCAGGGAGATCCCCAATGCCAGGGCAGCACGGCTACATTGCATTTGGAATGAAAAACACTGCTCAGGCCGTCGAGTCATGGGGACCTAAGCTCTTCACGAGCAATATGCGGCTCAGAAAGCACAGGGGAGTGAGGAAGAGCCCCTCTCCCCCATCCAGGGCTTGGTCCCAACCCAAGTGAGGAACTTCTGCTGCCGGAGGGGAGCAGGACTCAACACATGCCCCTGGCACTGACCCTCTGTCACCACGGTCACCAGCTGGACACCACACCCACGTGGTGCCTGTCCCCTCACGACTTAAAAATCCTCAGGGGCTGGTGCAAGAGGCCCTAAACCCATAGAGCCTGCCAGTCCCATGGGGCCAGCAGAACCAAAACCCACAGGGCCAGCTACATGAGACCCCTAAATCCCACGTGGCTCCCTAAACCCCACAACGCCACCTGTCAGGGGCCCTAAATCCCGCAGGGCTCCCTAAATCAGACAGACACAGCTATGTAGCCCCACAGTGTATCTAAACCCCACAGATCCAGATGCAAGCGGCCTCCAATTCCGCAGCGCTCCCTAAGGCACAGGGGCGCAGCAGCAACGGGCCATCACACCCCGCAGGGCCAGCGGCAAGGGGCCTTCGACTCCGCGCGGGCCCCGAAACCACACGGAGCCTGCTGCAGCAGGCCCCGAACGCGGCAGGACCGGCTGCGACGCGCCTTAAACCCTACGCGGTCAACCAGAAAAGGGCCCGCAAGCTGCAGACGGCCGCCCGCAAGAAGCCCTTTTCCCCCGGGACGGGAAGGGGAAGGGACGAGCCGCGGCAGCGCCACCGCCGCTTTCCGGGGCGGGGTCGGGGCGGGCGGCGGCCGAGCGGAGCCGAGCGGGACGGAGATGGCGCAGCGAGCGCTCCCCAACCCCTACGCGGATTATGACAAGTCCTTGGCCACCGGCTACTTCGACGCGGCCGGGAGGGTGAGCGGGGCCGGGGGGAGCTGCCCGGGGTGTGTAGAGCAGAGACCCGCCCGGTTAAAACACGCGGCGCCCTGGCTGTGCGCCCGCCGGCAGTCCCCGGTGTGCCCGTGCCCGCCCCGCCTGACGGTGTTCCCTTCACCTGTGGTGGGGTTTTCTCTCCACAGCTGACCCCCGAATTCACGCAGCGGCTGAATAACAAAGTCAGGGAGCTGCTGCAGCAGATGGAGAGGGGCCTCAAGTCCGCCGACCCGCACGACGGCACGGCGTACACCGGCTGGGCAGGTAGGGCCGGGGCCCGTGGAGCAGGGGCTCTCCGGGGGAGACTCCGGGGCACGCCGAGGCGGACCGTGGGCGTTTGGCCGTTGGAATGGTCACAGTAGGTCCACGTCAAGAACGGTGCTTCTTCCACGTGCCTTAGCCCATGAAAACAAGGGACGTCTTTCTCAGGACTCCCCAGATTCGAAGCAGGTTTGAAGTTGCAGAGGGAAGACCACAGTGTGGCAGGGCAGGATTGTGTCTTCTCTTGGTTAAACAGTGCTGAGCTTATGCAACGGAGAAAGCCAGCACCTGCTTGAGAGCGCACACGGGAGCCTCGGGAGGGACTGGCTCCAAATCTGGCCACGGTGGGGATGACGACAAAACCAGTGCTCCATCCAGTGCTCCATGAAGTAGGCAGGGGCACGTGGTAGGTCAGTTACCTGCAAGGAGTCCTTGCATATGGCAGCAGGGAGCTAATGGCCTGAAATAGTGTCCCTCTTTTCTGTTTGGGCTGAATTTCATCTGATGACCTTATCTGATTGGCAGGTTTCTCCAGTCCTGTTCCCCAGGTAGTGCCCCTCCACTTAGCCAGGGCTAGTCCTGCTCCAGTACCTGCTGGAAGGAGCAGGAATGCAAATGTGAGTATAACGAAGTGTGGAAGCCTTCCTCACGCTGACTCTTGTGTGCCAAGCTTCCAGGAGCTTGTCTTTCTACTGTTCTGCATTTTCATCCTAGTTTTCCTTCCTTGGTAGCGTGCTCTGCCTTCTCCTCCCTATTCCTACTCACTGGCGCCAGGGAGGACACACCTTTCTCTGCGCCTCATCCTTAGCTGCTGCTGTGTGCTTTGTCAGCTGTCGTGCCTTCTGCACTGTGCCAGGCCCTAGGGAGAGACCCCACAGAGAGTGGCAATTAATCTCATGCTTGCTGCAAGATTTTTTGCTGCTGCTGCTGCTTTTTTTTTCTTCTGGCAGTACACTGTGATGCTAAATGGCAAGTTTCTACAGCACAGTCTGGGTGTGGCTAAAAGCACTTGTATGTGGGTGCTGTGGAACTTGATGCCAACAGTGTGCTTGCAAGAGTGGTGTTCATTGTATTGGTGCTAAACTGAGGTTGCAGCTTGATGACCACAGTGCCAGAAATGCCTCCTTAAAAATTTTAGTAAGGCAAACAGGCAGCTCATAAGAAATGCTAGGATACCAGTATTAAATTCCAGCGTGGGAGAGCGTTGATTTCATCAGTCGCTGCCTGGCAGCACTCTGCTCCTACTGCCTGTGAATTTATGCATATTTGCTCAGTGCTGGCTGATTCTTCCTTGGAAAATGCATTCAAGTCTTCCAGGCTGTGTGACCCTGCTCTGAGGTCCCCTCTGATGAAAAGCACTCCACAGGTAAAGATGATCTTCAGTCATGGTGATAGAGTCTGCTTCTGGCCAGAATAATTCAGGAGATAAAGCGGGAGGACAATTAAGTGATATTAGGAATACACTTAAATTCTTAGGGGAAAAGGAAGACACCTTTTCCCAGAGGCCATATTTCCTTCCTTAAGGTGGTCCTAAGGAGTTTCATGTTGGAAGGTGACTGCAGCTGTGAAACCATTTAGAGCTCTGGTAGGACTTCAGCTTGTTTTTATTTGGAAGCGAGTTTCTCAGGAGGGATTCATCTGTTTTTGTTCCAGAAATCATTCCTCATGAGCACACCACCTTCTTGCCTTGGCTAATAGGGTTAGGAAAAAACCCATGGGCAGATTTCCTGCAGGTCACAGCCAGTGGAGCGAAGTTTGCAGATATTACGCAGTTAACTTTGTCACTCTCCCTTCTTTCTAATCCTAGCTATATTAATTTATTCGGTACTGGTTTCCAGAGTCAAAATTAATTGGGCCAAGACAGCAGCTTTTTCTTGTAATTGCTCAAGTAGAAAAGGCCTCTTGGCTATCTCCTCATGTAAATCATTGCCCAGCAGTCTGAAATCAGCCTGCACTCTCACGGCCACTAATAAGAGAGATTTGAAACATGGCTCTCTTGGCAGAAGCTCCGTGTGAAATGGAACATACTTGAGTGTAGTACATTACACTCAGGTAATATGCAGCATATGCTGGCATAGGGAAGGACTTATATTTTCAGCTCAGAGGCAGTGAAAACACACTTTGGATCAAGATTATTGAGGCTGAGTGCCCTCAAAACACATTTGAATCAGCTTGTTACGGTTTCATTCAGTTCATTCAGTAGAGATCAGGGCCCCATAGGCAGCATCTGGTACGTGCCTGGGTACGGACCAGCCTCGGCTGTTGTGTTCTGCTTTGGCTTTTCATCAGTTTAGCAAGACTGCTGGAAGAGTTTTTGTGGTCTTAATCTGTTTCACTGTCATCACAGTGTTGACTGAGGGAAGGTAAACTGCTGTAAGCTAATTCAGAGTTGGAAGCAGTTCAGATCCTGGCAGAAGTACAGCTGCCTCATCTCTTTTCCAAAGATTAGCACGAGGATGCCGAGGAGTACGTACATGCCTGATGGTATTTCTCGTAGTGCAAAAGGCCTTGCTCCAAAGGCTGCCTTTACTGGGAGCATAGATGATGGGGATGGGAAGGGAAAGGAAGGGAACTAACTTCACTCCTGTCCCCTCTCAGCTAGCTGCAGATGCTTAGGAAGCTCCTGAGTCCTGGTGCCGGCTGGAATGTTGTGTCCTTCCAAGGTGATGCAGTATTTAAGAGAGAGATTCCCCTTCCTCCACCCTATGGCAGTGCCTTTAGAATTTGTTTCCCATGCGAGCATTCCCTTCTCTGGCAATGTCGTGGCTTTCAGAGCTTGAGGGCCTCTGAAGCAGAGCGGTGAGTGCAGTTGGCCTGTCCCATCCACAGCTTTTGGCTGGTCCATCAGCCAGTGGTGATGAGGAGCAGGACTGAGTTGCCTTTTGAAGGGACTCTTCAAAAGACACGCCAGATGAAAGAGAAGTCAGTTAAGAAGGAATAGAAATTCTGACAGTACCAGTTGCAAAAAGCTTCTGGAAAAACAGCTTTCATTCACTCTAGTGCAATGTCTTCATTTTAACCTCAAAACCCAGAGAACCTGAGTCTCCTGAAGAGAGTTCTGCTTAGAAAAATGGAAATTCTCAGATAATCCCTACAGAACAAGAGTCAGTGAGGCTGCATTTGGCGAGAGATAATGGAGTGCCTTGTATCACCCACATAAACCACATTCCTGCCAAGTGCTTGGTGGGTAGTTTTCGTGAAATCTCCATTTTTTGGAGATTGCCAGTATTTGACTGCACAAGGCTCAGAGCAAGGCCATGTAAATTTGAAGTTGGCCTTACTTTCAGAGGGTTGGATCAGATCACCTCCACTGATCCCTCCTAGCCTAACCTGTTGCAGAATTTTATGGTAGGGTAAAAAGTTTTACAAAAGAAGCAACCCAGGTTATAAGGCAGGAGAGGCTGAGGCACCTGAGTAATGTCCCATGTCCCACAGTGCACTAAGGCAAGCTGTAGTAAAATGCACTTGTAGCTCCCCACACCGTTGTGAACATGGAATGATACAGCCTTCCAGAGGAGATGTCTCACTGTCCCATGCAGCATGGCTTTGGCATGCATTTAGGAGCACAAGATAACATCCCATGCATCTGCATCAGAAAAAATGGTTATTGCCCTCTGAGCTGGACGATAAAGCTATGCTATCCCTGCTCTTTTACCCCATGCATCATCTATGTCTCATTAAAATCAGC
This sequence comes from Cephalopterus ornatus, assembly GCA_013396775.1. Lineage (NCBI taxonomy): Eukaryota > Metazoa > Chordata > Aves > Passeriformes > Cotingidae > Cephalopterus > Cephalopterus ornatus. The sequence goes on along the minus strand of VZRE01005510.1, from coordinate 77,418 downwards.
TGTCTCACTAGACACCACCGGGCTTCATCACTGTGTGCAGGGATAGGTTTCTCCTTCTTCCCTCTGTGTTTGACATCCTGCTTTGAGGGTGCCGGCTGACTTAATTCCCTGGATCAGCACGGGATCTCCGAGATCTTTATGGCTGAAGATGGTCAGTTTGGAACTTGTCCAGATTTGGTGACCAGATTTTCCCCTTCCGGAAAACCGCTGTCCTTTGTAGAAGGACCACATCACAGCTCAGCTCCTGGTGGGCAAGGAGGCATCTGTTCAGAACAGTCAGAATGACATAACTGCTTGCACTGGTAGTGCAATCCAACAGAAAAGGCAAGTCTGTGCAAGGCAGCCACTGCGTGGCAGTTCTGCTGGAAACAGTCAGGAGTCTCAGAAGTCACAAAAGTAGGTCACATTTCCAACTGGGTACTGAACAGTTCTGAACTGGGATACAGGACACGCAGAAATGGAGCAGGTCCACAGCTTACCTAGCCCCATGTGACTGATGATGCCATGTATGTACAGCACATAAAGCATGCCAAACTAACACCTAGTCAGTCAGCAAATCCTACCTGGTCAGTTGGAATGAGGAAGGTTCTGTGGGAGAAGAGACAGAGAGTAAGGCAGAGCTGTGGAATAGCCTCTGCAGAGGAACTCGGCCCAGCTGAGCCAAGTTCATTGGGTGAAAACTCTCGTCTCCAACCTGCACTGCCTCTGAAATACTCTACCTGCATCTTGGCACGTGGGTCAATATGGGATATCCCCCACCCAGATTGACTGTACTTTTGTATCCCTCTGCATACACCTGTCAACATTTCCTCTTTGTGCGTGGGCCTGCCCTTCTCTGGTAGCCTTCCCCACCTTGGGGCTCACAGACCCAGCAAGCAGCTGGCTGAAGGCAGCACTGGTTGTGCCCTTCTGATCAGCTTGAGAGTATGAATTCCATGAGGAATGAGTTAAGAAAATTTACTTCAAATTTAGTTTTTAAGGCCTTTGGGCTTTAAAAAAAAAAAAAAAGGAATGATTTGGGAAAGCAACTTCCATCCTTTAGTACAGGTTGTTGGTGTTTTTTTTTTGGAGTCTTTCCAAAGACGCTTGGGCCTGGGAGGAAAGGGGGTGAGAAATGTTTTAAAAGAGAAGAGGCAAAGAAGTCAGAGGAAAACAGTGCTGAGACAGTTACTTTCTAAGGATTCAATCCTAGCAGTGCTCTTGGCGTGGTAGTTACGTACATAATTAGGGTGGTATGGTGGTAGTGGGAATAGAAGCTACTTACAAAGCTAGAAGTTGTACATTAAAGCAGATAAGTCAAGAGTGCAAGTTGTGCTCAGACAACTATCAGGCCTATTAGAGTCTAGAAGCTATGCTAGGTGCTAAATAAATCAAGGAGAGTCACTTGACATTTGCTAGCTAGAAAAGGAGGGTTCCCCTTCAAAGAAGGGCTTCATATCCATATCCTTATATACTTGAGTGATGGCAGTGTACATCTGAGCTCTCTCTGGAATAACTTGCATTGAACTGCTTAGAGAGAGGACAAGGTTATTAGCTTCAGCAGGAAATGGAAATTTTATACGTAATATACATGCAGAGTTGACTTGTCTGTAGCACAAAGCTTTGGAGATTACGCATGCAAAATGAGAAATTGATCTAATTTTGAAATTGTCCTCAGTACCGTGAAAAGTAATTTTATAGCATGCTTGCCCCCTTCACCTTACCACATCAAAATCTGGAGAGATTGGCTCTGTTCATTCAGGCTTAAATGCAGGACCTGAGTCTTCTTAGAAATGGCTACTGGTAAGGGGAGAACTAAGCTTTTCTCTTAACTGATGTAGGCGACTAGCTCTCTTAAGTGCATGTTTGAGGATGCTTCCCAGATCAGAAGGATGGTTCAGATGTGGCAGACCTTTCAGACACAGCCTTACCGAGGACTCCTCAGTTACCTACTAAAAGCTTGAAGAGCTGGATGAAGACAGGGCAGACAGAGGCAAGGGACAGCCAGTAATGTGAGTGCTCAGCAGTGGAGTTGGTTCTGTAGCTGGCCAGGCCATTGAAAACATCCCTGAGATTAGCTCAGTTGGTTAGAGCTTTGTGCTAATGCCACCAGGCTTGTGAGTTTGATCCCTGTATGGGCCAGTCACTTAAGAATTGGACTTTAGGATCTTTGTGGGTCCCTTCCAACTCAGAATATTCTGTGAAATTTCTGTGAAACCTCCAGAGAGGACCATGCAGCCTTTTCCAGCACTCCAGGTAGCTGTTTGTGTTTCAGATAAGGGCTGATCTCATGAGTGATGTGCTGCAGAGGAGAGCTGAGCACCCTGGTTTTTTTCTGGGATGCACCAGACCTTGCTGTAGGGCTTGAGACCTGCTCAGCAGCAGGAGATGATGTCCATGGAGCTGTAACAACCTTGCTGGTGATTCCCAATGGGAGGGAAGAAAAAAAAGAAGTAAAAAAAAAAAGAGTCAACTAGGATGTCCTAAGGGTACTGCTTCTCAGTCGTGGTGGCATGTCACTTTGTTTTAAAATCCAATCCAAGCTAAGTGACCCAGCCCTTTACTCCCCAGCATGGGAAAAAAAATAGAGGGTGACAGCTCAGCACTGCTCTGCCACAAGTACCATCTTGCCCAGAGATTTTTTTTTCCTCCACTGCTGACGAGCAGTCACAGGTACAATTTATGGACTTAGGTGGATTTGTCTAGGCCTCACCTTTTGCTCCTTGCTCCCAAAATTGTATGTAATTGTATGTAATTGTGTGGTGTTCTCCAGGCCCTCCTGGGTCAGACACTGCGGTTTGTCGTGACCTGCTGTGCACTCACAAGCAGCAGCAGGTACAAGAAGGTTGCAAAGCAGTAAAAGAAGCTGTGGATGCTGCAGCTTAAGATTACGTCCCTGGATGAGAAGCCTGTCTATAAGGTTTATGCCCTGGATGAGGCAGAGGCATGGGCTTTTAGGTTCGTTATAACAGCCAGGGCAGAGAGCAGGAAGATTAAACTTTTCTGGTGGGTGCAGCCTCTGTGTTCCTTTTCCAGGCATTGCTTTGCTGTATTTGCACCTGTATGATGTGTATGGAGACCCAGCCTACCTTCAGGTGGCCCACGAGTACGTGAAGAAGAGCCTGAGCTGCCTGACGAGGCGCTCCATCACTTTCCTGTGTGGCGATGCTGGGCCCCTGGCAGTGGCCGCTGTCATCTACCACAAACTGCGGAACCAGAAGCAGGCAGAAGACTGCATCACTCGGTAAAACACTTGGTTATATCTTTGACCTCATGTTCCCCTTGCTCACTGAGCTGGGCTTGTGTGGGGTACCGTCTACCAAGCCTGAATACATCTTGTTGCAGTCTTGTGTGAGAAATAGTCCAGTAACTTAGGAAGGCAGTACATACTAGTTCTGCCCTGATGAAAGAGGTGGCTTAAGGACAAACACACTTGCCTGGCAGCATGGGGAGGGAGGATATTGGTCAGCTGGTACTGCCATCTTAAAAATAATTCTGATAAACACAGGAAGAAAAAAGTGCCAAAATTAAAAAGCAAAAGAAAAAAATACAGAAGGTGGGGTTTGGTGTATTTTTGAGAACCCTTCAATTTAGTTTTACAGTCATTTTGATGAAAAGGAGAAATGTGGTAGAATTATTAGATTTAATTTTGGCGCTTGCTTCCACTTGCTATTTATTAGTTGACTTTGACTTAAACCTAAGATTGACAGCATCCCTTTCAACTGCTGAATGCAGCTGGTTATGATTAATTTATTTCTATTTCCTGCCTTTCCTAGACTCTTTTCAAATGTATTTTTGTTGGGCACTTAAGACAAGAAAAGAACAAACAAGCAATCCTAGATTGGCAGAGGAAGGAAAAGAGTTAAGGAGATGCAGTTGCAAGCATTTCTTGCATAAGGGAGATCAGTTCTTAGAAGGTGAGAAACAGCCCAGCAGAGAGCTTCCATTTTCACATGGTCAGCACAAAATAAGACAAAACCCTGATGCTTCAGAACAACGCTGAGTGCCCTTAAACAGCCACGAGCAAGTGATGTATAATAGCAGTTAAAGCCATGGGTGGGAATCAGAAGTGTCTGTACAGTTTGGACACCAAGTTCCCACTCCCTTAGCTAAGAATAGCTTCTGGTTCACGTGGATACGGTCAGTCTGAGGACAGAACTCTCCTCTTTATCCTTGTAATAATCTGTGGGTTGGATTCTGCTTAATGCTTTGACAAAGCGGGAAATCTCACTACGATTAATATATTTGCTAAGAAAAAGGGAACTAGTCTGACAAACAGTGCTGGTCAGTTGTGGTCAATACAAAAGTCCCAGGTTGTGAAAAAAACCCTAATTCACGTTTTCTTGCTGAGCTCGCTTTTCCCTGGGTCCCACCTGTTCTGCCTACAGTTCAGTGGCAGAATGGAATCTTGTGATTAATTCTGCACTGCTGCCCCTAATGATATCATAAAGGCAGAACCTTGGAAATTGGTTTCTTAATACATCCGAAGGGAGGAAAGAAAAAAAATGTGTCTTTCTCGAAGGAACAGCGATACTGTCCTTACTCTGCCACCAACTCCCAGAGCAGTAAGTGTGACCATGCTCCTTGAAAAACAGAGTATTTCTCTGAAAAGTAGCTCCCTTAATCAAAACTCTTAAGTGGGTTTTGAGTATGCTGTTTAGTTACAGAACAGTTGCTAAGCTATGCAGTGCAAGAAAATGCATTTCTGTCACAGCTGTGGAGAGCGAGGGCCTCTCTCCATGTTGTCCTCTGTCTTTTAAAGCACCTCACCTTTACAGAGCCTGTGAAGAGAATCCATCAGGCAGGTTTTACCTGCAGTGGAAGAAACAGAAGTCTGCTCTCTCCTAAATGAATTCATGATCAACAAATGTGCTTTTATGCCCTAGAGAGACTGTGTCACGGCAGCCCATTTTCCAAGAGCTTGGGAAAATCTGAGCCATATTCCAGGAGCCTGCTTTTCCCTGTTACCTCCCACCAATTCAGAAGGTCAAAGGTTTGCTTTCAGAGCCAGTGGCTTACAAAAATTGCATTCTGCTACACAGCTGCCTCCATTTCCCTCTATCCAGAAACTGCAGACAATTGATGTAATAGGCTGATATGTGAATAAGAGTGGTTCTTCCTTTCAGAGACTGATTTACCCCTCGCTCCTGAGAGATGCATGGAGCATCCCAGGCATCTCTTGTTGCACGCATGACCACATTTCAAAAACAGCAGAAACTACTAGCAGGCTTCCTCCCCTGATGATCCTGCCTGGGAAGCAGCTAGAGGGAAAGCAGTAATGGATAAGGAGCAAGAATAGTAGCTCCAGCTGCTCCAGATTTCCCCATGAAAAGAACATTTCACATCCAGACCTCAGGAAATCCCTACCGTGGGTTTACAGTTCTTCCATTCGTCCATTCCTTCTGTTGCACCTGACATTTCCCCAGCATCTCAGAGCTGAACAACATCACCAGCCAGCATCTCCTCTGGCCAGCCTACTGCTGGCCAGAGTCTGTCTGTCCAAACGCTGCTTTTCTCCTTGGAAGCCCTCCTCATCGTGCTTTCCTTGGACTTGGAAACAATGGCCATGAGGAGGAGGCAGGAGGGCTTTCCTTTCATCCCCTGCAGCTGAGAGGGGAACCTGTGCTTAGTCCTAGTCTTGGGTATAAAGTCTCTCTCCTGGGTTTAATCTGTGATAAACCTTTGCCATGGAGCAAAGCACATTTCAAGTGGCACATGGGAGACAGGGTCAGTCCACCTTGAGATGCTGCTCCCTCCTTTCTCCTTCAGTATCCCTGCTCACGTTGGCTCCCGTGCCAGGGAAAGTTTCCTGCCTTAAGGAGTCACAGCCCAGTATCATCTCTCTGCTCTGAGGGTACTCTGGATGTTTAGTTGCTTCTTTCCTTTGCAACACATTGTTTGGCCCTGGAGCCAAGGCTGCCAAGGCACCTTTTCTGTTCACAGTACTGCGACAGGGAAGCCCTGAACACACGGAGCTTTCCTGGCTGGTTTCTCATCAGGAAGCAGCTCAGGAAACAGCCTTGCAGCCACTTGTGCTAGTATTTGAAAAGTGATGGAACTTTTCAGATTCCTGTCTCATGGGTGAGCAGAAAAATAAAGCCAAATCCAGTGACACTGCTACCTGCTGCTCTGACAGGGAAGGAATCCAGCCCTTCTGAAAGTGTGATGAGAGATAAAACACTGGAAAAACTGCATCAAAAGTGAACTGGGCTACAAAGCATTGGTGTGATGAGCTGTCAGTCTCTGTTAGCACTACAGGAGTATCACCAACTTTGCAACATGGTAATAGAAAAGTGGCAAAGAAAACACTTGACTGCAGCTGAGGTCACTCTCTGCACTTGTGGGCTAAAGCTTGGTGCCAGCCAAGCTGTCCTCAGTGTGGGGTTGTCCCCAGACAGCCCACAGCACTCACACCCTGCTGAACTGTCCTCACTGCTGCTCAGCTCTCCCTAGAGCAGATTTCTTACATGTGCCACAGGGGCTTGACGTTAAACAACATTTGTAGCTCCACCTCCTCCTTAGAGTTTTAGTTCATGGGGGCACCTCTTCCTCCACTGATAGTGTAGCCCTGGCTACTTGCAGGCACGGAGAGGAAGGGGCTTTTCTGTCATGACTTCTGAGCATTAGGGGTGAGATTTTTACACAAAGCAGCCAAATTAAAGGGATGCCAATTTAGTTTGAAAGTACTCATTTTTGGCAGAGGGTTTGCCTTGCCAGCAGCATCATGGGGAGATAATGGTGGGCAGCCTTTCCCGAGCAGTCAGCAGCTTTATACTGACCATTTCCTTTAGCCCAGGTTTCCCCCTCAAGTAGCTTTCCCAGAGCTGGTGGTCTAAAACACAAGCACATAGTGTGTGAGTGCATTATAAAGGGCTGGGTGGGCTAAAGAAGCCGAACAAAACTCAAGGGGGGAAAGAGGGATTCCACACCTCGTGTAGCTGGAAGGCTGCGACACAGAGACTGGCCTGAGGTGTGCCAGGGCACAGGCAGCATGAAGGAACGAACCCTGGTTTTGAGCACCAGTCTCAGCGCTTGGTTAGGTGGCTTTGAATGTCCTCTGATCTCCCCCACGGGAATTTTTCATCGTAGTTTGCTCCACCTGCACAAGGCTGACCCCCGGGTACCCGATGAGCTGCTGTACGGGCGCATGGGCTACCTCTATGCACTGACCTTTGTGAACAAGCACTTCGGAGAGGAAAAGATCCCTAGAAGTCACATTCAGCAGGTACTGTGCCTTTTGCTGTCTCTTCCCATGCAGCCCATCTTTGGGCAGGTAAAAATCAGTGCTAGATGCAGAGAACTCCTGCAGTAAGGGAGAAGCCGCATCATGGTATCCCTGCTGCTTTTCTTCCAAAGGGACAAAGCACCACACACCCTCTGCTGTCCATATATATCCATAGGCAGTACTGAACTGGCATATATTTTACTCCCTCACTCTTGCTCTTCCCTCTGCTTGGGCAGAAAACCAACTCGAGTTCTGTGTCAGGATACTCACTGTGGTGTGTCCAAGACAGCAGCATTTCCCTCACCCACATCTGTTCCCATTACAGGTCTGGGAAGCGGTTGTAGCCTCAGGAGAGAACCTGGCCAAAAAGAGGAATTTCACAGCAAAGAGCCCCCTGATGTACGAGTGGTACCAGGAGTATTATGTAGGGGCAGCCCATGGTTTGGCTGGGATTTACTACTATCTCATGCAGGTAAGAGGCACTGGAGGGGAAGGAAGGTGCCCTTAGCAGCTGTTTCACATTTCTTTGAAGAAGGAGCAGCATTTGAATTGGTTCTTGGTGATGTCAAGCTGGGAAAGATCCCTTGTCTGATGGACTTACTCATGTTTGATCATACATCCTCGCTGCCAAAGGTTTTCTCCAAGACTGAGATTGAATCTCCCACCTTGATGGAGAGCTGTAGAGAAATGTGATCTGCATTACACCAGCAGTGTCACATAACGGAGGCCTGGAGGTCTGAGTTTCCCCCTCATGTTAATTGCTTATAAAGTATTCCTCTTTGTTGGTATGTGTGAGCTTCCTGCGTTTTTTGAGGTGGTTACTTGGAGCAATCTCAGATCGCTGGAGTGAGAATCTCCAGGAGAAAAGCATGGTGAAAGAGACTGCATTCGTAGTAGGGAAGTGGGACAAGCCTTTGTATCCAAATGAGGGCCTGTCTCTAAATGTGAAAGAGGTGGGACTTCTTACTTTGATAAAGCAGCTGAGTTCTGTAGTGCCTGAAGCAGGCAGGGCAGGGTAAGAGGCTGGGAGCTGCAGTACCCCTTTGCTTTGATGCTGTCCTTCTCGCTATTTTGCACAACTCATTGGAGCTCTGGCAATATTCCCTACTGTGGCTCTGAAATGAGGGTGATAGTTCCCCTGTGCGGGTCGCTTTATGCATAAATTCACAGTGCTTAAGCACTTAGAAAAATAACAGCAATAAATAACATTGCATTTTTAAAGCACCCACGAGCAACGCAAATTATTTTGATATAGAAATCGGTGCTATCTTTTTTTAGACCCAACTCTCAGAACAGGTAGGGGGAAAAAAGCCACCGGGTTTCAAGTACATCGGCTTTCCTTCAAGACCCTCAAAGTTAAAACCCACATACAGGATAAGCAGAATTCCTGTGAATATAACCCTATGGCTCAGAGAGGAAGGGGTGGTTGGTGGGTTTTAAGTAAATTTGGCAAGAGGATGATGCAAGGTGATTATTGCCCAGGAGCACCAGAACAGCTAGCTGGGGAGCCAGGGAGACAGCAGTGTCTGAGCTTGTTCCCAGGCTGATGTTTTAAATAATTTTAAGTGTAAGTCTCCCATAAAATACTGCATGGGCTTCGTGTTTCTCTGCCATATGAAGTGCAGGGAGCCTGGATCAGCCAGGCATTGTGCAGAAAAAGCCTTGGGGGAAGCAAACAAGCGAAATATGGAGAGACAAACATCTTTTATCTCTAATGGTTTTACAGCACAGATATTGATTTTTAATTTTCCAGTTATTAACCTGGGAACAGCGTGATCCTTAGGTGAGAGTGCTCATTGCAGTCTGCTGTGGGAAATTAGAACTGCACAGATTTGGGGGGGGGAGGGGGGGCACTGTCATTGGAAGAGGATGCTGAAGCCACTCCCTTGCTTCCATCTGAGGTTAGCAGTGAGGTAACCCCCCTGAGATCACCCAGCAGTATGTGTGAAAATGCAGCCTCACAGCTGAGATGCTCTAGGTGCTAGGACTCAGCCCTGGCACTCATCCTTGTTTTTAGACAGTTTATCTCTTCACTCCAGCTCTGGGTACGGAAGCTATTCCTGCTCATCTTCAGGAAAAGCAGCAGCAAGCCCCCTTGCTTAGGGTGCTGGGTGACATGCTAGGGACAGTCTTTGTTTCTGGGATGCAAGGGCAGGACTGGCAATAAGACCCTGCCAAAAGACAGAGAGCAGCCAGGGGCCGAGTGGGTATTTGTGAAGCGTGAAAGCCTGGACCACAGAAATTACTTGATTTACAAGGAGCGAGAGGGAACATAGCCACAGTTGGCTTTGTTTCAGCCTTTCCGACAGATCTTGGGTCTCTTAGGGACAGACAGAATGGTAATTCTCCCTGATTTAATGCTTTCTCTCTCTTAGCCTGGCCTTGGAGCGAGCCAAGTAAAGCTGCACAACACAATCAAGCCCAGTGTGGACTATGTCTGCCAGCTGAAGTTCCCATCTGGGAATTACCCTCCCTGCATCGGTGACACCAGAGACCTACTCGTCCACTGGTGCCATGGGGCACCAGGTGTAATCTACATGCTTATCCAGGCCTACAAGGTACCAGAAATGTTGCAAAGACCCTTTGGGGACCCTTAATGTGAGACTTCATCACAGAGAAGATGCTGTGAGACCACCCCGCTGTCTGAGAGTAGGATGCCTTGTTACAGCGAAATCACCACGCAGGGACCACTAACTTACATGAAAATTAATCTTTAAAAAAATATTTCCGAAAATACCCATCAGTCGTGTGGGTTGTCCTGTTGCAGGTGATCATGTGTGAAGTAATGGTCATACATCCCATTTCATCGTACTGATACCGAAAAGCAGCAGAAACAAGCTTCTTAACACCGATTTGTAGATGTTAAAAAGGGCATTCTCCTTTGTTCAGCATGCTGGACGTTTGAAGGAGAGCTCCTCTAAGCAAACATACCAGATGACAGACAGACAGGGCTTCTTACTACACCTACTGGTTACATATTCATTAGCTATTTTGCTTACCTAATACATATTCATTAGTTAGTTTACATAGTTATACCCTTATCGGAAGTCCTCCTTTGGTCTTTCCGGGTCTTCTGTGTCCTCTTAACCTTCTTGAGCAGGTACAGCATCATTGTGTTCCACCACCAAAACTGTTACATTTGTTCTTTATTTTATCTTGTTTGGGTACACAGAGGTTAGTTTACATCTTCTTTGTTTGAGCACATCCTTACTGAATTCTCTAGGACTTCTCTAAGATCATATTGTTCCTTATTTGGGCATTCCAAGATACTGTGAGTAAAGTTTGTTTCTTCTATTAATATCAAAAACATCCTCCTTTAAAGCAGACAGCAAAGTAACTTCCAGCAGGAGAGAAACTAATTAACCCAGGCTTCCACAATGCACAGGGATGCTCTTTGGAGCAAATCACCTCTGCAGGGATGACTGTTTTCTTGCCTGTGCAGGTCTTTGGGGAGCAGCAGTACCTGAATGATGCCCTGCAGTGTGCAGAAGTGATCTGGCAGCACGGGTTACTGAAGAAAGGCTACGGGCTGTGCCACGGGACAGCTGGTAATGCTTACAGCTTCCTGGCACTGTACAACCTTACTCAGAACATGAAATACCTCTACAGGGCCTGCAAGGTAGGAGCCTGAGGAAGGGAGAGGGGATTATTCACTTCTGCCTTCTACAGCACCGCCTTCGCATTTGAAACCCAATTTCTGGTGCGGCAGACACGCGGCTAGATCTGACCATCTGCACCAGAAAAGTCCTTCAGCAGTGTAGTCACTGTCTGACAGCCTGTATAGAAGGGATTTACCACAGAAGCCTTGCTCTGCAAGGGGCAGTGTGAGGATGAGGGTGGTTTTTTTTTTTTTTCCCTAGAGTTGTCTTTAACCAAATTTGAACGGTTTTTATTCCTCTTTTCTCAGTTTGCAGAGTGGTGTTTAAGCTATGGCCAACACGGGTGCCGGACTCCAGACACACCATTCTCCCTCTTTGAAGGTAACCTCAGTCTCTAGCCTTGTGTTTTGCTCCTGGATCTGAACTTGTCCAGCACCAAGGAAAACCAAATCCACCTGCCACTGAAGCCGTTGCAAAACTCAGTGTAGAGGATGGAAAGCAGATTGTACTCACTGTTTTTCCCCTGTTCTCAGGAGCAGTCTCCCTGTAGCACAGGCTGTTTACAGTGGCAGTTCCATCAGTGGGGACCTCAGGCAGCAGTGTCATAGGGACCAGAGTTGGGCAAAGCTGCTCAGCATTAGTCTTGGCCACCAGTAAAGCAGAAGGGAGGGAGCTGGAGGGGGGAAGGACCCATTTTGTTTTCCTCAGTGCTTTTCAATGTTTGATCAATGTCAAAACGCTTTCCTCACTGAAACACCAAAGCTGCTTGGGAAACCTGGGTTCAGACCTTGGAAATTATTTAGGGCCTTTTTTTCTGTCTTCAGGACTTATGGGTGCCCAAAGGGAATCTCTCTCAAGCATAGCATGTTTTTTTATCCTCAGGAATGGCTGGAACAATTTACTTTCTTGCTGACCTGCTGGTACCAACCAAGGCCAAGTTCCCTGCATTTGAACTCTGAAGCTGAGCTTGGCATTTTCCTGCCTGAATCCGTCCACACGTGGAAACACAGTTGGAAGCTGTTTTCTCCTTCTTCCTGACTCATCATTCATTTTTCACCTAACTGAACGTAAATCCATCCTCTCGAGGGCATGCTGAGTTCTCTAACATTTCCAGTCATCTTATTACATTGCTTCAATTTAAAAGACAAAATGCAGATTTTGCTGGTGTCCCTTAAAAGCGCAGGGCTGCAGGTAGGAGCAGGGAGAACTGTACAGTATTTTGTTGGCTACAGAGTTTTGCTATTTTATGTATCCCATTTCCTGGGAAAAAGTTTCTATTAAATGTAAGTTGGGCTATTTGGTTTCCTTTTGTGCTAACAAACAGTTAGAGGGATTTAGTTGCCTATATAAGACAAAAGATGGAAAACTGAGACTGTTGCCCCGCAAGTTGTTTTTAAGTGTTTTCTCTGTGAGCACCCAGGGAGTACGTGGTTCAGTAGCTGGGCTGCGCCACATGAGGCAAATGTGATGGACTATGGAGTATTTATATGTTGTTAACGTCATCTTGCAAGTGGCAGAGCTAGAACTGACATGCCAAAGCCTTGTCCTGAATTTCCACCTGTTTGCTTTAAAGGCAAAGGCTATGTATAGCTCTTCTGTGCGTTTTTTTCCCAGTGGCAGACGAGTAATCCACTGCCATCTTCCATTAAACCTTATTAGTCTGTGGGTCATCTAATGGAAAGCTCCAGTCTAAAAGTGAAGCTGAGCATGCTGGCTGGTGTGGTCTCTTCTGGTTAGTTTTGAGAGTTTGTTTTGCAGTCATTATTTAAATTTGTGTATTAGGTGGTGCCAGGTGCACCAGCAGCAAGGGAAAAGAAATATATTCCACTGAATTCTGTCAGTGTTTAACCTATTATCTGTATAGATGTTGTTTACATGTTTTCTTTCATAAGCTTTCCCAAACCTGGATAATTTGAGTCACCCATTTGCTTTGCTACTGCTTGTTGTAGTTTGATTTGCAACCACACATCTACCCAACTGGAAAATTTGCCCTAGGTTAACTAGCTTTGACCTGTCAAGCAGAGCAGATACTTAGCAAGGGGTAACTCTGATGTTCCGTCCTTGAGCTGATGCTGCACCAACCTGCAGCAGAGACCTGACCCTGTAAACCACTTCCTTAGCACTGAGCATGAACTAAACACTGAGTGCAGGGAAAGTTGCAGATACAGCTGTACTGCTTTGTGCTGTTTGAGGGCAGCTCCACGGCCCGCACAGGAGTGGCTGTGGGTTTTCATCTTTCAAGGGCCCAGCTGCTGAGTGCCTCAGGCCATGAGAGCAGGTAAGAGCTGCAGCGCAGCACAGCCACACTCCTGCACCAGTGACAATAAAGCAGGACCACCAAGCCCAGCACAGTAACACAGCTGGCTCACATGTGCCTGAATGCAGGACAGACCCCTTGAGAACTTTTCCTCAAAGCCCACGCTCCTGCTGCAATCACAGGTGTCTGAAAGTCCACCAAAAGACAGCCTGAAGTGCAGAAAAGCTCATCTGCTTGGGGCTGGGCATCCCTGTTACACACCTCAGGCTCACGCAGGCTCAGCAGCAGGCATTCCCTATCATTCACAGGGCCTGAGCAACACAGGGAGGTGGCAGAGGGAGAAAGCAGGAGTTGGCTAATCAGCACACGAGGCTCACTGGAAGTTACCTTCCAGCTTGGCTGGTAGGGTAGCAGAGTAGGGATGCTGAGCCTGGGTTTCTCCTGGGTAGTGCTTCTGTAAAGGAGATGGTTTGCACAGCCTGTGTCATAGTGTCATGACAGCATGACACTCCAGGGTTTGTACACTGCTGGGGGGACTGTCAGGGCCATGTGTACAGCTGCTGAGTGGAGCACTGTTTAATAAAAATGCTGAAATGACCAAGCTTTGGGTTATTTTACCTACTGTCTGAAGAGATCAATATATGCCACAGCAGCCACTCTGGCAGCTCCTGGAGGCTCAGTGGCCTCCCACCCATCCTGAGTGTTAAGAGTATTTTTCATTTTTCCTCATCTCCAATCCACTGAGACCAGTCCTGTGCTTTCCTCCCAGGGCATCCTTTTGCAGTGCTGTCTCCATCCTCCCACTGTGGCTTCCACTGGAGACCAGAGTCCTGCAGGTTACTGTAATTGCACCACAATACACCTGTGTGCAGTGCTGGCAGAAGGAGGATGTAGAAAAGCACGCTCCTGCTCAGTAGGAGGAGGAACAGGCTGCCTCGGAGGCTGTGACTGTCCAGCACCAGAGGCTTGAAGGCCAGACTGTCAGGAGCGACATGGGTGAAGGTGATCCTGCACATGTATTAGGTTGCCTGAGATCCTACAAAACCTGGCTTTCTACAGTTTCCATTTCTATTAAGGTTTGTTGTAAAGGTCTTGAGGGAGAAGGTCCAGGAATGAGGATGAGAAAGCAGCATAGTGCAGTTTTTCTGGTTAGTTTTCCTTTCTCATACAGGGGTGTGGTGCTGCCCACTTCCAACCCATCTTTATGCCAAGGAGAGGGAACAAGACAAAACCTGGAAACACACAACAGCTCCTGCTTCAGCAAGCTGCCTGAGAGGGACTTTATCAGAAATACAGACATTCAACACTTAGTGATGGTTATGTTTGTCTATGGTGGTATTTTTTTAAAAAAAAAAAAAAAACAAACAAAAAAAAACAAACCAAAAAACTTAGGCTCCCAAGAAATAAGTTAAAAGCATATTTTGAATGCTTTACTGTCTGGCTCACTTTGTGTTCACCCCCTTTGTATACCGGTGTGATCAGCAAGATGAAAAACATCCCAACTACTGTAAATCAAACACCATCTGTAGGTGTGCACGTCCCCTGAGAGCCTGCTGCGGTTTCAGCTCTCAAGAGCTATCAAAGAGGTGACATGGGGACAGTGCAAGAAGACAGATATGTTATTGCCCTCTGCCCAAATTATTTAATTTCTGATTCCTGCGTGTTAACTTTTCAAATGCCCACAAACTGTGATCAGCACTGATGCCAAATCCGTGGCTAACACTATGTTGGCCAAACAAATCCAGCCATGAGCAGTCCTTAGCCCCATCAGGCTTTGCAGTCAGACACACACTCACCTGATAAATCCATCTGTGAACTAGCACCACAGTCATTTGATGCACACTGATTTCCCTTTGAAACCACTTTGGAGTAGGCTGCTGTCTGCAGCGTGGCAGGCACCCTTGTAGAGTTGATGGGAAAAGGCACAGCAGAAGAGAACTCGGCCTCCTGCCGCACCACAGGCATTGTTCCCATCTGACAGGGCTGGAGCTAGGTGGAGAATGAAGGCATGTCCCACATGCAGTACCACAGAAGAGGAGCCGCCATGAGGGGAGCACAAAGCTGCTGGTTTCCGTGAGCTGTCTAGCTAGACCTTGTTTAGCATCTCATCTGACTTCCATCCCTCTTACTTTGTTCATGTGTTCCCACCACAGTGCAATACTTTGGCCAAATCCAAGTGGGGTTTTCAGATGGCAACGCAGGGAATGTGGCTGGTCCCAACAGGACCACAAGTCCTGCTCCAGGCCAGCAAGTTCCCAGCACATACGGTTGATTTGTAGCAAGAGTTTTTTTTTGTTTTTTTTTTTATATTGAGGAGAACAACAGAGGTCCCTCACACCTTCTTGCCCATAATGACCCAAGTCCTTTGGCCAAAGCATCCCCTGCATCCCTTTAGCTACACCATGGGAAGAAAGCTGAATTGAAGGCCAGTACCCACACCAGGAAATCTAAACCCCAAAAGTTACAACTTGCAATGTTATGAGTGCCTAAAGGCAAAATCCAACAGAGCAGGAAGCAGATCTACCCAAAATAAGCACATGAAGAAACACAGTGGAGGCCCAGCTACTCTTTCTCCTGGCAGGGTTGCTGGCTTGGGGATTCCATGCTGAAGGGTGACAGTGACAGCAGCAAGGGGCTGTGTGGCCCCAGCAGGTGGCAATGCAGCCTGACAGCAGCAGCCACCCTGCTGCTGCCAAGCACATGCCTGCACTCCTCAGCTGCTAAATCCTACCTCAGGAGAACTGGGATTCAGCTCTTGGGAAAGTTGCTCAAACCAAAAAGCCCCCACGGGTAAAGGTGTGTTTGTATACTGTGGGAATAGAATATACGTAGGGGACAAATGTGAGAAACATGGAAGCCCTTATGAAATGCACTCAGACCTAGAAAAGACCAGCACATCCTTCACATCCTGCCAGAATTTTTCTGTTTCAGAGTCAAACTCATTCCTCTCAAAAGCTGTCGGGGAAAAGCAGAACACAACAGTTCTCAATACAGCTGCTGATTCGAGACAGAGCCTGATATTGCCTTGCCCTAAAAGCTTTGTATTCCCAAGTGTTCCCCCAGCCTGCTTTCATCTTCAGCGTGGTGGTCCCCGCTGTTTCCTCCTGCAACAGAGCTGCCTGAAGACACCTCTGTTTTACCTCTCTCCCCACCTCAGTCACCTGCTTGTTTCTGTCTCCATGCTGCTGCTTTGAGGGAAGAAGGGTGGTGGCTTTTACTCTGGATCATTTCACAGATCCAGTTTACAGCAGCACAGCAAGGGGATGGCAAAACACGAAGTTGGGAGGAAGGCAAAACCAGCTTAGCACAAGGAAACCTGTGCCCTCCCTGCCCCTCACAGGGAGGAAGCTTTTGAGCACAGCCTAGGACCACCTAAGAACAACCCCATCACCAATATTTGGATACTCTGAATGATAAAAGTTGCCAGCAGGAAGGAGAGGAGAAAATTAAGCCCTTTTTCATGTGTCCCTCAACTTCAGAGGCACAAAAGTTCTGGACAGGACAGCTTGCAGCCGCCCTCAGATGCCCTGCACCCCCCTCCACTTTCCCCAGAGGGCGAAAGATGGCAAATTTGGCCAAAACAAACAATAGATCTTGTAATGACTGGCCACCCTCAAAGCCTGGGCATGACAGGACACCGCTTTGCTTCCCCTGCAGCAAGGAAGACAGCCAGCCATGGAGGAGACGCAGAGGCACCACTAAAAACAACCTGGAAGCCTTAAGAAGGGGAAAAAAAGAGCAGAACTGTGTGGAGCCATTTAACTCCATCTCCTCATGGCTGGGGAATTTCTCACCAGGAGGACACACGTCAGGCAACCCTTGCAAAGAGGTTATTTTGCAGCCGTTGCAATTTGCTGCAGCCTTTGCTGTGTGTTCTCAGACAGTAACCAAATCCACTGGTAGTATTTTGCCTTCCATAAACCCCACTGGAGCCGGGCCCACAAATAGTTCCACTGTAGTATGCAGCTGTACACCAGGCAGGAGCAAATGTTCCGCATAGCGGCTGTTGGCCCTAATCAGGTGGAGCGGTGGATCACATTTCCAGCATTTGGCAGAGTTTTATTATAGATACCCCTCCTTAAGGATAACCCCTCACTCCTGAAGGGGAGACCACAGCAGTGCCAAAGAGCTTCCTTGCTGGGGAGACCCAAAGCAGCCCTTAGGTGCAGGAGTTTCCCCTGTTCCCAGGAGGGCTCTGGAGCGCTTTGTCACTGAGATGTTCTGCCTCCATCCTGACACTTCCAGTAGTGGACAGGAAAGGAATAATCAGATTTTTACAAGTGGCTGAAAAAATAAGAGAGAGATCCACCTCAGAAGATGAAGTTTAAGACATCTCAAGAGAATCACCATAAAACACAAGCTTTGGAAAGGGCAAATCCTACATTGAGGGACACCCTTGTTGGGAATTTACAGCTCATTTTTCACCACGGGAAAGAGAACAAACTTCACCTGGGGGACAGCTACAGTGAGTCACAGTTAGGTAAAAATCACAAGATTCAGCACAGCAGTTCCCAGAATCTGGCTCCCCACCCTATCAGACTGCAGTGCTTAGTACTTGCAAGCCTGACAAATTCATCTGCAAACCACTCGGCTCCAGACCAGAAGGGGGAAGTTGCCAGTGGAAGCATTTGGGAATCCCTGGTGGTTCATCATCATAGGGGATAAACTCTAAGGTGTTTATACCACCCAAAGCTGGGAAATGTCCCGTTCCAGCAGGGCTGACCTCATGCTTTACAAGCAAACAGAGAAGGCAGTTTGATGTATGGATTCCCCAGTGAGTACAAACGCATCCAGGTTCTGGGAGCACAGAGACCCTTTTTAATACAGAACAATCGTCTTTCATTATCTTTCCCCCTCTCTTTTTGTTGTCTTCACAATGCCAATAGATCCAGTTCCCTGGCTTTAAGCACCAATAATCTCACTCATTTACTCCAATAACCACTTAGCCTTCTGCTGAACAGTCTATGCATTCAAGTGTGGAATTACTGCCTTCTAAAACCCAGGACTCTGATATCAGCACTTACTGCCCATACCTCTGATTTGAGCCAGGTGGTGTCAGCAAGGGGGAAACAGACCTTCTCTGTAATAAAAAAAAGATGATTTGCCATCCTTTCCTTGCTTTTCTCACTTGAAGATTTAAGTGTGATAGGTGCTTTATTGCAAGAGGGCCTGATCTGGGACTCCCCCCGGCTGTGATTTTCACAAACCCATAAGGAAGGTGATCACCTTTCTACACTTCCATCCTTCTAATTTTGCTGGAATGATCCAAACAAGGCAAAAACATCACAGGGAGAATACAGAAATAGGGACAAGTAAGGCAAACCCTTAAGCCTCACCTTCTTAGCAAACCAGGCCAAGAGTGAATCATATTACTCAGAGCATAGAATTTGCAGTCAAACTATTCAGTTAGCAAATGGATTATATCTGAACAAAACTCTTTAATGATCTGGATGCAGCTTGGATCTTCTTTAGATAAAATGAGAGATAAATTCTCCAATTAATCGTACCATTTGGAAAAAAAAAACCCACATCACTTTTGAGGAACTGGGAAAAAGTTTCCATCCATTTGGGACCAAAGGGTTTGACTCAAGCCTACAACATCTCTACCTAACACCCCGATAATTCTCAAAACATCATCATTTTATCAAAAGGAATGAAACTTGGAGAACAGGACTGGAGGTGCTTTGAAAGCTGCCCAGATGAGACAGCTCATTCCAGTGGATGTGCCTTGCCTTGGACTGGGACTCAGCAGGCAAATCTCCTTCCTCTGCAACTGCCAAGCTGGGGCTCTTTCAACAAGTAATTTGGCTGCTGTCTGCTATGATTTTCTTGCATTTCTTTTGCTCATTTTTTAGCACCTCTGAGGCGGAGTTTCTCATTATCTCTTGATGTGGCACATCATAGAAGGACCCCAGTTAGAGCTTGAAATCTGAAAATGCTTCTTTTGCACTTGCCACATGGCAAATAGTAACATTTTTACAGCACTTTCAAAACGCTCTAAAGCTGCTGAAGAAGAAATCAGTACCTAAAACACCAAACGTACAAACACAGAACTGAAAGCAATGCAACATTAATACTATGGCTCCGACATTATGCCTTACAAATCTTGTGAGAGAGTATGGGGCAGGGGGAGGAAGTCTTAACAGAAGTGCTTCATTTCCCAGGAAGGAGCATCTGAATCATTTCTCCTCTAACTGACCCGTTATCATTACGCCCTTGCCACTGATTACTCCCTGTGCTTCATACGCCAGAAGTGCTTCCCTGGCAATGGGATGAGCCTTGGCTGGATTAGCAGCCACCAGGAAAAAGGCGGCATCACACATCTCACAGGCAGCTGCCAGCCCTTTTGCCGTTGGAAAACTCACCCTCTTCCCTGCCCTCTGGCCGGGCCTGCCAGCTCAGCTAGAGGGGCAAAACTGGGCAGACAACCCCACTGCTCCCTGCCAACAATGCCCAGCCCTGGAAGCTTGCAGGAGATAATGCTGTGTGAAGGCAGGTCACGGGGAACTAGGATGAGCTGGAGCGTTATTTGTTAGGATGTGGATCGCAACCCTGTCCTTTGCCCACGTGCAAGCCCACGCTGTATGAACCCCGAGGAGGTGCACAGCCCACCAAGCAAGGAAACTGTCAGAGGCTCCTTAAAAGGACCATGTAATTTTACTTAACTGCTGCAAAGGTCATTTGCCTACAAAGGTCATTTGTGTGGAAACCAAGTAATAATGAAGTGTACCACACTGGCTGTCCAAGGCTGTCAGAGAGCTGTTAAAAACAGCAAGGATCTCTTGGCCATCACCAGAACAGGCACCCCAAGAGCCCCGTAGCTGATGGACACATTTTCTTTAGCTCCAGCTAAATCACCTTTAGACATAACCTTTAGACATGACACAGGGCTGGGAGCCTTGCATGGGCACAGATTTAGGGCTGGAGGACAACACCGAGAGAAAAATCCAACTCGCAGTTTGCAGTGGCCACAGGAAGATGAAAAGCACCGTCCTTCAGGAACAGACAAAAGGTGGGAGCAAATACATTTTTAAAAAAAGGCATACTAGGAGTCTTCTCCGACCCTGAAACAGGGAGCTGGGAAACCAAACTGAACTGTGATCTTCCTAAAGTGAACTGCAAGTAATAAAATTCCCCATATCTTTGTTTTCCAAAGGGGTTGAGCACTTTGTTTGCCTCATGACAACTCTGGGATAGGGATTCAGGCCCCGTGATGTGGCCACTGCGCAGACTTGTCCTGCCCCCAGAGCTCTAGAATGGAAAGGCGTGCCAGAGCCTTGTTCCCATCAGTTCAGCATCCAGGCACTTGCAGGTGATACCACTTCGATGTGCTGGGGACCAAAATTCTGTTTGTACATATTTTCCTAGCTCTCCCTGTGCCTGGAAGCCACTTACCAGACTGCCTGGTCGTATTTGTCTTTTGCTTGTATCCTCCCCATACCACCGTTTCCCATTTTAGGATCTTTTCCTCCTTGATTTAAACCCTAATCATGCAACGCGCAACATGCAGTGTGCTAGACATTCTTGTGGCCCCGGAGACATCATCAGAAGCAAACTTAGCTATGAGTTGCTCTTTAGAAGCCCATCTGTAGTAATGGATTTTCAAAATGAAGTGAATTGAGATACCTTGATTTGGAGGATGTTCAGCTTAAAAAAAAAAATCCACAAAAGGAGGCCATGGGGGTGGTTTGTTTTTTTAATAAGAGAAGAGTATTCATGACTTTCTGAAAACCACTTGTGACTACTGAAATCCTTGGCCAATAAATAACAATTAGCATCCTCATTACTGAGCAAAGGCTGACAGGGAAAGCAGGTCTGCATCAGAGGGAAGAGCAACCCTCTGTCGCCGAAGCTGCCAACAACACATTCCTCATGGCAGATGTCATCTTATCCCAGGAGCTTTCTTCCAGCCACTTTCTGCTCGACTGTTTTCTTCAGCTGGCTAATCCAGAGCTGCAGCAAATACACCACTCCTGTCCTTCCAGCAAGCAAACAGACCACAAGAGCAAAGGCTCACAACCATGCTGTGGTTTCAGCTTTCTCCTTCCCTTTGAAAAGACAGGACTGTGGGATGAGACACACTTGTCAAGTTAATTATGAATTCGGAAATGTCAGATTTGAACTCTACTGTGAAGAAAGCAGATCTGAGAAGTTTTATGTGCTTGGAGTGGGGGCAAGGTGCTTTTCAGCATTCACCACCCTCAGACAGAGGAAAAAAGTGTGCTACCCAGGATTATCAGCACGCTGGTATGAAGTGTTAAAACCCGCAGCAGACAGCTCTCGGTTACTGCACTTTAATTACTGCTAGAATTATAAAAGCACTACACGAAGTCTTTGTGGAAATTGCACCTTTCAGAAGGGGAGATAAAACCTCTGCCTCCATGATTGCAACAATAGGGAACTGTAAGAAGTTTTTAAAAAACAAAGATGCAAAGAGAAAACGGCAGGGACTACACTGATGCTCTAAAGGAATATAAATAAGCCCTATATAATTTTAAAAGTGTCAGTTGCTTGCAGATCATAAAACCCACAAATGGGAGACATACCTCCAACCCCAACGACAGCAGGTATAAATGCAACATTCCAGCCTCACACCTCACGCTGGTTATTATGTCGTTATTGGAGGTAGAGCAGCCCCTCTCTTCAAGCCACCCTAGAAGGACTGTGCTAAACTGACATCCAACTCAGCAAGAGGGAGAAGAGAGGCACTGGCAGCAGGCTGCTGACATTACATCACTTCCCATCCTTTGGAAGACACATCCAACAAGGGAAAGGTTGGATGGCCACAGCCCCATTTCCAGATGCCTTGATTCTCACATTCCCCAGTTATCTCAATACGATTTTACTGTAATAAGAAACCTGCACACTCATTGCAGGTTAACAGCACTGGATCTGGGAGATGGTATCTTTTTATAATTGCTACACAAATGCTAGGTCCCCAAAAGCTCATAATTTAAATCTAAGCAATCTCCTTTGTCCCTGCCAATTCTCTTAAGCACAATAAGAATTAATAAAACATCTTGATCAGCCACTACCTGTGTATAACATTCAAAAGGGCAAATCAGAACACACACGAAATGATTTCATAATAGATTCTGAAGGAGAATCACTGGCTTGTGTTCACTGCAGCACAACTAATTTAAAGAAGTCATGACCTTGCCATTTGTGTTTCAGGATCCAATCTCCCACCTATTTCAGGGCCTCCCAAACTACAGAAGTGAAGACTTCTTCCACTGTACTTACCACTGTCATTTAAAGTGTCTTTGCCACAAACATTCATCCAAATCAGCTTTGGCACTTAGGCTGCAGCTGTACGTGCTATTCCCACTACTGTGATCCAATAGTTCTCAAGGAGAAAGCTGGAAATAACCTTCTAAGCAAAAAGGGTTAAAAGTCACACCCAGAGCAGCCCATAGCCAATTGTTCCAGTTCTATCACCTTAACAGAGTTGCTTGGGATGACGAGTTTGGGGCAAAAATATTTAATAAAAGTGACAGGCATTTCTGAACTACCTTTGGTAGTAAGTCTTCTAAAGTATGTCATCAGTCTCACTGGCAGCTCTGAAGCATCTCATATTGCAAAGCAGCTGACTCTCACAGAAGTTTAACTAGCAGGAGAAAAGCTCTCAGGGCTGGCTATTCAGACAGAAGGGGCTGAACTTGAAGCCTTGCTCATGTCACACTTTCTAAGAGACCAAAGACCTGATTACGTTACATCTTATATGAAATTGCAACTTCACACCTAATAGTTGCAAGTGCTGCAGGGGGAGGCAGAGGCAGCTTGCACCGGCTGCCAAACACCAGGCACAAAAAGCTTTCTTGGAGTGTTCACTGGGACAACCCCTTCCAGGGGGTCCTCCAGCCCTTGTGCTCTGACACCTTGCCCAACCCCACAGGATCGCCAGTTCCTGGATCCAGCAGCACCTTTCGTGAGAGTCACTGTGTATTTCCCGCTAACAACCTCTGATCTCATAGGTCACACAAGAAGCAAAGTGACATTCTTGAGCATCACCGTGTCACTTGGCGCCCTACAGCTAAATAAGGGGTGCAGCAGCAGAGGTCTATTTAAAGCCAGCACAGCTACTTGACAGACCCTGGAGGAGAGACATTTCCTGCGTCTACATCACTGCTCCACGAAAAACAGGCTTGCACCCGTGAGCAGCTTCAACAAGAAGATTTCACAGTGCTTCACCTGAGGTTTGTTTTCTCTCACAGAGGGAACACAAAAATGTTACAAACACAGCACAGAAGGTCAAGAACTGTCACAGGCAGTTTTAAACAGCCAGTGGATAAACCTGGCCAAGCTACAGTGAGACTTTCCTACCTGCTGTAAGAAGCAGCTGGAAGCTCACTGTGTGCTCTGTCCCCTTGGACTGCAGCTTGACTGGTTTCTAAGTCTCTCTCCAACTGAAAGCATTAAGGGACCCACATCATCGTCTTGTGACATTTATGAAAAGAGGCTCTTTAGCCCTGACTGGCTGGAGAAAACGTTGCCAGGCCCTGCCTGCAGCCTCCTTTGCCTGCTGCATGGGGGACACCTCTCCAGCCATGAGCTGGGCACTGGGGATGAAAATCCTGCTGGGGTAAGAGGACACAGTGCCACCAGTTAACTCTGTACCTGTTAACTCTATGGAAGAATGGAAGTCCACCGACAGCACTGAGCTGGGATGGTTGGGAGGCTGGACCAAAGGCACAGCATCAATTATAACAGGATGCTACAGCTGGAGTGCCACAAGGAACAACAGACACAATAAGCCTCAAAACTCCAAACCTCTCCAGCGCAAAATGTTAGCTCCACCTTTCCGTGACAACTCTGCATACAGACACTTTTTTACACAGGATGCTCAGAAACACTGTCATAGTGACTCATGATAAAGGAGGAGCTCATCAAATGCTTTATGCTCATTTGTGTCCTCTCAACAACCACAGTATAGGTTATATTCCCAACCACAGTACAGATTATATTCCAGATATTTGTGTGGATCTCTGTCAGGGCTTAAAAAGCCTTGACAATGCTACTTGCATTCTTAAAACAGTTTTCTGAAATACGTATAATACAATTAATTATATGATAAGGTAATTATATGATAAGGTAATTATAGCCCCTCTCCCCAAATAATATTATCTTCATGGATATGATTCAAAATGCACAAACCTACACAGGTGCCATAAATGCAAAGTACTCACTGCTAGGCACAGAAATAGACAAAAAATTTTGGTTCCTACAGCTTTGTTCTTGCTGGGCTGTCTCAAGGTTTGCATGTGACTGAGCTACATACCACTTAAACTCTAACACAACAGCAAGACTCATGCATGCAATTAGAAAACAAGGTTCTCGGTGTATTGAACACATTTTGGAGTGTCCGGGCATTTAGGAGTATTTAAGCAAATGCAGACTGCATGGTGGCACAGACAGGATTTCAGTGACAAGGACAGAGAACACATGATCTCAGAGTGTTGTTCACATCTCCAAGCTCCAGGTCTTGAAAGTTATCCACACCTCCAGTCACTGAGAAGTCTTATTGATGGCTGAAGGGAAGAAGAGGTGTAGATTGTGACAGCACCAGATTTCCTAAAAACAGATAGGACATTTAAGTTTTGAGAGATTTCAAGCCCAGATGATCCCTAAGAGAAATCATAAAAAAAAGGAAAAAAAATAAAAAGGGAAAGAGAAGAGGTTAATACCCCGTAAGTCACAATGAAACCTTCCAGGCAATGCAGGTATGTGGGGACTCCGGGCCATATACTGAACTCTCCTTCAATGCCCTTTCCAAACCTGAAGTCACTCCATCTCCTAGTAGATTAAAATGGGACCTAAGAAAGACACAATTCATTTTAAATGGGCAATAATTTAACTCCTCTACTGCATGCTCCAGGAAAAAGAGAGGAAGGGAAAGGCAGGGAATCTGCAGCTCACAGACAGGCTGTGGAGCCCTGAAGACACAGGAATCCCAATTGCCCAGAGCAGCACCAAGGGCGATTTTATCCCATTCAGTGTGAGATAGCACACAGAGTTTAACAGCTTATCCACTACCTAACGTTATGTTTAAAACTCCACAGGACCCCTCCAGGCCCACCAGCTAATGCTTTCCTTGGTACAGAGTCCTGCCTGGTGGGATTCGACGCACACAGTCTGCCTCGACTGCAGCCCTGCTCATGCACGTCATTGTTACTTTTAGCCAAGCACTTGCACTTCAGAGCCTGGTTGCTCGGCGATCTATAAACGGGTGCTCATGCCAAGGGACCTGAGGAGCCAAGAGAATGACTGAAAGCTTTACAGTACAGCGGAAAGCAAACTGCAAAGAGCACTTGGGTGACACTTTCTTCCTGAGGGAACGATGGCACAGGGAAGGTGAGCTGCCTGAACGTGAGCTGAAGGCAGCCCCCAAGCCATCCAGCCAAGACTGAGAAGCGGGCACACCTCGAGGAAGCTGCTCCCCCTGCAGTCAGCCCTCCTGGGGCAAGGCAGGGGGTGGTGGAGATGCACACAGACTCTCGGAGGAATGTCTTGTATGTGCCACTGCCCGTTGCTGGGGGACACTGACATCATCTGGGACAAAATTAGAAAACCTTGAGCAGGAGGGCAATGTGGCACAAGTGCTAAGTCAGCCACAGGCTATATGTGGCACACCAGTTGGTGCCTTCTTTCCCCATTAGATACTCACTGCTCTGCCTGCTCCTTCAGCAAGGTTTGACTTCAGCCTACACTGCCCTGTGACTGCTTTGTGCCCCTGGCTACATTCAGGCTAGCAACGCCTTATATAGCACTTGAAGGAGCCAAGAGGTGAATCCTCCCTCCAAAACACACCCATCTCCTCCCCTGAGCCAACAGAGCCCTCCATTTGTGCATGTAATCCAACCTTTGTGCCATTATATAAAGCTGTGCCCAGTGTTCATCCCTATTTCCTATCACCTGCAAATCCCTAGCTGTCTGCTGGTGATAACCCTGCACAGACACCTCCTCTCGTGCTGTGCCCTGCTCCCAAACCACCTTCCTGGGGACAGAGCACCCTCCTCAGACCAAGACCCCCAAAACCTGGCTGTTTATTGGGCTTGACTCTCTTCTATATGAGTTTCTACAGCTTATCAGGGCATCCTGCAGCTGCATCTTGGATAGCAAAAGGCTTTTCTTTTTGTTGAAAGTGCTTCCGTGTTGAGTAGTGAAAAATTCAAATCATTAGCAGATTAATTAGGCACCCTGTTGCACACAGCATTACAGCTGAAGCTGAGATCTTGAAAATTTGCTGCCAGTGGATCCTGGGCTTTTTACTTAAAGCCTGGGGTGAAACGTGCAAGAATCAAACTGGACCAGCAGTTCTTCTCTCTATTATGGCCAAAATTACAGGTTTAAGAAAACACAAGGATCTCTGCAGCATCTTGGTGTGGAAAAATGCACCTAGTCTCTATCAGTTCAAGAACTGCTGAAGCACAGCAAAATGTGTTACATATTCTTTCCAAATCTGTTAAGAATTGTAGTAACTCATATATTCCTGATAACTGCCTAAATTCCCAGTTCCCTCCTGGATCTTATTAGCTTTTTGGCCTCAAACAGTCGTCCAGCAACAAGGTGCACAATTAAACTGGTGTTGGAAAAAACATCATTTCCAGGTATCAGTTTTAAATTGCACTGAACCTCCCTTGTTTGCATTCAAAACACTTCTCCGTGAATGTCCCTGTACTTCTTGTAACTTTGGATAACAGGAGCACTTCCCACTCATGGACTGAATCAAGTAGGTGGTTGTTTCAGATCACACTGCAATCTTTCTCAGAGATCACTGCTTGCCAAATGGTACATGTACACTTGCAATTTTTCCTGCTGAGGTTGCAGCCGCCCAATCTTCAGAAGAGGAACACAGCAAATATTTAACAGCAACAGGTGTCAGAAAGGAGTTGATCACAGGAAAGAGAAAACACACTGGACAGATGAAATGATAGCAGATAAGTGTGCATGGGTCACATTTCTCCTAAATGCTCCAAGAAGAGATTGGAATATGCTGACTATTCTTAGGTGTTTGTAAACAGTCTCTATTCTCACACCTTGCCTGAAAGCAAACTCCCACCAGAGCAGCCTTTTGAGTGATCAACATTTCCCCCTGACACTTGATCTGGCATCCTGCCACAAACTCACCAATAATTTGAAAAAACAAATGGGAAGTCAATTGCATTTTCAGATATTTTAGACAGCAAAAGGCAAAAGTCTCAAAGGGAGATCATTGTGAAACAGAGCAGAAGCGGCAGCGTTCACTCTTCAATCCAACAGCTCCAGGGCTTTCATGGTCCTCTGAAAACAGGACATCTTGTCTTCTACTTCACTGCATGGATTTAAACTATCACCTCCTTTCTCCTGGAGTGGGGCGTGGCTCCCAGGGCTACAGCAAACCCAAGACAGATCCCTCCTTTTTAAAACTGAACCAGAGAGGCAGAGAACTTCAGAGCAAACACACAGGGAGTACAGCCCAGCGCAGGAACTCCCACGTCTACTCTGCTGCTGCAATTGATACCACCTCTCTGTGACTTTAGCCTGGAAAATATTCCACTTTAGAAGTGTCAGAATGAATCAGTGCCAATGCTCTGGATGGAAAACACACATCTCATGCTAATTCAACTAAATCCAGCCCAAATGCATAGAAGTTTTGCATTGGCCAGAACCATATCCTCATCAATTAAACTGGTAAAAACCAGGCAAGCTGCCCCCTGTGTTGGTGAAGAGCAGGGCTAACATGGCCTGGATTCCAACCAAGACCTTTCTCACTGCTGAATTTTCTGGGGCCTTGGGAAATCTGAAGCTACATCACTGTTCATTATGCCTCCCCTAAATATGGAGAAGAGCATCTATGCACTGCCCAGGAGCTCTGCACCCAACAAGGCAGGTGCTGGTGAATTCTCATCCCCAGCTGCTGCTGCTTTCCCTTAGAAGTGGATCTTGGCAAGACCCAGAAAGCACGAGGGAGGGTCTAGGGATTGCTCTAGTTATTCCTGCTTGCATGAAGTGGCTGCTAAAAGCAGAAGAGGAGCTTTCCTGCTGCAGCCCAGAGCGAGATGATACGGCACCACCAGAGACCTGCAGGCAGCAGCTGCCATGCAAGATCATAAAATCATAGAAGGGACCCACAAGGATCAGTCACTGAGTCCAACTTGTGGCCTTGCACGGGACAGCCCCAGGAATCTCACCATGTGCATGAAAGTGTTGTCTGAGCACTTCTGGAACTTTGTTAGGCTTGGTGTCGTGACCACTTCCCTGGGGAGCCTGTTCCAGTGCCCGACCACCCCTGGGGTGAAGAAACTTTTCCTAATAGTTCTAACCTAAACCTTCTGATGCAGCTTCATGCCACAGGGACACATCTCTACATCACCTGGAACAGCTTGGATCCCTGTGGACAGATGTGATGTGCTCCCAGAGATGCCTTGGGACACATCCAAACTTACCAGGCAGATAAATCCATGGTGTTCTGTCCCAAGACCAGAAAACTGACTAGGTCCAAATCCTTAATCCAGCAATTGAAATAAGGACCTGCCATCCTCCTCCTCTGCACCTCTTATCTTCTCATCTGATCAATATACAATTATTTTGGGTCAGCAACTCACACAATCTCCTTTACTGGCAGAATGAAGCACATCCAGACACATCTACATTCTTAGACAGGCCACATTATGCAGAGGCAGCACAAAGTCCATCCTTCATTTCAGAAAGCCTGTCCTCATCTTAAAAATACATTTGATGGCAGCTATCAGGCTTATTTCAGTGGAAATCTCAGCTGACCATAGGAATTATCAGACCACCATTGGTTCCTTCTTGCAATTAGTGTTCTCACAGGTGTAGTGATGTATAAAAATTGTTTTAGACTATTTCTACCCAAGTTACACCTCCAGGACCCGCTCACTGGATTTCACTGAAGTTTAGTTTGTGCAGTCTAAAACATCAGCACCACTGGACACGCTGCCACCAGGCCCCTCAGGAATGACACCCTACAGCCTCCTGCTGACCTGCAGCAGTGCAGGAGAGTGCCTGCTACCACCTTCCCAAAAACAGACTAGCAGAGCAGGGATCCCTCCATAAAGCACCGTGGAGGCACCCAGCAGAGCTCATACATCATAGGCTTTGGCCTACAGGCAGAGAAATAGGAAATTAAATCTCTCCTGCTCTGTTTCCTAAAGCAGAAACTGAGCCAAGGCTTCAAATTATCAGTGTAGATCTATTGATTCAAAAGGGATGACTCAACTTCCAAGAAGTCTCTTGCTCAAGGTCATGGGCTGTAGCAAAGAAGAGCTCTGAGCACAGGTCTTCTTACATGAAAATACACCTTTAGCCACTCTCCATCCCTTTTTTTGGTGGCATTTTTTTTTGTCAGTTTACTTTCCTTAAAACATATTAAACCAAAATGGAAGTCCTTGGATATCCTGCCAGACTTTGGATGCACGGGTGTCTGTCCAGACCACAGTATAGTTCATGAGACACAAATAAGGACCCCATCAAAAGCCTTACAATTACTAGCCCAGAACTTGAGGGGTCTGGGGAGTCAATGGGAGAGGGATTGCTGGAGAAGGAAGGAACGAACAGGCAGAACTCCTGGATTTTTCTGCAGAAAATCTCAGTCTTGCACACCCAGGGGAACCATCAGCTTTGAAAGTGTTAGAAGCTGTTTTGCTGTGCTGGAGAAAGTCTAC
Organism: Cephalopterus ornatus; assembly: GCA_013396775.1. Taxonomy (NCBI): domain Eukaryota; kingdom Metazoa; phylum Chordata; class Aves; order Passeriformes; family Cotingidae; genus Cephalopterus; species Cephalopterus ornatus. The sequence goes on along the minus strand of VZRE01005510.1, from coordinate 47,694 downwards.
TGAAAACAGAAAGGCCATCTTATCCTGAAAGTTGTGTCTCCTGGGGAGCAAGGAGGTTCATCAGGAGACTGAGGAAAGATAGACAAGGGACACAGGATGGGCAGGCAAACAAGGTGAAAACAGACCACAAATGCCTCCTTGGCTCGATGGCCAGTTTCCATTAATAAATACATTACAAAAGGAAACCTTTCATGTGGGAAGACAAAAATCCAACTGATCTCCATTCTAATAGGGCACAACTTATCCCTAGGAGAAGGAAAAAAAAATATCAAAGGAAAAGATTAAAGGAAGCAATTTTCAAATTTAAACACAGGAAAGGAGTAATAAGGACAGCTGAAAGACACTTAGGGTCATGTCAGGGAGAGATGCCTTGGCTGAAGGTACTGCAGTGTTTTCCATATTTGTCTGCTTTATTTTTAAACACCCAGAGCCTTTGCTTGATCAACACTTCCTTGAAAAAGAAGGAAGCAGAGGAGGGATGAGGGGCTGGAGGGAGAGATGCAAATTAGGCTGGAAAATAATGATCTTCCCAGCCGTGAAAGTCAAAATTCCTAGTTGAAACCAAATCCTCCTGGAGTGCTATACATGGCATGGGGGGAAAGGGGAGGGAAGAAAAGAAAGAAGATTTATTACTTAAGCAGAACTGAAGTTCTGATGAGAAAAAGAACTGTTCAATCCATATGTGAATGTCAACAGTAGATTTGAAACTGGGCTTGTCATATTTCCCTCCCCTTTGCACGCATTAAAAAGACAGGGGAGATCATTTGGGTTTTTAAAGAGGGAGAAAAAAAGCCACCGAAGTTCCTTGATCTTATGAAGCCCTGAACTCTTATATTCCATTTATAGCTCGAGCTGGAATGACATCCCCCTTGATTATCAAGCTGTCCAATCCAGCTGCATGTATCAGGACTCTGTGAGGGACTAAGTGAAATATATATATGCCCTTAGAGAGTTTAGCACATCGGGTCCACCTCTAGGGCACAGGCTGTAGCTCATTCTGACCACTGCTCCTTTCCCAGGATCACTTTGAAGAGCGTTTTCTCTGTTTGTTTGGGGGGTTTTTTGGTTGTTTTTTTTTAAGATTTTTTTTTTTTTAGAGCACCTTTACTTTCCAGTTTAAACAACACAAAATGGCACCTAAGAAGGACGTAAAGAAACCAGCGGCAGCCGCGGCACCCGCACCGGCGCCGGCACCAGCACCGGCACCCGCACCAGCCAAACCCAAAGAACCCGCGATCGACCTCAAGAGCATCAAGGTAAAAAGGATAAGGGTGTGCTGACTGCGGACACGAGGCGCTCCCCAAAGGGGAGAGTTCGCAGAGTCCTGGCTGAGGGATGCAGGGAAGCGTTGCGTGTGTTCGGTTCCGGTTTGGGGACTGCGGTGAAATGAATGAGTAACCTCAGCCGACGGATTTGCTGACCTGCCTGAGCTTTTGAGTGTTTTAGTAGCTGTAGGGGTGCAAGGCATGGCGCATGATTTAACACAGGAGTGAAGCCTGGTAATGTTAAAAGTATGTTGGAGTGTGGACCTCAGAACATTCTACCAAATCAGCAGTCTGACCTGTTTGCTGAAGCTACATTTTTCTTTTGAAAAACACCATGAAAAAACCTCCCCGAGCCCCCTCAATTAGGTGCCCAAGGACAGGAAAGGGGTTACTGAAACTTGAAATGCAATGTTTTCCCATAGCACTGTACTAAAACCTAGCTTTATTTTACAGTTTACCCTCAAATTCCTTTCAAATTTTTGAACTGCCTGATGACACTTTGGTCATGTGCTTTGCGATCAGTATGACTTACCTTTAAAAGAAGAAACAAAAGAGATGAACACAGAGGGATTTGGCAGTTTCACCCATTTTCTTTTTGTTTGCACTGTACAACATTGAGAGAGACCACGAGCCAGAAAGACAAGGATGGGAGCATTGCAAGTGATTTCCTCTCACCTTTACATTTGCTCACAATTTGCTGCAAATTGAAAGCGATAAAGAGGAAGAGTCTTTTGGAGGTTTCCCTCTGACTGCACTGCCATTTGTTCTCATAATGCCTTTAGACTTTGCATGTCAACCAACATCACTGGCTGTTGCCTTGACCCTTCAAAGAGAACTCCTCCATTTCGTGAAATTCTTTACTTAGGAAAGAAGAGAGGGAGGTTAAGCCATTAAAGAGAAGAAGAGATAGACTAGTTTCTCTGGGTAGGACTATAAATAGTCGTTCTCCACCTACCTGACAAGCTGATTGGTCCCAGGACCAATTTGCTAAGTTCTACATAAGAAATCATGCCTATTATGGATAAAAGAAGGAGTACAAGGACTCCTAAGAGGACCTACTCATTTTCATCTCACGCTGAATTATCTTTCAGATACTTTAATTCATATACTCCCAAGATCATAACCCATTTAATGAAATTTCTTCAAGTTTACTTTAATTTATCCAGTCAGTAGTCAGTATTTTTCTGAAAGGGTATGTAGCTTCTCATAAAATTGAAGCTAAAGCCATTGGCAAAGCATAACAAGAGCAACAGCTAAAGATAAAAAATAAAAAACCAAAAAAGGCATTTTGAAATACTTTGAGTGATCATGGTAAAGGGTGCACAAAAAACCCACTGTTTTTCAGAATACTGCCTAAAAATTAGATTAGGCCTCACAATGCACTCACCTCCAGAGATGAAGGGGAACACAAGCTAGATTTCCTGCTAAATCATTTAATATGATTGGATAGCTTTATATGTCCAGCTCATTAGGAGAAAATAGAATTTTCAACTCCAGTGAACCTAGCTAATCTATCTTTACATAAATAGACTGAATAATATATTACCAGCTAAAAAATGGCACGCTGCACTCTGAGGCATCTGCAGTTCGCTCCTTTTCCCAGACAACTCTCTGTAATAGCAGGAAATATATACTGGTAGAACAGAGAGAACTCTGCAGGTTTTGCCATATTCAGACTGACAAAAGAAGATACTCTCCCTAAATTCTCTCTCTTGAAAGATAATATCAGACAAAGTATTTTCTTCTAGGGTCCCAACCAGCCACCCTGGGTGATCCCTTTTCACCCTTGGAGAGCTCATGCAGCAAAGGGGATCAAAGTTGTGTGGAAAGTGATTTGTCTGGGCAACGTGGCAAAGCCAGGAATCTCAGTTTTGTGAGTTTTAGCCCAGCCCCTTAATTAATCCTGAATCGTTCCATTCAGCCACCCAAGTCTCAGCACAAGAAAAGGCACAGCAAAACTTTGGAGCCAGAGAGTACTTATAGCTGAGCTTTTGACTGGGACTCAGTGAACATTTCATGGCCATGTTGGATGCTCCGAGCAACCTGGCCGAGTAGAAGGTGTCCCTGTCCATGGCAGAGGGTTGGAACTGGATGATCTTCAAGGTCCCTTCCAACACAAAGCCATTCTGTAATTCTATGACCTGGAGATCTTTGCACTGATCTACCAGACATAGAGACAAAACCACCAGCACTTTGAACCAGGGCATCAAGTGGGCTCCCCTCCACTCCTCAGGGAATCAGCAGCTATTCATGAGAGGTGACTGGGAATGCCAGGGTGCAGCACCACGATGATGTGGGGAGCCACACAGCAGGCTTTGTTAGCTTTTATAAAGAGATATCCAAGTCCCTTCTAAGTGCTATAGCTGGAGTGGGTAAGGGTAGGGCTGCCTAACAAGGCCTTACAGCAGCCAAATAAGCCACATTTGGCAGTGCACTCCATTTTAAGTTAGCATCAGAAATCATAACAGTCTCCAAAACAAACAAGAAGGTGGTTTACAAACATGAGTAGTGATGCTTTTGGTGGTACCTCTCATCTCAGGTGCTCTGCTTGGCCCATCTGGTTTTCTGACCCTTCTGGAGTGCACATTTTGAAACTCCAGATTTTTTTTCCCTTTCTTAAGAGGACTCAGGCTGGGTTCTTTCAAGTACAGGCACCCCAAAATTGTCTGTCACCATCAGAAGTTGTGACAGACCATTCACTTTCTTCTGTTCTTTATCTCGCTCTTGAAATTTACCCAATTAGAGCAAATCTTTGGTGATTTGCTAGTGCTAATAGCAGCTGGCACCAGATTTTCTGGTTTTGAGCACCATCTATTGACTACAGAACTGAGTAACAGGAATACCTCACTGCTACAGACTCAAAACTGAGCCCTTTCATAGCTCACCTGAAGTTGCAGTGCAGCCATCACAGGAAGAGAGTCAAGGCAGGGAGGGAGACTTTGGTTTTAAACAGAAACGTGAAAATCTCTTTTCCCCCTTACTCAGGAAAAAAATCATAAAAACCCAACCTGCTTTGCACAAGCCTTTCCAGTCCAAATTTATATTTCCAGTTTTCTTTATTACTAACGTGGCCTGGATTTGCATTAGGCACAGGAGTTAAATAATAACTGAGAAAAGAGCAAGGCGATGGATGCAGCTGAGAGCTACCACTGCAACCCACCATGATTAACAGCAAGGTGATCATACAGGTTATTTTCGTAAGAAATCCCCAAGAATTCCCCAGTTAAAAGTATGGCCCAGCACACTCCCTAGAAGATAGCTTATGTGTTTTGTCAACTTGCTTCTCCCACACAAGCCTGAGCGAGAAGAAATGCTGAGCTGATTAACAGCACTACTATAGGTCTATGTCTGCAACAACCTGGTAAGACATGAATGATATAGATGTCTTCTGCTTGGTTTTGCAACTGAGGCAGCAGGAAATGGATAAATTTCCTATTGCCCAAATCAACACAACTTGGTCTGTATCACCAATGTTGTTTTTTACTGAAAATCTGTGGGCCTTTCCTAGCACACACAACCAGCCCTTGGAGTGAGACCAGGCTCAATAGCATCAACTGTGATGTTTTGGGATGCTGGGTGCAGTGCTTTAAAGGCACCTGCTCTGTTCAGATTGTGACCTGAACGTGTAGCACTCTGATCTGGTGTCACACCAAGGCCCTTTACTTCAAGGATGCACCTGAGTATCCTCCCTCAAGTAGAGATAGAGATTGGGTTCTTAGAGGAATCCATGGTGTAAGTGAGGTTCATTTGGTACACAAGGCTTCCCATGCTGGTGTTCTCAAGACTGAAATCCCAGGACACCAATTATGCCACACCAAACTGCAGATAAGCCACCTACATGTTTAGAAAAAAAAAAATTAAAAGCTATCAACTAGTAAAGACTTGCTAAGGTCTTGTGTAACTGTGTGATGCATGATGAAGCCTTTTGCATGCAGGCAAGTCTGTGATTGTTTGTTTTTAAATACAGAGCTCTTAAGGCAGTAACAAGTATTTCTCCAAGTGTCCTTATTTCTTATTACATTCACTACTCCAGTAGGTCATCTCTGAACAGACACTCTTTTGGACATAACCAGAGAGAGACTCACTAAAATGCACTGACAGAAAGCTCCTGGGCTGGAGGGCGAGCAGGACTGCACATGTCAGCTAAAGTGCTGAGAGCTCTTGTGCTGCAGACCAACTCCATGGAAAGCTGTGGAGGGCGAGCAGGAACGTGAACAGCAGCTTTGCTTATAGCAATAAGGGCTTTCTTAGGAACCAGGAGGTTTTTAGTTGCAACTTTCGGCTGAGGCCTTCAGATTATGCCCAATCTAACCCCAGCTATGGCTCCAGAAAGATTCCCTAGGATGCCTATACTTACTGGACAAGGTCATCAGTCCCAAGCACGCTTACAGGTAGGATGGGGACAAGGGCCAGTATGACTTTAGCCTTAAGAGACGTAAATGTGCCTGTCTGATGCCATCCAGACCAGCTTCCTGCTTCTGCTTTGATCCCTGAGACACAGCACCGCTCAGGATCCAGCCCCGAGCAGCCCAAACTCAATCCCTTGCTCCATCAACCTCACCACTGATGCCAGACCCATGCTGCTGACAATCACTGGATGGGCAAGGCATGGCATAAATTGCCCGAAGACAGGCAACCTGGACAACAGACTCTTGCCATACACCAAGACATCCCTTTGGGACACTGTTGGAAACAACAAGCAGAAACCACCGCTTGGTTCTCTTTTACAGCATTCTCAGAAGAACTCTACCTCCTTTTCTTCCTAAAGCACTCCTAAGAAAAGAGTCCCTCAAAAGCAGGGATTGTCCATGTATCTTAGTAAATACTTTCCCTAATGTCTGCTAACCTGAAGAGCAATTTGGAAAATAACGGTTTTTTTAAACTAGATCCATCCTTAGTTACTCACAGCTTTAGAGCTGTAGATACCTGTAGCCTTTGGAGAGTCTGGGAAACTGCAAGCATTGGTAGAAACAACTGAATTTAAAGTGGTAACTTCCAATTGTTAACAATTGCGTGGCAGAGCCTTTCTCCCACCGAAACAACACCTCAAGATTTCTGAAATACAGTTTTAAGCCCCGTTAGAGCACGGAGAGGTTGTAACAGGTATTAACAGGAAGATATTTGAGTTAATCTTACATAAGGCAAGAAGGTGACTAATTTAGCCAATGACAAGTAAAGAAAGAAGTTGTCTGTAAGGAGATATGAAACAACCAACCAGGAAATTTGCCCTCACTTCACTGAGGTTTTATTACATCTCATATCCACTGCCAAAAAGTACTTTGAACTGGCTGGTTTACCACATAGCATTTAAATGTCAAGCAGCAATAGTTTAAATTACATGATTACTCTTAACGCTGCCACTGGGAGGCATGTGAAAACAAGAAATCCCTCCAAAAGCAGGGCTCCAGAGCCTCACATCTTGTATATCTTCTTGATTTAGAAGCAATTAGAAAAGTGACACATTTGCAAATGAGCACAACTGAACGCACTTCCCGCCACGAAGCTAATGAAATCTGTTCAAAAGGGGATGATTAACAGTGCAGGTAGAGCACATATCACACCCAGACATTTCAGAAGGGCACATTAATTAAATGGCAAGGCTCATCCAAAAGTTTTTTCCACAGCTGTAAAGCAACTGTGAAGTTACAAGCTTTAAAAATAAACAAACTGGAAAGTTGCATAAAGTGCTTGGGAAAAAAAAATTCAAATTAATCTGATAGTCCATTAAACCCAGAGGTATTTTTGAACTATTATTCCAAATGTCATGGTATCTCACACATGCAACTTTCTCTCCTACATTAGCAGCGGTGGTTTTTATTCTTTCTTCAGTTCTATTTCCAGGCAGCTCCGTTCTCAAAGTGGACCTCACTTTTTCAAGAGCTTTTCTGCTCTTTAATGTTTCTCTGCCTCATAAGCCGTGAGGCCAGATCCATCAGGCTGTTGAGTCTTACTTAAATGAGAAGCAGCCTCTCTAAAACCTGTGGCATTGCTCATACACGCTATGGAACTGGGGTGAGGGATGGGGGAAGGACAGCCTGCTTTTAAGAGGGGTTTGGAAGCTGTGTAACCCTGCACTCAGCACGCCTAGTAGAAAAGATATTCAACTGTATTAATCAAGGAGCAGGCATTAATGGTGAGCAGATATCACATAAACTGCTATAGGCACAATCCTAGTCCTGCATAGAGAGCTAAATATACAATGATTACCCTAAGGGACTCTTCAATTTTCTCCTCTCTGATTTTCCAAGGCATCTGATATGTTCTTACTCTCTTCTACAGAGGCAGTACCTTGAAATATCTGGTGACTCCCTAATAAACTCCTAAAATGGTTCACTTCTCTGTGGTTCGTCCAAAAGGTAACAAGCAGATTGAGCAGCTGAATGCTTTAACTCCCAGCAGCGTGTTTTCTCAGGGCTTTTCTTCCTGCCCAGACCTTTCCACATTTACAGTGAGGACAGGGCAGCTGTCACTCAGCACAGCTCAATCCCACACTCAGTACAACTCAATCCCAGTGCCCACCAGCCTAAAAAGAGGCAAGCACAGCACCATGCTGCAAAAGCTGGGGCCCTAAGGCCCAGGAACTAGTGATTTGTGGGAAATCAGAAGCTTTGTTAATACTTTGGAAATAAAGATTTCTGTGGATTGGGTCTCTATTCACCCCATCCTATATATGGGACCTGGTCAAAATACCTCTGTCTAGCACCAGAATTCCTAGAAGGTGGTCACACATGGGGAAAAGCCTTAATCTTAAAAAAAAACCCAACAACAACAACAAAAAAAAAAACCAAACACCAAAACAAACCAAAAAGCCAAACTCTAAACACACCACTTTTTTCCCTAGCACAGGTAACCTTTTAGATAGTAACTTTGCCCATAAGTAAGGGCTAAGTGAAGTTAGATAAATCCAGGTCCATCTGATCTTTCCCAAGCAGTTACTTCAATCTTTCATGATCTTAGGCTAGGGGGGAGCATGATTTAAGAGAAAATTAAATCTCCCTAAAACTTCAAAATCTTCCCTAAAGCCTTGAGACTCACAGTGTCCTCTGACAATGCAGAGAACACTGCCAGGATCACAACAAAGATCAGACCACTGCAAAATACTTCCACCTTTTGAAGTTTCTGAAAGCTCCTTACAGAATCAGAAATCTTACCACTAACTTCTTTTAAGGAGTATTTGAAATATTTTCCATCCAGGCCACTGGTAGGTGCCCTTACTCAGAGCAAGTACACTTTAGCCCCCCAACAGACCTACTGGTTTGGAGCAGGGCAATTCTTAATTCGAGTGAATGCAACAGACCCATATGAGAACATTCTTTCCAAGTAAAACTGTCTAGTAAGATTTTATTCAAGGATTGGTATTAAAGTGAAGAGCTGGTGCGGTGCACTAGTATTTCCTCATCAAAATTCTAAGCCAAAGTCTCACATGGTCAAAAGATAATCAGCTTATATGTAGGCCCCTCTCAATTTATAGATATTTCATAGCCCATTCAAGCCAGATGACTAATCCAAGGTACCAGTTTTCTACGCCCAAGGCAAACACGCTCCAATTATTTTCTGCTTGGCATCTTTTGGGATGAGCTTTGTTGTAGCCAAAACTTATCTGTTCAAGAAAATTAATCTAAGTTTTCCTTTAAAAAAAAAAATCTGTTCTCAGGAGAACACTTCTCAGTTGCCAGGATTGGAGAGCAAGAGGCTGAGGGCAGAAGGAAAATTCCACGAAAGGCAACACGCAGCATTGACCCAGGCAACATTTCAGCTCTGCCAAAGTCTTTTGAAAGCTCCTCTATTAATGCGTTGGGACTGATGGCCAAGATCTGTATTAGCTTTCTCACTGCCCAAGTTCCAGTCCCAGCCAGTGTTAATCAGGTGCTCAGCACTGTGCTAAACCTATGTTAGCTCATTCAGGCAAAAGCATCAACCCTCTTTTAGCGCAGCCACACCTGATCCTGGCTACACTTGGTCACGAACACATCCCTGTTCCCACAGGCTAATAGATTTCAAATAGCAAAAAAACCCAACAGACCAATTAACCAATCTAAAAAAAAAAAAAAAAAAAAAAAACCAAAAAAACACAACAAAAACCCACCACCAAATACTAAACTAAAGTGAAGGATTGGCAGTGGAGCATTTTTCATACTCAGGATATTTTCCAGATATTTCTCAAAAAATGCAAGTAATCTGTTTGAAGAGAGCATTTTTGAGCCAAAATGGCAAGCTTAGAAAACTCTTTGCAGTTGTATCTTTTGTTTCTTAAAATAGGAGATTAGTGTCTTAAATCCAACCAAATACTTTGACCTATTTTGATTGTTCAGTTATAAAAAACCAGCAAAGTCTGCTTGGATTTGATTCTTTCTTTCAGAGTCCTCAATATTCTGAAAAGAGACATTCACAAAGGTTATGCTTCTCTTCAGGGTAACTAAGAGAGCTACAGGAGAAAGCTTTCCTCACTAATCACATCTTGTCAGTAGAAAACCAGCTGCAGTGACTTCTCAACAGAGGCAATCAACAGAAATTAAAGAGGAGATTTGAGTTCACAACAGGGATCTGTTGTTGCCACACAACCATCCCCGTCCTGGCTCCATGACAATCTTGACCCAGCTGAGGCAACAGAGAAAGACAGAAGCTTAGAGCAAAGTTCTCCACAGTCCCATTACATCTCAGCCATTTGGAGATTCAGCCTGGGCTTGGGGGACGCTACATGGTGGCACTAGGTCTTTGTTACTGGAGAAGCTGAGCCTCTACCTCCTGCAGCCTGCTTCGAAAACTCCCACTTGTGGGCCCACCATAAGCTGCAAACCCAAAAAAACCAGGTACCCCTTATCCACCATGAACAGCCATCCTTCCAGTTCACAAAACCTTTTGGGGGCCTTAGCTTCTCTCACTGCTGACTGACTCTGTAGCATACTGAAGAAATAGAATCCTTCCCTATAAGGAAGTCTTGGTAAGTCCGGACAAGGAATATCTCCTCTTGATGGTACAGACCCAGAAAGTGCTGACGTGAATCAAAATTACTGCTTGTCACTCCCTGCCCGTCTCCTGCCCCCTAAAAATAGCCATCATAAGATGTCGATCAAGACATAGAGCCTCCTGTCACTTTGCCCTAAGAAAGCTAAAGAACTCGCCAAGGGGAGGGACCTCTTCCTTCTGACACCTAATCCCGGCAGTGCCGTCAGCACCACCAGATAAATAAGGGGAAGAAAGGCCAGGAAAGCAGGACCACTCTCAAGACCTCTCAGCTAATCCCTCCTGCCTGTCTGCTGCTCTGCTTTTCCAACTCAACCATGGTGGGTGCACTGGAAAGCTAATGGTTAGCAGTGAGCCAGTGTATTTTATAGAAGTAAACTGGGCTTCTGGCTCAAGTTAATTCTGGGGAGGGGCGGGGGCGGGCAGTGCAGAAGACAGTTCAGGTTTGCTTGGGTTTCCTCCTGAAACCTAAAGGACTGTGCAAGGTTTTCCAGTTAGCCTCGAGTTCCTGACGTGCAATGGTAGATGTGCAGCTCCCGACAGAACGGTTACAGCTTGCTAAGCTTTTTGTTAAATCAGATGCAACCTGCTAAAGTGGCAAAGGAAAACAGTAATATTTTATAGAATATCATAGTTCAGTAGTTTATGAAACAATGCACTGTCAAAACCTAATCCAAAACACAGACTTGAAGGGATTGGTTTAATTTCTATGTTAATGTAAAAAAAGCTGCTTGTTAAGCAATATTACTTCAAATTGTGTAACTAAAGCAGGTCTAAGCTAAAAAAGTAAAATTACCTGATGGTACATTAATGACTTTAGTTAAGAGACTCTAGAATTTGTTGCTTATAGCCACAATTATGGCTTTCCCTGGGATGCAGATTTTAATGGAATCTTTAACAATAGACCTGCTGATGTATTTTTACAAGGGAACTTGCTAATTTAGGTTGCTATGGCCTAATTACATTAGGTAAGACAGAAGCCATAGAGTGCTCATCAGGTACTTTGTGCTATTTGCTTTCTCTCAGTGCATTTTCAGCAGTACTAGTTCTCTTTTTTCTTTCTCTTTTTCTTCCCAACTGCAGTCCTTCTCTGCTGATGAAATTAATGGTAAGTGAAATCAAAGTTAAAATTTAACTGGGCAGGAGGGGGAACATAATGGCTACCAAATGCTAAATATTCACTAGCCTTAACAGCTCTTTTGCTAAATGCATTACTTCTGCACATCCTGACAGACCACACTTTTGCTGTTTTGGAAGACAACTTATGGACTGATCTGGATGCTCTAGAAAACAAACAGGTTCTCCCCAGCCCCCCCTTCCTAAGCTATTTTTTGTGATTGATTTCCTTCCAACAGATCGAGTTCTCCAAGGAGCAGCAGGATGGTAAGTCACAAGAGAGCTGATGTGTTTTAAGTGTACACGGGTTCAGAGAGGAGCTACAGGCTCAGAAATTAACCTTTATGAAACGAGCTAGGGCTTCAGCTGGTACAAGTCATCACACTCTTGACTTCAGAGCAGCAGTGCTGACTTACGCTGAACAAGAATCTGACCATAGATTAGATGTAATCTATCTGGATGCTTACATGCTGCCAAGCTGAGAAGTTTATTCCATGGTACGAAGAGAAAATACACTGGTTCTGCCTACTGAACGCTTTTCTGTTGTGCTCCTGTTCTGGCTCTTCACAAGGATGCTGCAAACAAGTCTCTTTTTTGAAAGTCACAGGGGAAATAGGCAGATGAAGGACAACAGGAGGGGAGTGGACTTAGCTGCAGTGACTTTGCAATCTTACATGATCAGAAGAGGCCTACGTGCCACTTTGGCCAGAAGGTGTTGTGGAAGGGGGGTGACAAAGGCTGGTTTACTGTAAATGCATTCATGAAGCATGGAAATAGTCAGCAAATATGTGACTTGTATAAACTTGCTTATAAACACAATAGTCTGGACATGCTGCAATTCTTAAGCATCTTGCTGTATTATCCAATTCACCAACATCATCCAAATTTTTTCTTTCAATCTTCTAGAAAAAGCCAACTAAAAACCCCCACTGAAGCTCTGCAAATCTAAGCTACAGTGTTTTAAATATGTTAAGAGATGCATTTGAGCTGCATTAAATAACGTTAAAAAATGCCAAAAATTCAGTAGCACATATAGTAGATTGAACAAAGTACTTAGAAAGGAAAATACAAGGACTTCCTAGAAATTCAGAGGGAGTGGAATAGCTAGAAACAGGTCTTGAGAGAGCCCTAAACTTCCTGAACATGAGCCTACTCTAGGTTACACCATCAAAGCAATAAGGAAAGGTATAGTGCAGCAAGTGAGACTGGAAACATTTATCTTTCTGCAGTCCAAACACTTCTGGTCACAACAACAACAAGAACAATCATTCAGCCTCTTCTACACTTTTTAATTCTGAAACTTTTACAAACGGATCAGGAGGGTTCACGGAAAAATGCCATCAATTCAAAGCTGCTGGCATGTATAACAAAGCAAAATATTTCTTTCAGCTTCCCCACATATTTCAGATCATCCAGCTACTGTAATGTTGCAATGACTGAACCAAGCAGCAGAGCAATTAGATCCTACTTGAGAGAGGGAGAATTTCCCAGGAACAGACGTGGCCCACCCCCAGTAACTATTTCCATCCACACAGGCTGGGTAGTACCATCCTCAGAGTAGGACTTTAAACATGCTTATTGCAGCACAGATACAACTAGGACTACCTATTACAAAAAAAAAAACAACAACAATAAAAAGTCATTGATGCAGCAGAGGAAAGAACAGATCATATGGTATAAATCACTACAGCTCTATTGATCTTAGCTGCTAGAGCAGGAGCTCATATCAAGTTGGTATATTGTAAGAGGAAGCTCTACACAGGTCCAAAGGCCTTGATTTCATACCCTGCAATAAAAGCTGTAAGGAGAGAGGGTTAGCAGCAAAAGATGACAATCTCTCACATCAGATAGTAATAGGATTAGTTTCAGATGTATTAGATTACAGCCTATCAGGCTGACACTGTGTATCAGCACTGTTACTGTGTGCCAGCAACTCTGCCGCTAAGGCAGTACATGGAAGACTAAAGCAAAACCAAATACCTCCAAATCACGTCCCCAGCACAAGACAAATCATGGCATGATCCGAAATGTGGTTTATTACTCCTAAATCTGCCCCAAGACACAAAGAACATTCCACAAGCTGTAAAACACAAAGAGCCTGTCTAGCTGCTGGATGTGCATCACAGCCAAGGGAAAGACATTTTACTTGGTTTGCTTGGAGCTAACCCACGGCACTGTCAGATGCTGCAGTGCAGAAGAGATCAACAGCACAGTCCCAGATACTCTTGACACAGGAGGTTCCAAGATGGCTTTTTAGATAGACAGTTGACCTTCATCTCCTCCTCTTTTTTTAAAGCCGTAGTTCTTCAGTTATTGCAAAAAATACTTTTAAAAAACCTGAAAAATATGGCAAGATGATTGACATGGAACTTCACAACAGAAGATGAAGGCCTGCAATGCAAGCAACTGTACTGATTTTTGTAGGAGAAGTGCCTGTATCCCAAGGCCTTGATGATCAGCAGCAAGGGGAAATAAGTGAACATTGATCACTTGGCAGCACTGAAAGAAGCAAAGCATACACATTGGAAATGCACAGAATAAGGCACCACACAAGTTCTACCACTGGAAAAGCTGGATATTCATCCATCTATAAGAAGCAGGGACAGACCACAAAAAGCAGAGATGATAGGGAACAAACATGGGTAGAAATCTCAACTTTTAAGGAAAAATAACAGTACAAGCATTTGAAATACACCTTCAAGTTTGCCATTAGCACTATGTAGTTGAGAGGCTGGGATTGCAGAAGGGACCCATTGAAGCAGGCAGAGGTTTTGCCCTGCTAGGCACTTTCACAGGAGAGTCCCAGTCCTCCAGAGAGGTAAGGTGGAGTGGATAACAACATTTTCACCTTCTGCTGCTTCATCACGTAAAGAAACCTGTTCTTGAATGAGAATGTTCACAGACAGCTTATGTTTCCCTGTCCTTGAAATAACTACAGGGTCAACCACAAAGCTATTGATGGCTATTAGAGCCAGGAAAGCTATGAAAGATAGATATAAAAGTTTAAAAATAGTGAAACCGAAATGTCACAGGGGAGGAGTTTTTCTTGGGATTGTGGGCCAAGGATTCCCCTGGCTAGCTCCCCTGGAGTCAGTGGAACATTGCCAGGAGACAAGAGGCTCACACCTTGGTCAGCAGGGAGCTGCCTGGCTCAATTTAACCATGACTCTTCCCTTGCAGACTTCAAGGAGGCCTTCCTCCTCTTTGACAGGACCGGTGATGCCAAGATCACCCTGAGCCAGGTTGGCGATATCATCCGGGCGCTGGGGCAGAACCCTACAAATGCCGAGATCAACAAAATCCTGGGAAACCCCAGCAAAGAAGGTAAGTGCCCTACAGTCTCTCACAGGCCCTTCTTGAAGTTGGGGAGCTGCAACTGGCAACATCAATAGTCACAGCGGGAGAGAGAGGAGCTCTTGCTCTGATGCAGAGTGAGGGGGACTCTGCAACAATATACAGAATTTCTCCAGTTCCTTTGGAAGAGGATGATGCTGATGGGGAGTACAGGATTAAAACCTTCTCTCTAGGACACAGAGAGGTCTCTGTAGGGGCCATTTTGGTGTCAGCTTGGTGTAGATGTAGCACACACTCGTTGTTGCTCACAGTCCATTTGTGTCCCAGCCCTTGCTGGGGAGCTGTAAGTCCCTTTCCAACAACAGGTACTCAGCTCTTCAGGTCCTTTCAGTGCAGGTTCTTCTGCATAAGCCTTGACATGCCCTGGGACTGGAAACCCACCTGTATATTTCTGCTGGCTGGAGCAGTCTTCCCTAAGTTCCCACAAACCTGGACATGCTGAGGCATATGTTGGCTACTTATAGCAGCTGTTTTCTATTTCCTTTTCTCCCCTTTTAGAGACAAAAAGAAATCATGAATATTGTAGTCACCTCCTAACAAGGACCTAGAAGCAGGTGATCCCTGCTTTCAGTCATGCAGAGAACCATATTAAGATGGACTAAATTATATTCAAACACCCAGGCCTGGTAGAGACAGCTCTGAGGAACAATTCAGAAAGCATTAGCACTAGCAGGGAATGCCGAGGACTAAACACAGCAGTGGGACCATACCAGGACTTCAAGAGGCTCCAGCAATAACTGACAGTGATTTTGCTACAGCTGGGTAGTAAAACAGTTTCTGTAACAACTGTATATTGAGAAATCTCTGTCACGTTTCGATCTATTACGTTTCATTGCTGCCTAGATTAAAGCTCTGTTTTGCAAAGATGCAGGAGGGGAAAAAAAAAAAAGAAAGAAGAGATCCTTTTATCTGGCAGCCTTGGTACAAACAACAAACAACCAAAACCAAAAATACCCGGGGAAGTCCTCACCGAGGTCTACAAATTCTGGCTCATGAGAGCAAAGGGGTTTGATGCACTAAGCTTGGGAGTTCTTAAACCTCCATAGTGAATATGTCAATAGCAAATTTGGACATCTCCCCCCCCCACACGCACTGTAGTTTCCTATTTTTAATTAGTTTATTCTTTTGCTAATGGGGTCTGCCACCACATCAAAGAGATGCTGAGGAGGTCAGTAACATGTCAGCAACTCCAGGGGCTTGTCTAAGTCACCATATCCCATGCTGGTTACCTTTTCCCACTGCTGGGGCTCGAGATTTCTGTTTGACTGTGTTCTGTAGTCCTTTCACTCCCCAGATCCTTTCAAAGATCAACTCATATAGCAACTTTCACTTCTGTCAAAGAAAAATACTACATGCACACAAGCATATATAAAGTTATGTAAGAAGAGGGCTGGAACAGGGATGTGAAATTCAGAACTACATGAAAACTAACTCCCAAGACAAGAGGGAATCCAGATTCCACAGCTGTAAAATTCTGAGGCAAAAATTAGAGTAAAGGCTAGAAAAAGGTGTGCCCATGAGGTGGAGGCTTTCCCACATTTCAGGGCAAATATCCCTGGAGAACACACATGCGAGTGTCTAGCATGTAGCAACTGGCGCTTTCTTTCCAGAGATGAATGCCAAGAAGATTACTTTTGAAGAGTTCCTGCCCATGTTGCAAGCAGCTGCTAACAACAAGGAACAGGGCACCTTTGAAGACTTCGTTGAAGGTCTGCGTGTCTTTGACAAGGAAGGCAATGGCACAGTCATGGGGGCTGAGCTCCGTCACGTGCTGGCTACTCTGGGTAAGGGATTATCACACCTCCGTGAATGCTTCCAAAAATTGCTGCTGTTTGAAGGCAGGAGGGAGGGAGAAAAGACAGTCCAACCAGTTTGGAGAGGTAGGAGGCTACCCAGCCAGACAAGATTTTGAGTTTCCTAACCGGTAATCCAGTAAGAAAGCAAACAAAGCTTTGGGTTTTCTGCTGAAGACCAGACGAAAAGGCTCAGTTTATGACTTCTACATTCAGATGAGATATTAAGAGTGCCTGATATTTGATGAATAGAGAGGAGTCTGTACATCTCAGGGACCTAACACACACGGGCAAAAGTAGAAAACTCGCTGCATAACTTCTTTATTCTGTAGTAATAACTAGGATCCCTGTCTATATGCACATGCAGAACTTCCAAAGAAAGTTAAAGTTAATAAAGCTCATGTCATATATATAGGTCTTATTGTTACTAACTCAGAAAACAAGGAAAGCCTTTGGAAAAGCTGTAGGGTTCAGCCTCAGTTGTGTGCGGAGGAATTAACCAAGCTCTCTCCGCTCTCAGGTGAGAAGATGTCAGAAGAGGAAGTAGATGAACTCATGAAAGGTCAGGAAGACTCAAACGGCTGCATCAACTACGAGGGTAGGTGCAAGAGTTCAACGTGCTCCCATCTTACATTTCTCCTCTCTCTCAGAGTTTCACTGCAGTTGGCTTTCAGCTTCTCTAGGCAAATCAGACAAAGCTCCAGCCAAGTTGGGTCAAAAGGCTCATGTGAGAAAACGACCACGGCAACACACTAATGCTGCAGTCCCAGCATGCAGGGGCCCTGACTCAGCCATAGCAGAGGAGCCTGTTTTGGCCAATGCCAGATCTCCAGACTGACTTTCTGTAGAGCAATTGCAGTGCTTGGAACCAATCCCATAGCAAGAAGAGAGCTTGATTTGTACAACATTAAACACTTCAAGCCTTCTCTATCACACATTTGGGTCAAATCTGATCAGGAACCCGTGTTCTTAGTACCATCAGCTCATGAACAGCTGTTATTTATAAAGGTATTTCCCAAGGTAACATTTGCTGCTCCTTCTAACTAACGTATCTGCATTTTTCCCACAGCATTTGTAAAGCACATCCTGTCTGTCTAAGTGGAATTCTCCAGATACCAAATGGTACGTTCTGCTCATCTCTACACTTGTCTGTTTGCTATGCTTAAAGGCTTCTATATACCCATGGCCAACACCTACGTGACACTGTTTCCTCAATGATACAAATAGAATAAAATGAGACTGTTGTCCAAGAGCAAAGAAAACAGGAGTGCAGATTCCTGGCTCTTGTTCACAGCCCTGTAACTCATTGAAAACTGTGCTTAGTGGATTTTTCAAACATACACAAACTGTGAAAAGAAACATCAGGCATAAATATTATCCTAGATGTCTGTTGCCATACAAAATTAAGAGTTTAAACTATGCAAACTGACAGCTTGAGACATTTATCCTACAAGCACAACTGAGATTTTTTTTTTTAAAAAAAGGAAATCAAAGCAACATCTAATAATTTGTAGATTTCTGTTCAGACATATCCTGAATACTTGTGTGAAATACTGAGAACAGCTCTACAATCAAAATAGTCAAGTGAAAAAGGGTATTGCAAGAGTCATGATCAATAGGCAAATGAGGGCTTCAAAAGTAAAAAAAAAAAAATAAAATTAAAAAAAAAAAGCAAACACCTACAGCCTTTATATGCTGCTATTTTGTTCAAAATAAAAAAATCCCAGCAGCTGTCTTTAAAGTGCAATCAAACTATTGCGGGGCTGTAGGCTTATTTGAACTGTTAGTTATTCAATCCCAGGAAATACACATTCTCAGCTCCTATATGAAACAAACACCTCCAAATAGGAATCAAGGGCTCAGTTTGTCATTTTTGCAAATGTTTCTTCAGCCAACATTGACTTCAGATCCAATTCTCCCATTCCTTCCCAGAACAAGTCGAATTCAGAAAGACCAGATGGCACCTAAGATTTGCCCAAAGTTTTTGCTCAGTCTGTCACCATCAACATGGAAACTGCATAGAACTGGATGATGTGACTCCAACCCCACCACAATTTACCAGCACATCCACAGGTATCACCTCTGGGTCACTACACTTTCATTTAAGAAATCTGAGCTTTCACCAAAGAGAACTAGATGGAATAAACTGCTACCATCCAGGATCCCTCCATCCCAACAATTTCTTTCCATGTTATTTGCAATGAAACAATGTAATTTCTCGGAAAAATAAAGCATCAATAAATCCCTGTGGTCACTCTGTGGCTATAAAGTCTTTTCTTTTCCCTCCAAAGCTGTTCAAACCCACCCAAAGCAGTGCTCAGCACTTACTTTGTCTGTATATCTGAATTTCACAAAATAAAGTTTTATTAAAAAATATAAATATAGACATCTCCAGGAGGTCACTCTACTGAATCGGAATGAAAAGTGTTTTCTTTGGGGATTGGGAGGAGGAGTAATTAGGGAACTACCACCTACATCCATCGGCACTTAAAACATTTTTGGGAGAAGGAGATCTGGCAGCTGGCGTCAGAACAGCTCCTAAGGTGGCTCCTGCTGGCACACCAAAACCAGGCAGGGTGGCCCTGCTGTAGGGGACTTTACAGAGCCACTCTTCCCAGAAAAACCTCCTCTGTCCTGCTGCAACAGCATGTCTGCAGCACTACAGGGAGAGAATCCTACCTGCTGCCTGTATTGATAGCTTTATGGACAACTATAAAAAGCCACCCCGAAAGGCTCTGTAACTGGAAGGCTCTGTAACTGGGAACAGGGCCAGGGCTGCAATAAGAATAGGACAACTACCCCTTCTGCAGTGACATTGGGAAGAGCCATAACTCAGCGAAGTATTGTTACATCCCTGCCCTTAGATGTAGCTCCTCTCTCTTCCTTAAGCATTCCCAAAACTGCTCTAACCCCCATCTGGGTATCAGCTTGTTCTATTAAAACCCTACTTTGCCTTACTGAGTTGCTATGCACGAAATGACCATAATTCAAGGGCCAACAGGTGCAGCAGGGGCGGTTGGCACCAGAATAAACTGCAGCTGCTCCAACAGCAGCTGCCTCTTTTCTGAGGCTTCCCAAAAAAATCTCCCATTTAAACCCTCACCATGCTGGCAGACAGGGCCAAACAAACCTCTGAATTATACCCTGCACAGAGAATGCCAGCAGGTAGTTTACAAAGGGTTGTGGTTGCCACACTCAAAATGGAAAAGGCCCTGGGTAGAAGGAATTAAAAAAACGAAGCTGTTTAACTTCATTCTAAAAAGGGAACAAAAAAAAAAGGGTGGGATACAGAAGCAGACTCAGCCTGGAGGACGTTTCTCAAGGCACTGCTACACATCCTACTGTTCCTCAACGTAAATGCTCCAGGGAGAAGCATGCTCTTTCCAAGAAACTTGTGGATGTCAGTTGCTGGGAAGGCAAGCAAACAAAAACCTAAGCAACATTTCACCATATATGCTGTCAGCCTGCTTTTCACACTGCCCTGTCAACACTCCACTGACACGTGGTCACAGAACCAGACCAGGTCAAGGCTGGACACAGCCCTAAAGGAAAGGCTGAATTTTCCATCCTATTTTCCTTTCTGGAATTGCAAGTTTTACTAGTTTCTAAAAATATTTGGGACCCAAACCTGGACAACTGAAAAAGTTGGATGACTTCTCATCACTGCAGAAACAGACAGACTTTTCAGCCATCCATTTTTAAAGACTCATGGTCATATTTTTGCTTAAAACAAAATGCCAGATTATGAGACATAACTAGACTGACAACACTTCTCTGAATTCTAATTGCAAGGACTCAAGCTAATATTGATTACTTTACTTTCACTCCTCAAAGTACAAATAATGTTTAGAGACAAAACAGATGAAAACAGAGGGAATACTCCTTTCCTTTTAAACAGACACCAAGCCTCAAAGTGTCTCACAGAACTGCATGGGGAATGGATTTTTATGCTATCCAAAAGTTTCAGTAATTTCAAAAAATTCCCATCCCAAATTGAGACCAATATCTGAAAAAATGTTCATGCGCTTATAAGACAAAAATATTTTGGGGTGATCTTAAATAACTCAGTCATTTATAAAGAATTACAAACTCTTTATATACCACTAGCCTCTTTCAGCTAGTGACTTCAACTGAAACCTCTTTATATTTTGAAAATGTAGAAACAAGATGTTTTGGAAATTTAACTACAAGGGTTTTTTTGAGAAACACACCAAACACTCTCAAAATGAGCTTTAGTTTCATCAATAAATCCCATTCAAAAGATACCCAATCTGAAAGTACAGTTTGGAAATGCCTAAAACAGTAGGAGAACAGGGAAGCCTCCTACTTTGCCTCGAAACCATTTAAAGGTTCAACTTCTTTCAACCTACTGCCTCCATACTAAGTAACACAAGGATGGCTCAGAGCTCTGATCCTGGGGAATGCTCCTTACAAAAGGCTGCTTTCTCTTGTATTTTGTGTTCAGCTCAGAAAAGAAATACTCCACGCAAGCAGGACCGAGCTCCAGGAGTGACTGCAGAGCCCAGCAGTTGGGGAAGGAAAGCCACGCTGCATCTGTTCAGGCTCTGAATAGAGAAAGCAATCCTCAGTTCCTGTCATCTGACACCTCTTGCCATCGTTACATTTGCTTTGTATTTTAAATAGAACGTGGTTAATGAACATACTTTCCACTACTTGATGCAACTGACAGTTTAACTCCTTGGGACCAGGCCTTAATCCCCAGAGAACGGTCAAGCTGCAAAACACTGGTTCCTGGGAGGTAGCACTAGACACAGCAAGCGGCACGTGGAACAGGCAGCCGACAAAACCGAGACGGAAGAGTCAGAGGGATTGAGGAAAGGGGGTCACCAAGTCCAAGGATATGTGTAATCTTGCTCTTGGAAGAGGCTGTATTCATTGAGTTGGCTACTACCACACATAGGAACAAAGACATCTCCACAGCTGTTTCTGCCAGGACAGGGATAGCCAAGAAGCCCATCCAAGACAGGGATTGATGAGCACTGAGCAGAATGGACTTCAGACAGTAGGGAACTGCAAGAGAAGCATAGATCATAGATCTATGTCCCTCTGTCTAGCACTGCTCGAGGATCTGGGTCCTTGGCGAGGAAAAAGTAGAGCCTGTTATCTACTACTCATGGTGCTTTTCTCTGAATATATCCTAGACCCAAAAGGGTTTCACAGACAAACCACATTATCAACAGGAACACCTCTTACATTCAGGAACTGAGTGTCAGAAACATGGACGCTATTCTTAAAAGAAACAACTGTTTCTGCACTCTATCAGCGTTCTCCCTAGTCTTGGACTATATTTTAATTTATTTTAGAAGAATGATCTCCAGCCAGTGGTGGTGCCATTCTGCGCAGAAATAGACACCAGATGAACAAGAAAGGGGCATTTATCCAGGACAACACAGCACAGCAGTCAGGTATGCCTGATGTGTCAGAGTTGTTTACCAGTCTTACAGCACCTGAGTCTTGTACACGGTGTGCTCCACTCATTGCCACAAGCTCACTTGGGCAAAGGTTGTTCAGACATGTCCCCTCACAACCCTCTCTGGGGAGCTTTTTTTCCCCCCCTCACTCCCAGGAGAAACTAGTCATTTCTCCCTCCCACCTACTAAGAAACCAAGGAAGCACAACAGCCACATTATTCTTCCCTACAGCAAGAAGGAAGGGACAGTCAATTAATGAGTTGACCCTAACATTGCAGGAGCCAGTGTACATATGCACTGCCACCTCACTGCACCCCGCCAAGGCTATGAACATTTGCTATCTGTTTGAAAACATGTCCAAAAAGAGAAGAGAAGGCTCCAGAGAGACCTTAAAGCAGCACCTAAAGGGGGTTTACAGAAACACTGGAGAGGGAGTTTTTACAACAGCATGTAGTGATAGGATAAGGGCAAATGGCTTCAAACAAAGAGAGCAGGTTTACATTGGATATTAGGAAGACATTCTTTATTGTGAGGGTGGTGAGGCCCTGGAACAGGTTGCACAGAGAATTTGTGGATGCCCTGTCCCTGGAAGGGTTCAAGGCCAGGTTAGAGGGGACTTTGAGCAATATGGTGAAAGTTGTCCTTGCCCACAGCAGGGAGGTCGGAACTGGATGATCTTTAAGGTCCCTTCCAATCCACAACATTCTATGATTCCAACACTTTTAGAAAACAGCAGTGTGTGATTATTTCCCATTATTGAGGTGCCTGACATTGCTATATAACATCACCTGGGTCCTTCACACAGATCTGCCGGCCCTGACCCTCCTGCTGTAATGGCAAACCCAAGAGGAGAAAATGTGGCAGACATCCACTTTCTGGCAGGCAAGCCTGACTGTTCACATCGCTAAGCCCCCCAGCCTTCATATCCCTGTTCTCTGCACTGGTACTGAGGTAATTTTACAAAGCCACCGTACATATGACACTTCCATCTGAACAAACTCCACAACTGTAACTCTCCAGTGATGTAAACTTACTTCCACAGTAAAATATTTTCCTTTTTCCTCTAATGGTATTGCATACCATTATTACAAGAACAATTGTTCCACTCCAGTAGGTTTTCAACCAAATCTCAAGCTTTAAACACAATGCATTCAAACACTCCTCTTCCAAGTACTATTTTATTGTCCATGCAGTCCTCCTGCAGACTTAAATCTACTCCTTTCTTTTGCTGGGGGAGGCTGACTTTTACAGGCATACAAGGAAGTGCTCAAATGTGTAACAGAAAAGATGCTTCCTCAGTAAGCTGTTATTTATTTTACAACAAAAATGCGATACTTTCATTTACACAAGCACTTATATTTACTTCAAAATGAACTCTGACATGTCGCTGAAAATATCAAATTTCCCTCTCACATCTACCTTCTAGATTAAGTGGCACAGAACATATCAGACCATGGTTTATTAGTGCATTAAACTGAACTTTCCATTACCAAAATCTATGATTTGGGAGGATGGTATAGATTAATTCATAAACATTTAATTTCTCCATCAATGTAGCAATAATGGGTAACAGCACTCCTAAATCAAACTGTTCTAGAAAAAAAAGGCCAACCCTCTGGAAAGGCTTTGCACAAAAAAAAAAAAAAAAAGAATGAGGGAGATCGATAAAAGCAATAAAAACACATCTGTGTATTTCCTTAGCAACACAAAAAGTATTTCAACAGGGATTATCCACACTGGTTAAAAGAAGCAGCAGTGATAATTATTAAACTTTTAAACAGAAAAAAATAATTTTTACTGTGTCTCCATAGTTTACATACATCATTTATTTCCTTAAGGTGTACGGTCTTCTGCTGAATGAAAGGTATTTAGGCATGGAGAAATGTCACATGGCAAATTGCAGCCAGTGACATGGCTCCAAAGGACCCTTTGGTGGTAGCTATGCAAGTCTCTTATTCTAAGCTCTTTCTTTACTCCTTCTCTCTTCTCCTCTCTTTACATACTTCTTCCTTCTCTTAATCTCTTCTTTTCTTTATTCTTTCCTTAATCTCTTGTGGGTAACTTAAAACCAATGGTTTGCACCTCACTAAAGTTGTGGCACTGGTGTTCATTTGGTGCTTTAGTGAAATGCTTCTCCTTGATTGTATGTTACCACTGTGAACCTTTTACCAAAATGCATATTTTCTCACTAAATTAAAAGAAGTCTCTTGGAAAGAAGTGCGTAGCTTTTTCTCTTTGTGCAACTTCAAGGATTTAAAAAACTAAAGGCTCTGCAAAAGTTCAGGTGAGAACTCTTGAAGCCTTAAATATAAAAGTAATACTCCCAGTAAAGCTTGAGGCTTTGGGACTGGGGTGTTACAGTGAACAAAGTTTCTAGACTGTTTTCCAGACTTCCTGGTACTCAGGACTCCTAAAAAGCCTCTCTTCTCTGAGGCAAACTCCTCTTCCAGGCTCTCAGCCTCCATTAACTGAACTCTTCCAGGGCTCAAACAAACACGTGCTTTGCTGAATCCCAAACCCAGCAAAATTAAGAGAAAGCTACAAGTCCTTCCACGTAAAAGGGACTAATCGCTTCCTATACTTTTGCTACAGAATCCTAAACTGGGCATCATTCAAGGAACAAAGAGAACATTGTGTATGTTATCATGCCCCACACTCCTGGCACCACAGGGGAAATTGAGGATGGATATTTTATATTCACTTCTTAGGCTGTTCAGACCAGGAGCTTGAACAGAGAATTCCCAGTCTCTTTTCACACCACCAACTCTGAATTGGTGAGAAGATTTTTGGCTAAGGTCTGAGTTAGGCTGATTTCAGCTGGAGGAAATACCTAGTAGTTCATTAGAGCTACCGTATCTAAACCCCCAAGGACTGGTGCATGAAACAACACATATGTATTCTGCACATTAAATGAAAAAGGTGGTAAAAGAGCTGAAAAGCTACAGAATTGAGGATTGGCAAACCCTAGCATCAAAGTTGCTTGGCACTTCAGAAGAAAAGGTAGCTCATGAGGGCTGATCTCAGTGTTGTCTTTATCATTTGAGCCAAATAGAGCAGCTTTCTCCCAAAGATCAAACCAATAAGAAACAAGAAGTCTGAAGCTGTAAAAGCATCAATACTGCTTGAACAGAGACAGTTTAAAACACTACTGGGAGTGCTTAATGCCACCACACAGGATACCACTCATTTTGATTCTGATATAATGAAGAGTACAGAAGTATAGATTCATCCTAAAGCAACCATAATACTGATTGCACATACAGGGAGCAGCCCTTTTCTGGGAGGTAATGCCTTAGTAGCACAGTTTCGTGCAATGCTTTCAACCTTCAGCAACACCATAAGTATATTCATGTCTGCTGTGTTCAGCAAGTGCCTTTATGTGCCTTTTACAAACTGCTGCTCTGATCCATGTTGCTTGAAAATCAAGTGCATTTTTCATGGTCTGCAGCTGATTTGTGCAGGATAACTCTGATCAAGAGACAAACTTTGCCCTCTTTGAGAGCTTTCACCCTGTGCCACATGCTAAAGTCAATGCAGATGGGTGGACACCTGAGTGAGTAGCTGAAATTTCCTTCTTTGGTACCAGACTTAACAAATTCTCCCTACAGAGGAAACCAAGACTTCAGTCTGTAACTTCCATCTTCACTGGGAGCACTCCCTGCGACTGCTGCTTTTGAGCTTTGGTAGAAGGGATTTTGAAATAACTTACTGAGAACTCGTACAGTCCTGCTCCAAATCAGTACTGCTGCATGCTGAAAACTGCTGACAGCTACCTAACAGAGAAAGACATGCCTGCACAGGTTTCAGGCCAGCATCCTAGACTGACAACCCTTTTAAAACACATTAGTTTGAGGTTTCATGTTAGAAGACCTTGGCAAAAACAAAACGTGTCCCATGGTAAGATATCACCTGCCATCATCACCTGCAGACCTTCAAGTCATGTTCTCAGGTCATGAGACTCCCACACTTGACTCCCACGTGCCTCTCTCCCTGCTGATTCCCAGCTACTGCTGGACCTCATATGCGGGCCTTGGAGAATCTTTCTGTGGGATCTTTCTGGTTCTCCAAGGCACAGGCTGAAGGAGACGGCTCTGCTGCCAGCCCATACCCTACGTGTGGTCAGAGAGCGGGAGCGCAGCCGTGCTCTGCCAGGACAGAGGAACAGGAGCTGGTTGCCAGGAGCCCATGCCCTGAGGAGCCCCACTTGAAGGCACACACTTCAGCTGCAGCCCGTCTCTCTCTGTCACACCGTCTCCCACCCACATGACTGACACTGTGTGACCCCATGCAGAGGCACACTAAGGAGAGTTGCATACCAAGGGCCGAGTAAGCTGAGAGCTTTGCATC
This sequence comes from Cephalopterus ornatus, assembly GCA_013396775.1. NCBI lineage: Eukaryota > Metazoa > Chordata > Aves > Passeriformes > Cotingidae > Cephalopterus > Cephalopterus ornatus. The sequence goes on along the minus strand of VZRE01005510.1, from coordinate 21,423 downwards.
TTATTCCTGCTTGCCCTGCACTATAATGCCAACATCAAAAAGCTGATGATGGGCACACATGCTAAATTGGCACCGTGTTCTTGAAAAAAGAACATCAGCTTTAAATAACCTCTTCAGAAACCAAACCTCTAGGCTATGCATGTCAGACAGGAACATTTGGACTCACTCTTTGCAATGCAGACTGAAAGTCTAAAAAGGAAATAAAGTGCTTTGTGAGAGGGGCCAGTGCTGTCTCTTGCTGTGTTCTCAAAACTTCTGGTCAGATCCTGCAGCTTGGCTTCACAGCCAGTATCACCATCTCATGTGGCAAGACAGCAGAACACACACAACCATGGCGTTTTGAAGAGGAGCCTCTATTACCCAGGTACAGAGACAGCCATCTGGCACAAATCACCCCCAGGGCTGGGATGTGGTGTCACCAGCTGTCAGGGGAGCTCTTCAGAATGACTGATCAGACGAGAACATACATTTAAGGACTTCTTCCCCGTCAGATTTGTACCTTGGGTAGCAAATATTATGCAAAAGCAAGCATATCACAATAAAGCTCTGAGAAAAATTAGGACAGTTGCATCCAAGGGCTGCATTAACCAGCAGTTTTTCACATTAAGTTGTCTGTTATCAAAATCAAATCCAACACTCCTACCCCTGGAAGAGAACAGCTTTCTACAGCAACAGATGCTGCTGCAGACTTAATAGGACTAATGATGTCCCAGCTCAGGAATACACATGGAAAACTGTAGGTGAATTATTTGACAGAAAGAATGCATGCAGTGAGATTTTTTCGCTTAATTCCTTTAAAAATTATTTTACTTTGCAGTGGGAATGAGAGACAGCAAAGCTTTCCTCTTATTAAAAAAAAAAAAAAAAAGATAATTCTTTTCTATGCCTATTCTGACCTGGATATACTTGTACAGTCTTCATGTCTGGAGAGTAGGTATTCCTCAGATGAACCTTGTTTGACAAAAACCAAACCAAATTTCATTTCAACCGCTCTCACCCACACAGCTTCACTTGAACCCTTTTTCTCCCAAGTAACCTACAATTCCTTTATTTGCTAACTTTGTACTTAGCAAGGCCATGTGCTCTTTTTTTTTTTCCAGGAATATAATGCTTTAAATTACTTTCACTGTAGTAAACATGTTTAGATGTTGTTCTCAGCAAAGAAGGCACTGAAGAGAATATAAGTTCTTTCCGGATGTAGCAATGGGCCTATGAACACTGAAAATCATGAAAAAAATGAACATAAAGGGTGACTCGGAAGAGACTGCTCAACCAAACCAATTTGTAACAAAGCCCAAGTGTCACAAAGTCCTCAGGTCGGGGCAGTAACACGCTGTAGGGGAGCCCCCTGACGTGGTGTCTGCACATTATACTGGCAACACTTCTAATATCAGAGGGGTGGATATTGCTAGTGCTGGGTATGATAGGAGGCACAGTGTTTACGGCAAAGTAACAGAGATCTGAGCAGTTGGGAGCCTCAAACGGAAAAGTCTCCTGCTGGCTATGCAATGTGACAGCGGGAGAACTACTAATTTGGGAGAATTCACCCCCAATAACATAGGGCAAACCATCTCCCTCTCCTGAGCCATGTCAGCCTTCCAGAGGTCAGGAAGGAGTCACCATGAACGGTGGAAAACAAGAATTAGAGGCTCAGTCTGTGACTGTGCCCACGGGAGGAGTGGAGGTGAAGGGACCAGACTGCGTGAGGAAGGGGTGCAGCAGCACTGTCAGTTATGCCAGGCTATGCTGTGTCTCATTAAAGTTCCATTAGGCTGTTGCAAGAAAAGCACAATCCCAAACTGGGAACAGCATCTATAAGAAGGCCAACAATGCATTTGCACTCTGCCCTGCCGCAGTATCTACTTCGAGTCTGTTTTCTGCAAGAACATTTAAAAAAACCTCAAAACCCCCTAAACAAACAAAAACTTCCATCATTCTTAACATCCAACTCTTTATAACCACACTTCTTCCAAAAAAAACTAGTATGAAAAATGTAAATCTGTTAGCCACTGTCTGTTTTGAGGCATTTTCTGATCCCAGGAACTGATACTTGAAACCTGGACAAAGTTTACTTTTCTGTGGCTTAGGACAGGATCTACCGTCTCTCAGCTCCCTTATCCCTTCTCCCTGTGCGTGGGTGATGGGACATGTCCTGCCAGATTTTCATGCTACAACAAAGCTGCCAAGACTGTAAACTGGGTGACCTGGCATCTCTGGGAATGGGAATCTCCCTATCAGCCTCCTGTTTGCTAACAGATCTGAGAGCAAACTGCTGGACCCACCCAGGAGCCTACACCAGCATAAGGAAGGCACTTCCCGGGAGGTTGTACCTGATAGGACCTCATAAGCATAGCCAAATTTTACCTCTGGGCATTCAAATTCAGTAATTCCCACCAAACTCCTATTCAATTCTTCCCTCCCAACTGCCCCTGCACAGTTCCCTTCTGCCTACTCTGATATAATAATATGAGATCAGACTCCAAAATGAAAAAACAGCGCAAGTTTCCAGGCTCCAACTGGTTTTGTAATGCAGGTGCTTCTGCCTGTGACTACAGACAGACAGACAACTGTGCATTGCCAGTGTGTCACTAAAAACACACATGCCCTTCAAAAGGCTAGGCTGCTTTCAGACAGGCCCATCCATAGGAATTCCTGTAGTGCCATCTCCTGGCTTAGGGTGTAGGAACACAGCAGTTGAAAATAGCACTGATCAAATAAAAGATTTTATATATATATATATATATACACATTAAAAAAACTTTACAACAGGTTTAGACTGTGGATCAGTATACAAAAACACTCAAATCATGGGCATTGTCTCAACAGATTTTGTACAATTCTCCTCCCAATAAATTATTAGCTTAAAATGATGAGGTTTTGAAAAATATCTTCTGAGCATTTTGAGCCATTGCCATCTTCTTTGTCAGCATTTGTTTTATTTCTCAACAAACATCAAGGCTGTAAGGGTCGAAGACCCTTCCAGAAGATGTATGGTGAGGAGATTAGAGCTTGTTTTGCATAGGAAGACTTTCCTGCCTAGAAGAGGCATCTTTCCCAAAGAGAGTTTTAGATGTTTTCTCCTCCTGCATTCTAGAGAAATGCTTCCTGGAACGAGAAAAAGATAAGTCTTGCAGACATGCAGACATGAAGGCTCCCAGAGAGCGGGGTCCAGGCATAATAAAAGCCCTGAGGAGAACATGGGGCATGTCTTTCCTCAGGCTCAGTGTTTGAAACACCTTAAGAGTAATATTCTTTCAAGTCTAGTGTTCTCGACTTCGGAAATAAATTTTCTTACCATCCTTCCTCTGCCTGGCATTTCGGGGGGTACCTGCGTGTTATCTTACTTCACAAAGGCTTAAAACTCCCTTTTTGCTTAAAATTTTTGTGCCATCTTATGACTTCAGACAATAATGCCTGAGAGTTCCATAACACCTCATGGGGAATGAGGAAAGCATGTAAAATCCCATTGATGAGGACTGTGCATTGTTTTAGCCCCATATTAATCATATTGACGATGGGTAATGCCTATTTTCTATATTTTCTATATCAGTTATAATTAATCTATCAATTTGTAGCTTATAGTATTGTTGGTAAAAGAAGCGGTTAGGAGCTCCTTTCCCAGTGAAAGATGCCGATTTACAGCTCAAAACTCTCCCCAAATGGCTGACTCGGGAAAAGTATTCTCCGTCAGGGCTGTGCCCCATGCAGCAGGGTGACCACAGGAGCTGGAGAGACCAAGAATGACAAGCAGACTGTTAAATCTTCATCCTTTCCCCCATCTCCAGTGATTTGCTTTTCCTTAAAGTAATGCCCCCTTGATATCGAGCTCCTCAAGATTTGAATAAGGGTTTGAGTCAAAATATAATTTATTTTCAGTACAGTTATGAGCACTGAAGTAACTGGGGGAAAGGTGATTCTGTCCGCGGGAGATCAATGGCCACTGACTCATTGACTACCCACTCAAAACATACCCCAGCCTCCAATGGAGGGAAGAACTGTGAATGGGGACTAATGAGCGTGAGAAGCAAGAGATGTAACTTGCAAAGAGGGGGTTGAGTACTAATTCATAAAAAGGTTACGTAATAAAATGTACGCCTTTGTTTGTTCAAATGTATGAACAGTGTAAAATTTTGATGACTGGGGAGCTAGCCTTTTGTGGGCTGCCACCTAGGTCCCTACTTTGCGCAAACTAGAGTAATAAAAAAGACAGAAATACCTCGCCTCAGTGCACGAGTTGGTGCCGCGGGATGGGTAACGTTCAGGACAACACCTGCATCCTTCGGAAACCCCCTGCACAGCAATAATCATAAACCACCTACCTGGGGGTAGCAGCGCTCAAAAATCAAAGTGGGCTAAAGGCAAAGTGAGCGAAATGCCCGGTGAGGGGCAGCGAGAAGGGGAGGGAGCACGGCCGGCTGAGGCTCCTGTCGTGCCCGGCGCCGGCACAGGAGCCGCTCCCGAGCGCACAACCCCGAGCGCACAACCCCGCCGTCTGCCCCGCTCCCGCTCCCCTCCCTGCCCTGACTTCAAAACCTACACGAGAAAAATACTTATTATACACGCTTCATCATAACCCTGCTCTAAACAGGGAAGGGATTTACGACGGCAGGTAGGCGGGAGCAGGGCTAATTGCAGGGGTGCGCGTCGGGAGAGGCTCTGGCCAGCGCAATCGTCCCATTCGCCGCGCGGGGCAAACAGAGCGGCACCGCTGACAGAAGCGACAGCGACGGCGGAAGCAAAGCGGCAGTAACAAACTAATCGAAACGTAGCCGAGCGGCAGGGCTCGGACCGCCCCCGCCGCCGACGGCAGCGGCGGAGCCGCCCTGGCCTGTCCCGCCCGCTCCCGCCCTGTCCCGTAAGATGGCGGCGCGGCTGCTCCGCCTGCGCGCGGCTCTGCGGGCCGCCGGCTGCCGGCCCTTCTCCGCCCAGGCCAGGTGAGCGGGGCCCGCCGCGGCGCCCGGGGGATCCCGCCGGGGAGCGCCGGGAGGGCGGCCGGGAGGGCTCCTGAAAGAGTGGGCGGCGTGTGCCTTTGCCCGTCTT
>VZRE01005510.1:0-16001 GCA_013396775.1 Cephalopterus ornatus | reverse complement strand
TCCGGGATCCCCCCGATCCCCGTGGGCCCGGGATCCCCCCGAGCCCGGCGGCTCCGGGATCCCCCCGATCCCCGTGGGTCCGGGATCCCCGCCGAGCCCGGCGGCTCCAGCGCCCCAGCGCATCGCCGTGATATCCCGACCTTTGCTCCACTTGCCGGCCCAACCTGGTGCCAGCGAGTCCCGTGCTGGCCGGTGACGGCTGGGCGCGTCCTTGCCCGGGCACACCATTCCCCCGTGGCATCAGGTGCTCGGGATCGGGGACGGGTTTGTTGTTTTTTTTTTCGGAGCACGAGGGCAGGAGTGTGATCACACTTTCCCCGGCCTCGGAGTTGTCTTTCCTAGGGCTTTGGTTGGCATGAGGGATCAGCCAGGCCCTTCCCTGTGCGACATCCAGGGTGTGAGCCTTAATTAAAGATAGCGGTGGGCTTAAAGAAAGCTCAACATCATCTTGAACAGCGTTAAAAATAAGGTGGAGCTTTTGGGAGAGTCACTGTGTGCCTAGCTTTGAGCGTACATAATACTCAAGTTGCTGTTTCCCATTTTTTACAAACATGATTAGAAATAAATAGAGTTTGTGTTTAATGTTTAATGTTTATTCCTTTGCACCGGCAGAGTCTTTATTTACTACATGTGGCAGTAAATAAAGACTTTTGTCTCAATAACAGAGTAAATAACTGTGGGCTCAGCTGAATTTTGTGGATCTAGACACAGCTGCTGTGCTAAGGAACTGAGGAGAGATTAACAAAATAGTTTGAGAAAGGAACAGCGAGTGCCTTTTCCATTTACTACAGCTCAGCTGTGTGCTTAGAATTTCTGATGTTTTTTGGCAATAAAATAAACACAAGTCGAAGAATCCAATGCACAAATATAAAGTGAATTTTCATTTCAGCCTTAAAGTAATATGTCATCCTTGATGTTTTAAACCCCTACAAAAGCTTTATAAACCCTTCCTTGTTATTTCATAATTATACTTTTCTTGTGGGTTTCTACTACTGACACCACTGTTTCGGTTTTTATTTTTTTGTTAAGGCAGCATTTTAATTTTATGTATGTTTTTATCAGTTTTGTGAGGATCAGCCTTCCTGCACAACAAAAATACCGAAATTTAGAATGATTTAGAAAGTATTACTTTCAAGGTTAAGTATACCTGATAATGCAGAATACAATGCATCCCTTGGAGTGTGCAAATCCAGATTGCACTCACTTTTATTCTGAGTATGTGAATTTTCAGTGTCATGGATTTGCAAGTTTGGGACTCTTTGGGGGGCATGTACAGAATGAAGAAAATTCACCAAAAAAGTTTACTTGTTCATAAAGTTACCCCCTCAGTTTAAATTGAGCTGAATTGCACTTTGGAGGTTGTGTGGCAGGGGGAGAGAGAAGATGATTTTTAGCACCTCTAATGAACAGAAACTTTATTCTTTTACCTATATGTGTATTATTATTGTTTTTAATTTATTTGAAGTGTTAAGGACAATCTGGTCTTGCCTTACCTCCTTTAGCAGCCGTGAAGTGCAGAGTCTGTTACGTCTTGGTATTTATCTTGGGTATCCTTTGGACCTAACGGTGTGCCAGAGTTGGGACGTGAACTGAGTTTAACAACTCAGGTGTTTCCTCCCTTTCAAAAGGGTTGTGTAAATATAAATAGAAGTGCCTGTGCCCTAACAGATGCTTTCATTTGTCTTTTTTAGTCCTCTGCAAACTGAACAACATGGCACAAAGCGCCTGGAACCATCTTCTGCTAAAACTTTGACTGATATAGGCATTCGGAGAATCTTCTCGTCAGAGCATGATATCTTCAGGGAAAGTGCCAGGAAGTTCTTTCAGGAAGAAGTGCTGCCTTTTCACGCAGAGTAAGATAACCTGTTAAACATTTTGTTTTGCCAAATGATATGTATTTTTTTTTTCCCCCAAAATGCTTTTTGCGTTGTTGCAAGATTAACAGGTTATTAGTTTTCATTTACAAGCTTTCTACTTCAAATTCACTGAATTAAAACAAACCTGTGAAAATCACGTGTGAAGAAAAATCACACATAATCAAAATTCGCTACACCCTCTGAGCTCCAGTGTAGGCAGTCTGGCCATCCTCAGGTTAGGCCTGTGAGCAGACAAATGCAGTTTGCAAGAGTTGCAGCCAAGTATTCCTGCTTTGTAGGATTAACTCTGCCACCAGTGTCTTGGGAAGAGTTAGGGGACGGTTCAGTTCCCGTGGGACTGATGTAACTAACAAAGGCATTCATCTTGTGTCTAGGTTACATTGCAATAGATTTCGTAACAACATACACGTTCACATAGCATGGTAAGGTGAATTACGCGTTACCAAGAAACTTTCACAAAACAGCTTTGTTTCAATTTCTGTAACTTTTACTTCTGTGGAAATATGGGATAGAGTTAGAAGTATTGTAATTCCACTGAATTAGAGCTGGAGGGTGGTTTTAGCCCTTATTTTAGCTATATCCAATCAAGTTATAGTTGGGGAAAGAAAAGAAATTAAGTGGTTTTGAACAGAAAGTGTTAAACTTCAGTAGTGTCTTGAACAATTTTTACTTTACTTGAAGTGAAAACAGTGGGGGGTAGTGAAGGGCTTATTCTGCAATTCCCCTGCTAGACGAGTATCCTGATACAGCTCACAATTGAGTGGGTGGAATATTGTGGCTCTGGGGCAGGAACGAGCAGCAGGAGGCAATGGACTTAGAGCGGGGTTGGTGGCAGCTAGTTTTTTTATCCTCAAACCACAACCTTGTAGTAGCGTGCTATGCTGTTCCATTGTGAAGTTATATTCTGTCCACAAAACCAGATGTTTTCCCTCATCTTTTGTTAAGAGTTGTGGTGCAGGTTTGTGAACAGGTACTGGCTCTACTTGAGGTTATTGAAGATCCTGTTTGCTGTCGTGCTGACGCAAGGGTTTCTTAGAGAGGCTGGAGCAAGTCGAAATTTTGTTCTTGCATCACTTCAGTGACTGATGAACCAATCTGTTCTCGCACCTTCCAAGTAAATAAGGAGACTTCAGGCACAGTATATTAATTGTCTGGGCTGATGTGAAAAGCCAAATGTGCCATCAGTAAGTGCAATTGTGGATTGTTGTAATGGGAGGTGAAGCTTTGGTGCTGTGTGAAGTAGAGACAGGAATGTCCCTGAAAGCGAGGGGAGGGGTGAAGCAAAGGTGGTCAGGAGAGATTTGTGTAAGATTTCCAGTTTAGGAGCAAAAGCTTTGGAAAGGAGCTTAAATACTAGACAGTTTAAATACTGGAACAGGTTGCTCAGAGAAGCTGTGGACACTCATCCCTAGAAGTGTCCAAGGCCAGGTTGGATGGGGGTCTGAGCAACCTGGTCTAGTGGAAGGTGTCCCTGCCCATGGCAGGGGTTTGGAACGAGATGATCCTTAAGGTCCCTTCCAACTCAAACCATTCTGTGATTCTATGATGCTATTCTATGTGTAGGATAAGATACTTGATTAACTGTGGATGAAGAAATGTGGTATAGCTCTGCTGCACTCAGGTGTGTCAGAGGAATGTCTCTGATATAATCTGTCTATCATCTAATTTTAAAATTGTGGTTTTAAAAAAAAAGACATTAAAAAAAACCCTGGACTGTTAATGGCTATAGAACTTTCTGCTGAGTTGGCAAATCCCATAAGGAGAAACTATTTTTCTAAGAATAAGGGATTCCCATGGTGTTAAAGTTTACAAACTGTCAGCAGCTAAGCCTCAACTCTGTTTACACAGACTTGAAACTACCTTAAAGCAGTAATTGCACAAGATACAGTACTGACTTGTTCTAAGTGCACAGGGACTGATTTTTATACAGAAGTGACTAATATGATAACATTTTGGTTCTGCTAAAGCAGTTCTCATTGGTAGAGTGGAAGTCTTTCACAAAAGACACCGATGTGTTATACTCGTTTTGTACTGGGGAAAATGGAATGTCGTGAAGATAAAGACCTGCTTGTAATTATCCAGGTGGTTGCGGCTAAATCTCCTAAATACCAGTCTGGTGTAACAGTCATAACAAGTCTTAGTGAAATTCCTGTCAGGTTGCATGTTGGAAACAGGAATTCAAACTTGTTTTACAGTTGGTGCCCCTGTAATGCCAGTGGCATCTGTGGACTTGAAGATTAGAAAACCTGTGATTAATCCGCTGCTTCTTGGCTGTGAAACATAGTTGTATGTGTTACCCTCACACTGGGTGTTGGTGTTTGAGTGTGAAGCAGCAGCCATGACAAATAAACAGCAGCATAGGAGGCTTTAATGTGTGACCTTGTTCTTGTGTTCATTTTGCAGATGGGAGAAGGATGGCCAGGTGAGCAGGGAGCTCTGGGAAAAGGCTGGCCAGCAGGGTTTGCTGGGTGTTGCTATTGCTGAAAAGCATGGAGGCATCGGAGCGGATATTCTCTCTTCAGCCATTGTCTGGGAGGAGCAGTGAGTACTAGATGCTTCAGGAAGTATTGCAGTGATGATATCATTGATGGCTATATTTGTTTTCCATAAGTTGTCCTCATTATGGACTATGTTTGCTTTCTTGGGGAAAGGTTAGTTTACCTATATGTAAATCCCTCTTGTTTTAAGTATTCTGGATCACTGTTTGAGTAACAAGTGCTCCGCTGGCTGGGGGAAGTATTTTTTAGTCTGGTACCCATTTGGCTGTGAAAGTACATTCTATAAATAATGGTACAAGTGCCACAAGCTCAGATTGTGTGAGACTTCTGTGTAGTGGCGTTTTCTTCATTGTTGCATCTATGTTGTAACGATGTAGAGTTCAATGTTTAAGTCTTTGTAGTACTTTTTTCTGAACTTCCCCCCTCCTCTTTTTTTTCCGCAGAATGTATGTTAACTGTACAGGCCCAGGGTTCAGCCTCCATTCAGATATTGTCATGCCCTACATTGCAAACTATGGCTCTGAAGAACAGATTAAACACTTTATCCCCCAAATGGTTGCAGGCAAGTGCATTGGAGCTATCGCCATGACAGAACCTGGGGCTGGCAGGTAAGCCAAGTATTAAAACAGTTTTCTCAAATTATGCACTCTCTGTTGATTTATCAGTGAAAAACATTCTGAGCCTCCTGGTTATATGGTCACCTTAGTGACTAGACTATCCTACATTAGGTAGGACCTTGAGAAACCTGTTGTAGATTACTACAGCTTTGTCATTTCAGGATATTAGCTCAGAGTGCATTTCTTTATCATCCTGCTGTGGGCAAATACACTTTGTATTTACCTTTGCAACATAAGTTTATAGTTACCAACTGGCTTGTCGCGTGAACATACTTTTAATGTGAAATATAGTCAGGAGAAAACTACATACCTTGGTAAAGAAGGCTTGACTTTACTGTTAGCTTTTGTTGTGGAACAGAGCACCTTATTTTCTTTCCTCTGAATCTTTCCAGAGAAATATTCCTCCTTGTCCATCTTTACTGAATGGCAGCCAGCACATGTTTGGAGTAGTCAGAGCTGGCTAGTTTCCAAAACAGAGAGGGACAGATGAAGAGCAAAACCCGTGGGTGTCATGCTTCTACAAATGGTAGATGTGGCCCACGGCTTTGCACGGAGCCTTCTGATCAGGACTGAGCCTGCTTAGAGGATGTGGTTTTTGTCTGGCATTTGTCATTTAAGGCATATTGGCGTGAGGGGATGCTGACCCACACTTGCATTACACGACCTCCCACAAGCAGAGATGGGAAAAGTGGGACCTCATGCATAGATTTATCATCCTTTTCCACAGCGTGTTTGTGGTTTCTGTGTTACACTCAGCTAGTTCACTGTTTTTCGCTATCCTCATCTGTTTTCACTGAGCCCGTGCCTGGGTGGTAGAAAATCTACCTTCTTTTGTACTGGGTAGAATTCAAGATAAAAATTGCAGCTTCCAGAATGGTTTCTTGAAGGACCTTTTGAATTTCGTTTCAGTGACTTGCAGGGAGTACGGACATATGCGAAAAAAGATGGAAGTGACTGGATTCTTAATGGGAGTAAGGTAAGTGCACAGACACACATGCTGCTCACAGGCTTTGGGAGCTGAATGCGTCCAGTTCAGTGCACCAGAGTGTGCACCGCAGTTAGGATCTCCTCCCAGTCCCTTCACTTCTGGTTTGGGTTTTTTTGTGTGGGTTATGTTGTGGGTGGGGTTTTTTTTTGTCTCAGTTACTTTTTTATTAATAGGTCTTAAGATGATTTTCTTACTGGCAATTTACAGACCAGTTTATGGGAGGGCTTGTTTAGATTATTTTTGTAGCTTTAAAATAACCTTATCAAAAGGCCTGTTTTCTCTTAAACTATGAATAAAAGGGGAAAAAAAGGTGCTGCATAGTATAAGCAGGACCAAGGCTGGTTTTACAATAAAATATATACAATGAGGTTTAACAACAAAATATATACAATACTACTTGTGAAATCTTCTGTGGCCTGAGGAAATACTTGTTTTGCCACAATGCAAGCTTTGGAATCTTTATTCAGGAGCTTGCTGGTCATGTTAGGAGAAAAAAAGAAAACCAGCTGTATCAGATGCTCTGTGTGTGTTGTAAAGCTGTTGCAAAGCATTAACCTCTTCCTTCATTGCCATAGTAGAAAAGCAAGAAGGCAGAAATAGTGTTGAAATAGGAGTGTGGGTTCAACAGAGCTTTGTTTTTTTTAAACTGTGAAATGTCTTAATCTTCTTATATACCCCTGCTGATAACATAGACTGATGGAGACTTCTGGCTTTAGCAGAATTGCAGTGATGAGAATGTGTGCAAGAAATACATATGTACAGGTGCTCAAAAGGTGCTCACGCTGTTCATTTGAAGCCAGGCAGAACAAAAAGCTCATTTCTTTTGCTAGAGTTCAGAGGGATCCATTTGTCAGGTCCATGAGTCATTCTGCAGGATTATAGTTGCGACAGGAAGTCATGGATAATTCTGTGTGTTGTACCTTGCTGGTTTAATTTGTAGACAAGAGAATCTCTATGTTCATTTAATATCTACATTTGATACTGTATTCTTCTTTATCATGGGACAGAACAAGAAACAGATGTGTGCATTCTGTGACTTGACACACAGTACTTCTCAAACTAATGTCTGCCTTGTTCCAAAACACTTAATTCAGAAACCTTAAAATTCTGGATGCTCGAACCTTGCCTTTGAGTTGACCTGTGAAAGTGTCAATGTAATTTTGCTTTCTGCTACTTGATGATCTCTCCTAACTTCTCTCCACATAGCTCATGGCTTTAGTCCAAGTTGCCTTTTTTACAGGTATTCATCACTAATGGGTGGATGAGTGATGTCGTGATCGTGGTTGCAGTTACAGACCGGGAGGCCCGATCCCCTGCTCACGGGATCAGCCTTTTCCTGGTGGAGAATGGAACAAAAGGTTTCATCAAAGGACGCAAACTGAACAAAATTGGCCTGAAAGCTCAAGTGAGTTCATACAACCCCTAAGGCAATAGACTTGGAGGAAGCCTAAACCACTTAATGTCTAGCAACCGCTAAATAAATATAAGATGGAACTATGGGTTTATTCCAGTTGTTAGGCTTCAGAGCACAGCCACGCAGAGGACCTGTGCTCATTTTGCCCATGGTAGTCTGAAATGCGGTCTGCAAGGAGAGGCTGAGGAAGCTGGCTTTGCTCACTCTGAAGAAGCCTGCAAGGACAGGCTGTGGAGATGGTGGAACCAGGTTCTTTGTGGTGCACAGCGTAAGGGAGAGTGGCAAATGACAGAAGTTACGTTAAGGAAAATTCTAAGTAGGTATTAGGAAAAAAAATTCGCCATGAAAGTGGTCTCACAGTGGCACAGGGGCCCAGAAAGGTCATGGAACCTTCATCTTTGGAGCTTTGGAAAGCTTAAATGGACAAGGCCCTCAGCTGATAGTTTTTCTGGAGCTGCTTTGAATAGGAGATAAACTAGATGACCTCTGGAGGATCATTCTAGCCTAAGCAATTCTATGATTTCACGTTAAAATGTACAAGAAAAAAATAGGGCAAAAGAAGTGTAATGAAGAGATTACAATGCCAGACTATCAACTGTTGTGTTTTAAATCCTCTTAGGACACGGCAGAGCTGTTTTTCGAAGATGTGAGGTTGCCAGCCAGTGCCTTGCTTGGAAAAGAGAACAAAGGCTTCTACTATCTGATGGCAGAGCTCCCTCAGGTGAGAGGAATGTGAGTGCTTGCTGTCTGTGGGAAGAATACAAAGACAATTTTTGTCACTTAGTCTTGAAGTTTATGTGTTGTGGGAGTCACCTTGGACTCCAAAGCGAGATGTCTGTAGGTAATGTTGTGTTGATGCTGCTGCTTTTTAACTGAACTATGCAGTGCTAAAAGTGCAATTCTTTGGGCATTGGTAAAAACATTGATATCTACCAGGTCAAAGCCATACCTTTTAATTTTAATCTTTTAATCAACAGCCCAGCTATTGAAGAACCTGAGGGTAGAAGGAATATACTGCAGTTTTCTTGTGTACTTTTAGCATGGAACCACTTTGCTTAGTAAATTAAATATAGCTTGGAGGTCTCTGATGCATTTGGCATTCTCTTTAAAGAAACAAGCACTGCTGTTCTAACTCTTCCACCAGTAAAAGCATATTAAAGATATATGGAACTCTGTTCATATAACAAAGTGAAGAAATTGTTTAGCTGCCAAAATATCTTGCTAGTTACGACTTAGTTTATGATGTTTTGGAACTATTTGGGAGGAGAAAGAAGCAATGTGGTTTTTCAAAATGTGACTGTGCTTTGTCAAAACTTTGACTTTGTATTTGTCTCATCTGGTAGAGATCATGTTTATTTGATTTTATACTGTCAGTAAATACAAAACCTGATCAAAAGAAATATATTACAGCTTTAAAGAAATAGATGCACTTATGAACAGATTCAGTGTAATCATCAGATAATTTCACTGGTGCCAGAAGCAGTTGTTCTGCACTTAGTTTTTGGTTTTCACCATGTTATGAGGAAGAAAAAACTAGCTGTTTTTGTAGGCTTTGTTTTTTCTAGAGCTGTCCTATTGAAATGGTTAAATATAGTTGTTATTTAGACTGAGCGGTGAAAACCAATAAAAGAAACAGAATTTGATGTGAATTTTTCAGTCAGTAAGAGTCCTGTGGTCGATTTGTAGCTCGTTTTTGAGTCATTGTGATAGCGCCCTACCCTGTCTAAGACCTAACAGTGAGCTTTGGGCAGCAAGGCATTCGTCCCACTCACTAATTTCAGTAATGCAATGTTGTCTGGTTGGGTATTTTGTGCGACTTCTGCCTCCCCTGTCTTAATGAACAACACTGAACATCTGTGTCCCAACTGTGCATCCGATGTGGAGAAATGTTGGACTAACTCAACTGAATCCCATAATTTGTGTTCCAAAAGGAAAGACTTCTAATTGCTGATATTGCTCTTGCTGGCTGTGAATTCATGTTTGAAGAAACAAGAAATTATGTGAGGCAAAGAAAAGCTTTTGGGAAGACAATTGCACACTTGCAGGTGAGTTTGAACTGAGAGACTTGAATGCAGATTGCGGTGTATGCTTGCTGTACATCTGTGTATGTGAAACAGTGAGCAAATCAAAATCACTGGGTTGTTCTGAAAGGATTATTTGCACCGGTTTCACGGTTGGACTGTGGTGTTGCCCCCGTGCCCATTGTTCACTTTTGAAAAGCAAAAAGATCGAAGAAACCAGCACCAGAAAAGCCTTTAGTGTATGTGTTTTATGACTGGGGTAAATACCTCCAAGCAGTGCAGCTTTTGGGAGGGAATATGCAGCCAGGAACTATACTGGCTCTTCGCTGCCGCGAAGAACAACACCCGTGTTGCTCTTACGCTTGCATTTTACTGCCAGAGGTCATAATCACAGGGTCCATCACACCTGCATGTGTTTCTGTACCTGCCCAGAGTCCTGGAGGCTGCCTGTGCAGGCACTGTGTGTTCCTCTGCACGCAGAGCACTGCAGAAAAACAACATTAGAGGCTGGTGCTGGTGGGGACTCGCAGCAGTGATTTTGCTGCCCAGGTGCTGCAGAGGTGCTTGTGTTCAGCTTTATGGGCGTTGTAATGAGATTGCTCAGCCAGCAGCGGGTTGGGTGTTTGTGTGACTGCCTGTAAAACTGTTGGATTATGCTCTGTGGGCAAACCTCGCTCCTGACGGGGGCAGGTTTTCAGATGTTTGTGCCTGCGCTCTTTAGCTGCAGTCATAAAACAGATGTTGTTTTGCGCCGGATTGTGATATTACAGTTTTCCTGAAAACCACATTAGCTTTTAGGGCTGAAGCAGACCAAGCTCCTGTGTGTTTGGTTTATAGGATAGAAGTGACTCATACCAGTTAAGGATGTTGGCTGCCTAATTTTTAATATGCTTTTGAAAAAATTAACAACAACAAAAAAAAAATCTATTTCTATGTCTTGAGACTTCCTTTGTCCAAATCAAATCTTTAGTTATGAAGGGCACCAGAACTGGGCCCTTTAGAGGCTAGAATGCTAGGTATCTTTCACGAGACCTGTTTCTAAAGCTAACATTCAGGAATCCATAATTTCAGATGGAATTTAGTATGTGCACCATGGAACTTTAACACCAAAGAAATATATTTTACCTTTTTTTAATGTAGGTAAGGGATGATTCTTATTTGTAGTAGCTCACTGTGCAGAGATCTCCGAAATAATTTCCTTTTCTAGGCTAGACCACTGCCAATCACCTGATAAAGTGTATTATTTTTGCCAAAATAATATATTTCTGCCTATCTCTTCAGTTTCCTTTTTTTGTTACTGCTGGCTAGAGTGTGCATATAATAAATAATCCTTTCTAATTAGAGCTCTGCCTTGGCTAATTTATTTAGTCATGCCGTGTTACAGTGTTGGAAATCAAATCTTATCTTTGTAATAGTAGACTGGTCTGGTATATTTGAAGCAAGAAGATTTTCTTTTTTTTATATACAATTCTAGAACTGAGATTAGAAAGAGCTTTTGTTATTGGCCAATGTTTTTATCCTCTCCCTACCAGAATTACAAGAAGATGGTCTGATACTTGCCTGGTCTGGTTTTAATATCCTTATGATGGATTTTTCCTCTTCTGTCTAAAAACTCTTTTCCAGTGTGACAGAACTCAGTGCTGAAAAACTTTCTGCTGGTCTAAAATTTCTTTTATTTTTTGCTTATGTCTTTTTGCATGTGACTTAAACTCTGAAGAATGGATAGAAAAGCATTAAATAGATGGTGAAATTTTATTAATTGGGAAAATCAATGGCTCTACAGCATGAAAAGACGTTCCCCCACAAGAGGAAACAGCCAAAGCCTCCTGCTCTGCAACTCCCTAGGAATTTGTTTTCCAGGCTCTATGGCTTTTTCTCTTATATTCATGTTCTGAGTTTGACCTTGAGAAGTAAAGGGCAGTAAATTTTCTCTAATAATACTGATGAAGACATAATTGTATGGAGAGTAAGGTGTCTGCTGTTTTACAGAGCCAAAGTTGTTTGAAATAGTGATTTCCAACAGAAATCCTTCTGGAAAATGCTTCATTTTCTACTTAAAGTATTAAACTGTACTGCTTCTGCTCTCTTCCCTCTATCCAATTCCAAAACTAGACGATACAGCACAAGTTGGCGGAAATAAAAACGCAAATTTGTGTGGCCCGAGCCTTTATGGACAACTGTTTGCAGCTCCATGCGGATAAACGCCTGGACTCTGCCACAGCTTCTATGGCAAAGTATTGGTATGTAGTTACAGTCCTTTGGAGGTGTTACTTGCATGATCTTGCCAGGAGTCTAGTGATAAAAACACCGAGCTGTTATGATGTAATGAAAAGATAAAGTTACTGTCTGATTAATAACGACACTGTCAGCTTCTAATAGAGACCATTAGCTTTAACTTTAATCATGCGTTCAGCAAAAATGTTAGTTACATTGAAAACCAGTGCTGCTTAAGCAGATCAATTTCAAAATAAAGGCATGCTTTTAAAATAGGCTTCTGTTAATAACATTGTCAGGATTCAGCTTGAGCTTCAAGTGTGTGTGAGTACTCCATTGGTATTTAGACAAGATTTCCATTTTACTGTAGGAAATTGTTGTTCAATGTTTGATGGGTTTGGGGTTTGTTTGTTTGTGTTTGTTTTGTTTTGTCTTTTGGGGGTTTTGTTTGTTTGTTTTTGATGGTGGTTTTTTGTTTTTAATAGGGTATGAGGCATGTTTTGCCTTTTTTTTTTTTTTAAAGCAAAATTTGAATATATTTGAAGCTTTGTGATACTTTTTAGTCAATGTTACTTAGCAATAGGGGTTTGGTCCAGCCAGTTTCCAAAGCTGGGAAGAAATAGTTGGCTATGGCTGTCACTGTAACTGAGACTAAACAGTGCTTTCCTTTTTTGTCCAGAACTCCTCCTCCCTCATCCTGTACTTGGTGGTGTTACCTTTTAACTTATATTTAACCAGAGAATTCTGGACAAGTGGAAACATCTAAGATAGTGGCACATGAATTTGGATAGTTTTAGTTTGCTTGCAAACTCAGGAGGGGAGAAAAACGCACAAATGAACAAATAATTTTATGGAAGATGCACAGGTTTACGGATTTTAGGCTTTTAAAAATTAGTATAGAGGAAACGAGCGGAGAATGCTAAGGGGATCCAGAGAGAGTATTTACAGTGGAAGGAAGGATTTTGATTGAGTGTTATTCCTGGCAGTGATTACCTAGAAGTATCAAGTATATAAGCAGACACATTCAGTTTTGAGGAGAAGGAAACAACTAGAGCCAGCTCAGATACGAAAACTTACTTCATCAATAAATTTCCCAAAGCAAGGCATTTGAAACTCCCTCACTTTCCCAAACTGTTTAGCACCATGATTTTTTGTGGATTTCCCCGTTCTCTAGTGGAGTCCCTGTGACTCCCTTCCATAAAACTTTGTAAATGGTCTAGAAAATACTTGAATATAAAATTGCTTTATTCCCTAGTGTGTCAGGAGACCCTGTCCAGATAATTTTGCTTCAAACCTTTTGTATAGTCAGTGATTTGACTTAAAGCTTTTGAAGGATTTTAAAATGTGGTTTGTGCATCTCTTTTCCTACATCTGGAGAAAGTTCTGCAGGATTGTTTGGGTGTTTTTTTTTGTGGTGAGAGGTTGTGTAACAAGCCTAAATTAATTTGGGAATATATGTAGGAGAGACAGTTGCAGTAACTCACTGCTGCGGATTTAAAGTTGGCCGAATAAACTGTAAGGATTTCACTGAATGAGGGGATGGTTGGGAGAAAAGGATTCTTACGTTCTTCCATGAGAAGCAATTGACTGGAGTCATCATTTTTGTTCCTTCTGTTGCCACTCTGAAAGCTGTATGCTTAGAAAGTGGTTTTTTTTTTCATGTCTTGTAACTTTGGCTTGAGCTTCCAGTACAGTTAAAATTTATTTTGCTGTTAAGTCCATATTTTACAGTGAGCAAATCCCAGAAGAATTACAGTGCTTTTGAAAATTGAAGATTCTAAAATTTATGAGGAAAATAAGTTATCCCCAGGTGATGGTTATGCTCAAAGAGCAACCTGGTGTGTTGCTAGTGGGAATGGACGGGGGAAGCCTGATTTGCTGTTAATTTCTGACCAAGCTGAGGGGTTTGGTAAGAAGAGAGACTGTATCAGTGTGCTTCACAAAAGGAATCTCTTGGCCTGTGAGAAAGGTAAACAAGCCTGAATATTTTGAAACCTTTCCTTCTCGGAAAGCTGTTTGATAAAGGAGAACAAATTTCTAATACATTAAATTGAACAGTATTTATTTCATGACTAGTCATGTTATGTTTTTGTCTTAACGTACCTCTCCTAATGTTTCGCACCATAACATCCTTCCAAAACCAAATTTCTTTTTGTCCATTTAAGGTGTTCTGATCTCCAAAACAGCATAGCTACGCAGTGTGTGCAAATGCACGGAGGATGGGGGTACATGTGGGAGTATCCAATTGCAAAGTAAGTGTAACATTTCAGACTTGCACGATGAAAGATTACCAGCAGAGTCAAATGAGGCACTTCCTTTACGTCTCCGTGTCAGTTGTTTAGTGTTAGCAGTGATTTACTGTTCCTTTTCTCATCGTGTTTATTGAAAGGCAATCTGCTGTACAGATGTCTTGCAAGAAGGCTTTGTTTTGATTCTCCAGGTAACTTTTAAGCTGTTCAGCAATTGTTATCTATATTTTTACAAAATAGGAGCGGGTTTTTTAGAGGAAAATATTAATTGGAAAAAAAAAAAGAGAAGCAAAACTGTAAAAATAAAAATGAGAGGAGCTAGTTTGTGTATTTTATCTGAAATTAATACATACATATGAAGAAAAGAAAATGTTGATCAGTCTGAGTCTCGTATAATGCCACAGGATATCAAATTGCTGAATCAAGAGCATGCCTGGCTACACTCAGCTTTTTTGCACCTTTTAAAATGAAAAGCTAAGAGATTTGTATGCAGAAAGAAAAATTTGCCATTCCCAGTTTTTGGTGACTTTATGAATTTAGAGACAGGGAGTTTTGTCTGTTTCTTTGTGCATTCATTATCTGTGAAGGTTGTGTACCACTAATGCCATTTGCCACACTAAGAGGTTTTGGTGCTGATTTTATTTTTCAAAAAAAACAACAAAGGGGGTAGAAATAGCAAAACAAGGACTGCTGTGCAGTTGTCATAAATAGATAAACTAATTTTTTTGACTAGTAGGTTTAGATTTTTTTTTTTTTAATTCATTAAAGAGTATAAAATACTACTTTAAAATAACTTGTTCCTGTGTGTTTTCAATTAGTGTAATTTGTGAGTGTTCTGCAGCCTGTCTTACTAAAGGAAGGGCAGCAAGCCCTGTTCAGGGTGTCCTCAAATCCTTGCTTGTCTGTGTGTGCAGTAGTTGCCCATACAGGGTTTTATTATCTGCGTGGTCCGGCAACATGCATGTTTCCAGAGAATGCCTCATTGCTCCTGAGCTGTTCTCTCTATAGTGAAGCAGAATTAGGAGATTCCTGGTTTGGCTCCCAGCACATTGGAAAGTTACAATATTTTAGGCAGTTAAAGCCTCTAGGAAAAGATGAACTTCTTTAAAAACGGGGATTGCATACTTCGAAAAGAGGGATCTTCAAAGATAAAACAACTGCTCTTCTTTTGATTGTATGTCCATTCCGAGGAGGTGTTTTTAATCTTTCCCTGCTTTGTTTTGTGTTTTCTCCCCCACAGAGCTTTTGTGGATGCCCGTGTTCAGCCAATCTATGGTGGTACCAATGAAATAATGAAAGAACTTATTGCTAGAGACATTGTCAGTGACAAGTAGGGCAGATGCTTACTACTTTGGAGAGTCTCATAGAAACCTTTTATATATTAATATATGGCATAAAATCAGGCATCAGAATGTAAGTTAAATAAATTTGGTGTATCATATTCTTTAAATGAAGTGACACTTAAAAAAAAAGGAACAACTATTAACACCAGTGTGCTCATATGCAGGATATCTAATATCTAATGAACTTTAAATATTTTTGGACAACACAGAGTACTCTGTGTTCCAAGAGTTCCGGTAGCAAACGTTGGGTAGTTTGGTCTTTCAGACTTGAATCCAACCCTCAGTTTTCAGAAACAAATTTCCGGAGAAGTCATATTCTTGACTAATAAACAAAATTAAACGTTAACGTAACTTTGAATTTGTATTTCCCCTTGAGAAGTAGAACTTGAAACTTTCGCTATTGTTGCTATACACCTGCTCACCGCACAGTAGCTGCCCGCTGTGCGGCTGACCCTTAATGTTTACATCTAACCCCGAATGCCTTATTTTAATTAGTTTGTTCAAATAAACGGAATAAAGCATTTCTATGCAATCTCATGCTTGTCTGCGTTACTTCAAAGCCCGAGGGGGAACCGGGCTGCTTGCTCGCTGCCCGTGTTTCACCTCAGGGTGCTTGAGGGGGCGTTCGGAGGGAGGGAACGTAATGCCGGTGAAAAGTGTTTTTCTTTCATTGGCGTGGTAACTCGGAAATATTTAGGAAGGTTAGTGTGTTCGTGAGGGGTTTTTTCCTTAGTTATTTACACATGCCGGGGGTTACAGTCGCACCTCCCGCGGCGGGCG
>VZRE01005506.1:1664-34302 GCA_013396775.1 Cephalopterus ornatus | reverse complement strand
CCTGAAAGGACAGAGACTCCCTATAGGGAGTTTCTCAGGGAGGGGGAGCAGGGCCTGATGTGTAGGTGGGGAAGTTCCAGGGCACTCATTTCTTGTGTTTTACTGGCAAACAAATCTCCTGCTCTCTGAAAACATGTGCATTCCCCGTTAGCTCAACGCAGCCCACGCTGGATGGCTCTGCCCAGACTTCAAAGCACATTATGATTAAGCTACTGAGGTGTCTCTGGGCTTGGGTAGAACAAAGAGAGGCTAAAAAATTCAAAATGCAACTAGTGAGGCGAGGATTATAAAAAAATCCCCTTTCCTACAGCTTTCTGTTTCTCAGCTCTTGGATTCATTGTTTCTCAAATATTTTTGAAGTTTGCTTTATGGTGCTTCTTCTGGCTGAACTTTCTCCTCCCAGTCAATGACCAGCCATTCCCTCTAATTGCTGGTGGAAAATCACCATAAGACATTCCAGGAGGGCAAATTTCTTTTTTCTTTTACTCCCACGTGCAACAAAAATACAAATAACACCAGATCCAAGGTCAAGCTACTACACAACATCCTTGAGAACATTTTACTCTATCGAAAATTATTCCTGCAATCAATTAAACATTTACTAATTTCACTTTGTCAGGCAATTTTGCAGCTGCCCAGAACACAGACTGAATCATTGCTAAATGGCTTGACCTCCCAACTCATGATGATTTCAGACCCAATAATCAAATTACCAGCTTGTGTTTTCAGTAATTGAAGCCTCAGGGTTTTTTTTCTTGCCCTGAAAACACTCAGAGCGAGCGAATGGAAAGGAGGAAAGAGATTTTCGCACACTCACAAGTTCAACCAGCAAGCCACAAATGCCTGCGGGGGTCTCCTTTTTGCCAGCTTCAGCATTTCCTTGCTTTCCATTTGGCTGATGTCACCGTCACTGAACAGGATGAGGAAGGGCTTTGTGAGCTGCAAGTACTGGGGCAGATTTTGCACGGTGATTTCGGGCTGCAAGACGTTCAAAACAAGAAGTTGGGGTTTATGGGGAGGAGGAAAAAAAGGGGAAAATTAGCCTTTCTGTCCTTACCGGAGGGGTGCAGAGGTTAAGCAAGGGTGGGGTATCCAAAGGCTGGGAAACAACTGGGTGCTGGGATTCTGGTGCACGTTGGAGATGAATACACCCAACTCTGCCCATCACACGCCAAATGCAGAGCAGCAGCTGGGACATGGTGGGTGTGAGCAGAGGAGGGAGAAGCAAGGCCAGCTCATCCCAGATCCATGTCTTATAGCTACCACCAGCCTTCCAAAGGCATGTGGAAACAGCTGGGAGCAGAGCCTGCGAGAGGTCAAGCCACTGCAGCAGCAGGCCAGTGACTTCAAGGCAGTTCCATCAGCTCCAGGGTCTCCTCTCCTGAGACCACACAGCAAACAGCAGGTTTCTGCTCAGACTCCCTGATCCAAGCCATAAAACTTGAAAAACAAACTCAGCACGATGGAAGTAATGAGCAGACATGTTTGTCTTGCAGAGCTCCACGCTGTAATCAGGGAAGAAGGACGCTTTTATTCTCTTTTACTTACAAAAATGTCCATCAGTTCATATCTGATCATCTGCACAACATCCTGGACGCTCTGTTTGGGCAAAGCAATGCCTTCCACGCTCTGGCCTCCACTCCGGGCAAGGAGGAGGGCTGGGGGGGACACGGAGTATTTACGGGATCTGGAAAAGAGGGATGGCAACAAGGATTGGCTGGAGGACTGGACACGCACCAAATGTGCTGCACAAAGAGCCGGCATCCTCCTGGGGACAAGTAGGGACAGGGAAGTTCCACCCCTGGAAGTGTTCAGGGACAGGTTGGACACAGCTTGGAGTAACCTGGGATAGTGGAAGGTGTCCCTGCCCATGGCAGGGGGTGGAATGACATGAGGTTTAAGTTCCCTTCAACCGAAACTGTTCCGTTATTCTCTGAATTCTGGTGTCACAACCTTCGAAAAATTTTCCAGCAGCCTTTGAAAAATAAACTAGACATGCCCCCAAAAAATCTGCTGAGGCCACTGATTTCCTCTGTCTCACCCTTCCTCTGAGCAGTGACATCTGGAGCCTCCAGGGCTGAAGTTCCTCAAACTTCCAGAAAACTGCTCTCCCATCTTGATGGCCCCCCTGCCCTTTCACTGCTCAGACTTCTCCTATTTTTGCTTTTCCCACTTTCTCAGCTTTTCTGTAAAACCCTTGAACCCTGCTACCAGAAGAGCACTGAGGAACAAAGCATGAGCTACGCCCCTGAGAGTCCGTGGGTGCAGCCTGGGGATGTTGCTCTAACATGGGGCTGGACTTCATCAAAATTTTTTGCTTGTTCACTAAGCCAAAAATTAGATCTCCTGGTGCTTATTTTTCTGTGAGTTGTGTCTCCTGGATGAAGTCTGAGACCTTCTGTTTGCCTTGGCCTGGGAGGCAGAGTGAAGCCCTGGGTGGGTACTTGCACCACCCAACCTTGGAAGGGAAAAGGAAAGAGAAGCAGGAATAGAATCCCAGAATCTCAGAATGATTTGGGTTGGAAGGGACCTTAAAGATCATCTTGTTCCACCCCCTGCCATGGGCAGGGACACCTTACACTATCCCAGGTTGCTCCAAGCCCTGTCCAACCTGGCCTGGAACACTTGCAGGGATCCAGGGGCAGCCACAGCTTCTCTGGGCAACCTGTACCAGGGCCTCACTACCCTCTGAGTTAAGAATTTCTTTAGGTCATCAATGACAAAGCAAGTGGAGGGAACTGCAGATATTTCCACAAAGTCCAGCTCCTATGGAATTGAGCCTCGCACCTCTGAGAATCCTTTGAGCCGTTGAGGAAGTTCCTCAACTTTTCTCTCTGCTGTTTTTCAAATTAACCTCTATTTACCATTCATTAAGAGTGGCAAAACTCTAAAAAAAAAAATAAATTAATTCAGGGATTTTGAACTTCCTAAACTTCCACAGGTTTTAAAGAGATTCTCTGGCTTGCTCATGGCTGAGAGGAGGTGAGGACTCTTGTGTCTAAAATACATCAGTTTGTTCAGCAGCCTTTGATGGGTCTGTGAGGGTGGTGAGGCCCTGGCACAGGTTACCCAGAGAAGCTGTGGCTGCCCATCCCTGGAAGTGTCCAAGGCCAAGTTGGAGCAAATTGGTCTAGTGAAAGGTATCCCTGCCCACGGCAGGGGGGTGGAACGAGATGGGATTTAAGGTCCCTTCCAACCCAAACCATTCTGGGATTCTACTTGATGATTCTATAAGGAAATTTTTTATATACTGCCAGCAAACCACCAAATTCCCCAGGCATAGTCTACCCCGAAATCCCTTCCCATCTTCCTGGTACTGAGGGGTTGTATTGTTGCTTGGGACAGTTTTCTATTTATACAGCAGGGCCATTTATTGGGTAACATGAGTCTCGCATTTAAATCAAAAACATCTGCAAACAAATGCTTGGCAGGAACCTGAGACATGGATATGGAAATAAATAACGACCTCATTCAAAGCATTTCTTCCTCAATGCCTTTTTCCCCTTCATTAGTGACCAGCAGAGCAGGTGCCTGCTGAGCAAACAGCTTTGCTAACAACATCTTTGTGTTTCCTGCAGACCTTTTTCTCTGGGAAGAGGGGAATCAGCTCTCCGTGACCTGGGAGCCACAAATATTTTCTCCTTGAGCCTTGAGCAGAGGAATAGCTTTTCTTTTTCTTAAGAAGGGAAGTGAGCCTGGCTCTTGCATAAGGAATTCCTGTAAGTGTTTACTTTCTACTTACAGTTGAGAAGACAGTCAGCTACAGTAGCTTCACTCACAAATCACGGCCAAAATCCAAATTTGGCAGAAGGAGTATCAATATAAACTGTACTAAATATTCCAGCTAAACAGGAGCAGGCTGGAGACTCCTGGAGTAGGAGCAGGGAGGTCTGTTCTTGCATGTGTCAGTGGTGAGAGAACACAGGCTTTTTCTACTGGTACCTTGGAAGATGATCCTCCCCTCCTCTGCTTTTTCCCTTCTATCAGCTGGGTTGAGATCCTTAGGGAAGAAAAGTCTTGGGGGGTTATGATTTTAGGTCCTGCCCAGTGGTCTCCCATCCCAACAAGCCTGGCACTGCCTCACTTCCAAGATCCGAGCACAGAGCCCAGTTTGGTTCCTGGAGAAGTATTCCCAAGGTATTTTTATTTTGATTCTTCGTGCACACCACAGAAATTCCCGTGTCTCTTCAGGGAGGCATCACATCTGTAGGAAACTAATGAAAATAATTCCCTGTTGCATTACAGGCTGTTAAACCCACACCTGGAAAACAGGCCAAGGACCTTCTGGGATTTTTAGCTCTGACTTGATAGCTAATTCCTCAGGGAAATGAGATGCCAGGACAAGCTGAAGATTCCCCCTGGATCTCGCTGCTTTCCTAGGCACTGAAGCATCTCTCACACTCTACTCCAAAGCACTTTGCCCCCTGCTGGAATCTTAATGACACAGTTAAGTGCTCGGATCCCATTAGCTCCAATTTGGCTTAAAGTTAGGGATGCAACTGATACTTATTCCACTGGGAATTGTCCAAGGAAGCCTTGACTTTGCCTTCACCATGTGTGCAGCAGGAAGGCTGCTGTATTTTTCCAGCACTCTTCCTCCCAAAGCTCTGCCTGGGAATGGTGGCAACATCTTGCTCTTGCCAGGGGGAGGGATAAGGGAGGAACATCTTTCAGGAAAAAAAGATCCACGGTAAGAGGATGAAAAAATAGAGGTAGATCCCTCCCCATCCCTGGCAGCTCCCAGCTAGATGTAAGTGCCCACAGGGAAGCTGGATGAGCCCAAAGCTCCACGGCAGCTCCATGGCAAGACAGCATTTATTTCCAGATTTCCAAAGCCTTTTCCTGTTCCCAGGCTCAATGCCCACTCCACAGCCCCTCTCCTGGCTGCTCTTGCCAACTGGGGGCAACCATCAGAGCAAGCGAAGGGACCACACAGAGAGGAAGGCCAGGGACAATCCGTCACTTTTTCCTGATGGAAAGAGAAGGGCAGAGCTAGTTTTTTTCTCCCTCACACACTGATGGCATAATTTTTCCAGCCTGTTTTTTTCCCCCATAGAAGTTTGTGTGAGGAACACAACCAGATCCAGGGGGACTGGCAGGGCTGGAAGACTGAACAGGGCTAAGTGAGTTGGACATGGACAGGCTGAGAATCAGTGGCAGAGCCACTGTCACATCAGGTGGCAACTCCCTTGGGATGAGTCCTGAGCAATCTCCCAATCTCCCTCCAGGACTAAGTCACTCAGCCTGGCCAGTGACACTTGTTCCACATGCTGCCTTTCACTAAATGCAGATCACCTTGAGTAATTCCCAGAGAAAAAGAGAAACAACTCACAAAGCCAAGCCATCATCTTCAAAATACATCCCCATCATGACGTGGCCACTTAGGATGTTTCCTGCCTCTTCAAAAGCTTCCCTGGCTGGAAAAAAAGATAAAAATACAAGAATAAACAATAGAAAGGGAGGTGTTGAGGCGCCTCCTGGAAACCAATCGATGCTTGCACACGTAACACCCTCCCACGGCAAACTGTCGGGAATGAAACCAGGATTAGAGGCTCCTGAGAAATGGCTGCAGCTCAGGGCCACAGGCCATGGGAAGAGGAGCTGGCAGTGACCAAGGATGAGAGGAAAATTCCCATCCTGAGAACAGTGTTTGCTCTTCAGTCACCAGCACTGCGCTTTCAGGATCTGCATGATAGAGGCAGGAAATGTCTTTAAGGGCTTAAAGTCCATAAGTGTTCTTAGAAACAGGAGCAATTATAAGTTTAAATCTCACAAATCCCAGTGACCTTTGGGAAATGACAGATGATGACTTTACAGGAACAGTGTTAAGAGCCCAGAGATAAACCAACCTCTCCTACAAATGCCTTGGTTTTATCCAGTTCCTCTGAGCAGGGTGGGACTGCCGCAGGATAGGGAAGGAGCAGCTCGGGGCTCTTTAGATCTGTCACAGCTGAGACTGAGAGCAGAGCCTCAGAAGGAAGCTGACTCCAGAACTGGTTTATTCCCTTATAAAACAGCCTCAGTTTTCGAAGAATCCCAGGATGGTTTGGGTTGGAAGGAATTTTAAAGTTCATTTAGCCCAATCCCTTGCCACGGGCAGGGACACCTTCCACTAGCCCAGGTCGCTCCAAGCCCCATCCAACCTGGCCATGGCTTTTGGCAGTTGGATCCACAGGAAAGCCAAGCTTTGTGGGAACATGCAAAGTGCTGTATGCGAGCTTGTGCAATGCAGTCAGAGAGCAGAGATCCAAACAGCTGCTGCCAAAGGTGGGGTGAGAACAGGGCGGATTTCAACACCACCACCACTCCTCCTCCTTTGGATTGAGCAACCGAGAGCAACCAAAAAGGCTCTTCCGACCCAGGGAGAGTGAGAAATGTCCCTCTTTGGAGAAGGCAGGTTTTTGCTGAGAATTAAGGTTCTATCTTGGATACAGCCACGATAGATGTTGCTTTATAACTTCAGTAAGATCAGTCAGACACTAGTTGTTTCCTCAGAACACTCACAGCACCGTGGGCCAGCCCAAGCTCCTGGGACCGGTGAGTCACCTCAGGAGACAGGGCTGCCTCACAAATGGTCACTTTTTAGTTCTTTGACTCCTCTTTTCCAGCTACACTCAAAGCCATATTTTCCATTGTGTCCCACAGGGACCATAAACTGTCATTTAAACTATTTTCCTTTTCAAATGGAAGCTCAGACCCTTAAGGAGTGTCCCATTAATGTTCGGACATTATCACAGAATCCCAGGATGGTTTGGGTTGGATGGATCCTTAAAGCCCCCATCTCATTCCAACTCCCTGCCATGGGCAGGGACACCTTCCACTAGCCCAGGCTGCTCCAAGCCCTGTCCAACCCAACCTGGAACACTTGCAGGGATGGGGCAGCCACAGCTTCTCTGGGCAACTGTGCCGGGGCCTCCCCACCCTCACAGCCAAGAAGAATTCCTTGACAATATCCCATCTAACCCTGCCCTCTGGCAGTTTGAAGCCATTCCCCCTTGTTCTGTCCCTCCATCCCTTGTCCCAAGTCCCTCTCCAGCTCTCCTGGAGCCACTTTAGGCCCTGGAAGGGGCTCTCAGGTCTCCCTGGAGCCTTCTCTTCTCCAGGTGAACCCCCCCCAGCTCTCCCAGCCTGGCTCCAGAGCAGAGGGGCTCCAGCCCTTGGAGCATCTCCGTGGCCTCCTCTGGACTTGCTCCAACAGGTCCATGTACTTTGTAGGAAACAACACACATACAACAAAGCTGGTGACAGAGCTTGGCTAGTTCATCTTGAGACACAGAGAAACCATTCTTGGTTAGGTTTGAAGTTGGTTTCCAGCTCTTTTGGTCTTTGGTTACCTGGTTTTATTACTGTTGAAGGAAAAGTTCACATCCCAGGTTCCTCCAAGGAGCAGATCTACAGGCTTTAAATCCTCACTGGAGACATAAGCTTGTGTTGAAGGGCCTCGAGCACCTCTGGCTGCTGGAATTCTCTTCTAAATAAGGACAATCTTCAGGAGAATCCAGGCTTACTCCTTCCATCAGGGTCATTCCTGATGAGATCCTCCTTCCCTCTCACGCTTCCAAATTGTCCCATATTTTGGGGGCTGTGCCAGACCCAGAGCCACACACCAGCCCGTATTTCTGCACAACTCACAGCCATGTTCTCTCAGCTCTGTGCCAGAAATCCCCCCAAATTCCCATAGAAGATGCACTTCTAAAGAATCTATTTTAATATTTCCTAGGAAGTTAGTCCCTGTGGCACCTGATCAGGCACTGCAGCACATTCCTCGAGCTGGAATCCCAGCTGCCTTCCATGACACTGCTGTGAACAGCAGGAGCACAACCTCACTGATTTGGGAACAAGAAGGAATAAAGCTGCCAGATGAGGAAGGGTCTAAAATCCCTGCAGAGTTTGGGGATCTGAGCACCAGCCCTTATCCCTCCGGAAGAAGGAATCTCCTGACCATGCTCTCCAGCAGCACCTGGAGCACCTCTCATGCCTTCATCTCTCGGCCTCCACTAATGCTGCTAAGCCCTGTGAGGAGCCAGAGCAGTGCAGGACACAGCTTTATTTTTAAATATTTGCCACAGGGTTTAGGACAGAGTTTTACTTCCAAGGACCTTCCAGTTTCCACACAGAAAACAAACTGCTCCTCTAAAAATTCTCCAAGTTTCCAGGAAAAAACGCTCGTTCATTGCCCTCGTAATACCATTCCCCTCTTCCTAATAAATATTAATTATGATTTTTCCCACAAGCCTCTTTTAGCTCAGGCCCACCAAAGGGCTTCTTAACATAGTCCTCATGCTAAGGGTTGGAAAAAATCCAGGGATTTATTTAGCTGAACATCTCTGTCTCAGTTAACTAGAAATGGCAACGACCTGATGCCATCGCTGGTGCAGGTTAGAGCAGGAATTCTCGCCGTCAGAAAACGACTGGAAACTCCAGATAAGCCTGCAGGTTGATAAGAGGAGCTGTGTGGTTTTCCTGACTCCAGCCTGCTCTGGTGCCAGAACAGCTGGCTCCGGTTTTCTGCTCCCTCAGGCCGTTCTGTGGGAGGCTCCAACACCCCCAGGCTGTGGGAGGAGGAGGCTTCCCGAATTTCATCTCCCTTGGCACCTGCGGCTGAGTTACCCCAGACTGTGGCTGCCATTCCGGATTGTAGACGGATGTGCCCTGAGGGAAGAGGAAAAGAGCTGCCTGGAAACCTCCAAGGCTCTTGTTTGCACAGAAGGCAATGAACAACTTCTGTAGAGAATCCCAGAACGGTTTTAGTTGGAAGTGACTTGAACGATCATCCAGCTCCAACCCTCTGCCATGGGCAGGGACACCTTCCACTAGCCCAGGGTGCTCCAGGACCCATCCAACCTGGCTTTGGACACTTCCAGGGATGGGGCAACCACAGCTTCTCTGAGCAACCTGTGCCAGGGCCTCACAGTGCAGAGCTGGGACCTTCCCAGCCCACGGCCTCTCAGTTGCCAGCTTCCCCTGGGAATTACTGCCTTATAAAAAGGAGAACTTTCTGATCTTGCTTAAGATCAAACTTTCAGACTATTTTTTTATCTGAAAGCTCCGTTGTGCTTCTGAACCTTGGTTTAATGCAAACCAAGCTACCTTCTCACATGAGGGGCTCCAGAGGGAATCCACTGTGCCCAGAGATAAGAACGAAATAGAATGTCTGGAACCAACTGGAAAGCACTCGGGTTGTGCTCACTGAGCCAGCTGACAGCTAATTCTCTGTTTTCTTCTGGAGTATCTAATCTGGTAAATATAGCCAAAAATCTTACTGATCCCAAAAAACCTTTAGTCCAGTCCAGAGAAGCTGTGGCTGCCCCATCCCTGGAAGTGTCCAAGGCCAGGTTGGAGGAGGCTTGGAGCAACCTGGGCTACTGGAAGGTGTCTCTGTCCATGGCAGGGAACAGAAAAAAATCGATCCTTAAAATCCCTTCCAAGCCAAACCATTCCATAATTCTACGATTTGCCTGAAACACAACATGATGTTCCCTTTCCAGACTGACTTTATTCCCTCTCCCTTGTCATCATATATGATTGTCACATGAAAAACCACCACAGCTCTGGGATCCATTTCCCTATTTTTGCAAAGGGCTGTGGAAACCCGGTGGATCCTGGACCACAGCTATGGCATGGAAGGGATGATAGTGGAGCCCATCCCAGTGACTCAGAAGAGGCAGGGCAGGGAGAGTGTCACTGCTCCAAGTTTCAGCCACTGCCCAGGACTGCACTGACCGAGACTACAGAGTGAGACAAATCCAAACAAGTTCAGGACACTCCTTCCAGCAGCTCTGCTTTGCATTTCTGTGTCCACCTATTTCAAAATTCACAGCTGGATTTCACCGAGTTATTCACATTTCACTCCTTTTGAGGCAAGAAATCTGTATTTCACCTTACTGCTGGTTTGGTTTTAAAAAAAAGTAAAGGTTTCGGATTGTGTGTCGAAGAACTGGGACCACTCCATTTTCAGGAGGAGTCAGCAAGATAACTATGAATCCAAGAGTGGAAAGGGCTTTCTTTAAGGAAGAATATGCTGTGGCATGTTGTTCATGGACTACAGGAAGAGGCTGATGGACCTGGGCTAAGCCAGAGGCTAAGAAGGAATTTAATGCCAGCCTACAACTATTTTGAAGGAACTCACAGAGAGCACAGAGCCAAACTCTTCAGGGTAAGGGGCAGCAGATGCAACAGGGACAGATTGTTGGGAAGTTACTACTCCCACACTGGGTGTAGTAAACACACCTGGCAGCTGAACATCTTCTGAGCCAGCTATGGCCCTTAGGTCCCACACCTGGAACGACCTGCAATCCTGTCCTTGTAAAATTAGAAAGGGTAGTGCCAGGCAGGCTGTGCTGGGAACTTCCAAGCACCTGGAAACATCCCTCTCCCAACCAGGAATGAAGCTGAAGAGTGCTTAGCCCACAAACACCACACTAACCTTCACTTGTGGCTGTGCTGAACACTCCCAGAAGGGAAGTGTGGTGATGGGACGACAGCTCAGGTGGAAACTCTCCTCTTAAATATCCTTCTGCTTCATCCATTGTGGCCAGTTTCAGCGGGCAGGAAACTCGGCTCCTATGGAAAGGCAGAGACAAAAGGGCAACTTCAACCCAACAGAGCCCCCAAGCCCAATGTGACAACTGTCATGCCTCATTAGAGACCAAAACTAGCCATCTGGGAAGGGAGGACAGACAGAGAAAGGCACTGGAGCTGGTTAGGGAGAAGAGAGAAACAGCCCTGAGCCACTCTGGTTGCTCTGAAATCCTTGGGATCCTCATTAAAAATAACAGAGAAGCAATTCCAGCAAAAAAAAAAAAAATGGGACAGTGACAACAGAAGGATGGTGCTGTGCAAGAACAGATGTTCCCTGAGACTGAAAAGCACAAAAAGTTACTAGATTAATTTCCAAATCAGGTCTATAATCCGCTCCGGCATTATTTTTCCCAGAAGGATTTCCATTATAAAGATCATGAAGTATCCAGATGTGGATCTGGCAGATCTCACCATGTGGGGACTCCTCACTTACAGGATGATGAAGCTGGTGAGCTCTTCAGTTCCCCACATGCCATCATATGTCACTGATTTCTCTCCCTTCCCATAAATCTTGATGGTGGGAAACTGGGTGACATTCTCCTGGGTGCAAATTCCAGGCCAGTCCCAGCAGTTCACCCGGGAGAGCAAAACCCCAGGAGTTCCTAGAGTGGAAAATAAACACTTATGAATAATATGAAAACCTAATAATATTAATAAATTGGTTGGAAAATAGAGGTTTTTATTGGCTCATTTGGATGTTACTGTATATATCTGTATTAATGCTCCCAGAAATCTCAAAATCCAGCCCTGGATGCACAATCCCTCTGAGTACAGCCCATCTCCCTCTTGAAATCAGTCATGAATATGCCTTACATTTTCTGGGTGCAGTAGTAACTATTTCCAGGCTGTGAATGCATTAAATATCCCATCAGGTATGGATACATCCAAACAACAGAGAGAATAAACTCAGGGAAGTGGCTGGTTGTACTTCTCAGAAAGAAACTCCCAGAGACATTCACATCTGGCTGGTAACTCAAAGGGACATGAGGGAATCCCGAGGCAACTGTCCAGGAGCACAAAGTAAGGATACAGGTTCTCACTTGGAGGAAAGAGGGAAGATGAAGCTTGGCATGGAGGATGAGGATGCAGTCAAGGCTTTTTCACTTATTAAGGTGCTCAGTGGTGAAAAATGTCTGTTCTACCTCAAGCACGAAGCCAAACACACACAGAGCAGTCAAAGGGGATGTGAGGAAGACAGATGGAATAAAACAGTTTGGTGGCATTCCCCCCATCTTATGCTCTCAGGCACATGGTGGGATTCTTGGGGTTATCCTGTGCAGAGCCAGGAGTTGGACTTGATCCCTGTGGATCCCTTCTAACTTCAGATTTTCTGGGATTCCATGCCAGTTATTCATCTCTCAGCCACCACCAGACACCTGTTGGACCTTAAGAGAAGGATCTGACAAATAAGTGAGAGGGAAAGGAAGAGCACTTGGGAATTCCAGGGCAGTCAGTCCAGCTGTGGCTCCTGGGGAAAGTCCCAAAAAAGCTTTTTACGGGTCTCACCAAAGTGATAATCTCAAGGGATTGGTGAGCAGTGAAATAAGGGAGTGTTGGTTCCCTGCCTGCTCTCCGTGAGCCCAACACTTCTGCAACTCCAGCGTGTCCTTCATCCCACATACATGGAGTCACAGCATGGTTTGGGTTGGAAGGGACATTAAAGCTCATCTCATTCCAACCCCCTGCCATGAGCAGGGACACCTTCCACTAGACCAAGTTTCTCCAAACCCCATCCAGCCTGGCCTGGAACACTTCCAGGCGTCTTCTCTTTCTTTCATCTTCAGGCTGGGTGAAGACCAGCACACTCTGCTGCTGGTCCATGGCTAAGCCTGGCTTTACCCAGCCAGGTGAAGCATCACCAGCTTCACTCCCTCCTCCTCCTTGGCTTCCAGCCTCCCCTGATCTGCCTCCCACCCACTCACAGGCCTGGCCAAGGACAGCCAGGCTCCGTCCATTCCCACTGCAGGAATGACTATCTCAAAAATCTTCGTTCCTTCCCCAAACTTCTTTGAACAGGATTCAACTGCTACATGGGAAAGATGGGATGAAACCTAGAGACAAGTACACACAAGGATGCAGACCAGTGTCCTTCAGAAACCAGGGCTGGGGCAGCTGATGAGGATTTCCCAAGAGAAAGATCAACCCAGTCAATCTTTCTTCTCTCCCTGTGCTGGGTTTGATCCTAATCACTGTTTTCATCAAAGGCCTGGCTGATAGAATAAAACATATCCAATCTCCAAACAATCCAAAGCCCAGAGGGGCAGAAAGCAATTAGAAGGGCAAAGTGTAAGGACAGCAGCATTCCACGAGGAGAAGCAGGATGCACAGACACCATCAGTGCTGCAGAACAGGGGTGAACTCCCAACAGCATCTGCAAGGCATGGGAGGAAAACTGAGTTTTTCTGTCCTGGAGAGACCTCTGCTGAGCCCAGCAAGCCAGGCTGGGAAACACTTTTTTGGAAAGGCTTAAGCAAATGAGAATCTGGAGAGGTTTGGAAGACATGCCTGCTGAGGCAAAACCCAAAGAAGTTTTGACTGGAAACTGTCAGGAAGAAAGAAACAATAAAATCTAACAGTACATGAAGTCTGCTCTGGAGGGGACACTGAGATCAAGGACAAGAAACAACCCACCCCCAGGTGGGGAGGTTTGACCAAATACCAAAACAAGCTACTGAGAAGCAAACACAGCTGAGTGTTGCACAACCCCTTGTTACCCAGAGACTGGACTCCCCATCCCTGGAAGTGTTCCAGGCCACATCCAGTCTCACCTTGAACACCTCCAGGGATGGTGACTCCACTCCCTCCCTGGGCAGCCCACTCCGGTGTTTGATCACTCTCTGTAAAAAATTTCTTCCTAATATCCAACCTAAACCTCCCCTGGCACAACTTAAAACTGAGCCCTCTTGTCCTACTGCTGGTTTGTGGGAGAAGAGACCATCCCCCACCTGGCTACAACCTCCTGTCAGGGAGTTGGAGAGAGTGATGAGGTCTCCCCTGAGCCTCCTCTTCTCCAGGCCCAACACCCCCAGCTCCCTCAGCCTCTCCTCACAGCACTTGTGTTCCAGACCCTTCCTCAGCCTCGTTGCCCTTCTCTGGCCCTGCTCCAGCCCCTCCATGTCCTTCCTGAGCTGAGGGGCCCAGAGCTGGACACAGCTCTCGAGTGGTGGCCTCGTCAGTGCTGAGTCCAGGGCAAGGATCACTTCCCTGCTCCTGCTGCCACACTGTTCCTGAGCCAGGCCAGGATCCACTGGCCGTCTTGGCCACCTGGGCACACTGCTGGCTCATGTTCAGCTTCCTGTCAATGAGATGGGCTTTAAGGTCCCTTCCAAACCAAACCATTCTGTGATTCCACGAGTATTTTTGGCAGAGAAGCTGTGGAAGGGTTTTAATTCCAGGTTAGAAATGTGGCTTCCAGGGACGGTTAAGGCATTTCCACAGACAGGCAGAGATGACCTCAGCATGAGCTCCTATCCCCCATCCCCATATCCTTGGCATCCCACCAGACCATTTCCTGCCACCCACATTTCAGGCTCTGTGTTGCAGCTCACACAAGGAGTTTGCTGCTGTTTTCCCTTGTGTCAAACTCTGGTACAGCAAAACCAAGAGGCAGCACAGAGCAAAGGGGCGGCAGATCCACTCAGACAGGAGTTGCCAAAACACTCCAGGAGAGCAGCAATGGTCTGTGTCATTCCCCACACTCTGAAAAAACAGATTAAGAGCCTGACCCTGGATTTACTTCACACCTCTGCTCCAGCCTAGTTGGTTCTCATCACCTCTTATCACATCATCTTGTGTCTTGCCCAAGTCTGGAAAATAATGCCATGGAAATAGGGTTTGAGGTCTTGTTAAAATTGAGCTGTGGAGCTGCTCCCTCAAACATGAATGATAATTCCTCAGGCAATTATCTACCAGGTGTTCCAAAGGAGCCCCATCTGGCCCGAGGAACACCTTGTACAGGATGATCCCAGTCCCATCCCAAACTGCTCCGTATTATTAATTACTGAACAGCAGCAGTTTCAGGAACTGAGTAGCTCAGCAATGCTGTGTCCAGCCCGGTGGTCAGCCTTGGGTGGGAAGAAAGGTGAAAGAGGAACACAAAATCCTACTGTCCTGTGATTTTGGGTGCTGCTAAACCCAGCGACAGAGCAACAGCGAGAACCTCTGTCCAAGGGGTCTTAGAAAACAAGGACAAGACAAATCATCAATGTTATAAGGAATGAGAGAAAACAAGAATCCCAGAAACTTCTAATCCTTTGGAAGGCAGGACTGGCGTGGTGCTGGAGGGTGTCCAGGGAAGGAAACGGAGCTGGGAATGGGTCTGGAGCACCAGCAGCATTTGGGGGAGCTGGGGGGGCTCAGCCTGGAGAAAAGGAGGCTCAGGGGGGACCTTCTGGCTCTGCAACTCCCTGACAGGATGAGGGAGCCAGGGTGGGGTCAGGCTCTGCTCCCAGGGAACAAGGGACAGGAGGAGAGCAAATGGTTGCAGGCTGCACCACGAGTTGGGAAAATTTCTTCATGGAAGGGTTGTCCCGTCCTGGCACAGCTGCCCAGGGCAGTGGTGGAGTCCCCATCCCTGGAGGGATTTAAAAATAGTGTGGATGTGGCACCTGGGGACGTGGGTCAGTGGTGGCCCTGGCAGCGCTGGGGGAATGGTTGGACTCCCTGATCTTAGAGGGCTTTTCCAGCCTAAACAATTCCATGGTTGTATTAAAAAATGAGCTCACCTGAAGAGCTGGTCCAAAGGCTACAAAATGTAAGAGAAGTTATGTATTGAAGGGCCGCACTTCAAGAGGAGGAGTCCAACGTGGAATGGGAAACAACTACCCGGACAACATCACACAGTGGTCCCCTAAATCCTCACTTCAGATTTAGGCTCCATGGATACACATTGCTAAATCATGCAGGTGATTTTCATGCCTTTGAGCTGTGACTTCACCCCTTATCTTTGGAAGTCATTGGTCAAGAAGACCTCACAAGCACAGAGGAGGGAAGCAGAACCATTTTTCATCACAATATGTTGCTCTTCTTAGATATTGGTTTCCTCTCTTCTTTGCAAAAAAAAAGGCCAAGGACAACACCTAAGAAATGCTCAGCACTGTCTCACCTTCACATCCTCTTGGCTCATGGGTCCTGCTTCCAAAAAATTCCCATCTTGCAATGGCAAACCAGAGCTGCAGGAGCTCCAGTTGCACTGGGAACGACCCATTTTTGCTCCAAGAGCAGAAAATGTGCTCAGCTCAGCTAAACTGGATCTCTCACAAAAGAGAGAACACTTTGGGGCTGTAAACTTCACTTTGTGATGATCTGCTCAACATCTGTTGTGGGATGACTCACGGGGTCATTCCAGTTTCCAACCTCCTCCATTCTGTGCCTTGATCCCATATGGCCTGTTCTCAGTGCCACTTTGCACAAGGAATTGGCACCAAGAGCAGGACCTGGTTCTGCAACTCAAAATGTGCCTCAAGCTGGGGTGAATCATGCCTCAGACAGCTGGTCCTGGCCTCCCAGCCCTTGGGAAGAAAGCTCCACCCAGGAGAGCAGGCAGGAATACCAGCACTCCTGGGGAGCTGAAAGGTTGCTCCAAGCCATACTTTGCATTTTATTCTCAGTCCTGCATAGTTCAAGGTCTTCTTCCCTGATCCAGACTTCTGTCCTTGCATCCCAACCATCGCTGAGAGCCCAGGGACCACCATCCTTTGAGGCCTCCCAGCTCCTCTAGGAGCTGGTCCTCCCAGTTCCCTGAGGTCCCCTCAGCAGCAGAGACAAAGAATCTCCAGACCCCCTATGGCAGCCGTGCTCCATCCCCTCCAAGGTCGTGGCAGAGAAAGGACACTGGAGTCATTCCACAGGTCACAATCCGGCCTGGGAGTGCTTGGTGGGATCTCACTGATCACAGAGCAAAGGCCCTGACCCCAACCAGTTCATAACCTCTGTTGAGAATCTGTCTGTGGCTGAGAGTGTTATCAAGTGACTCAACAAACCTATGGTGGAATCCTGGCCGTGCAGAATCTGCCCAGGTTTGGCCACTGGCTCAGGATGGGGCCGGATTTGATCCACGGGCTCTCCATGTCGCTCCTCTAGCTGGTCTGGCTGCTGGGGCATCCAAAAGAAACCCCAAACCATCAACAACCGTAATATTTCTAACAACAGTCCCTCCTGACCCTTCCTGTTTACTCCCGGGATTTCAGTCCAGATCAAAGCTGCTGGTGACTTTCCCTTCATGCAAACTCTGGATGCAGAACCGCTTTCATCCAAACCACAGCATTCCCAGGAGGGTTTCTTGGAAGCAAATCCCACTGCATCTGCTTCCCAGAAAATTGCCTGTGTCCTCTGCAGACTCCATCCATGTCCCCACTGCTGAATCCTCTGCAGGACACAGTGCCCAGTCCCAGGGGAGTTCTATTACCAGGAAAAATGAGCCTTGATGGAGAAGAAAAACAAGGAGAAGGCACCAGGCACCTCCAGAGGTGCCGGAACAGCTCTCACATGGATCCATGCCACCTCCCTGATGTGCTGCAGCAGGTTGGGAATGAAGCTATCTCAGTGTCCCCTGCAGCCCAGGGGAGAAAGAGGCACTCCTGGAAGAGATTCAGCTCATATAAGAACCCACCTCTCTCCACAGACCAGAGTGGGATGGGGCTGAGGACCCAAATGAAGCTGAACTGGTGTTTACACTGCTCAGGAACTGCTCAGACACTCTTGAAAGATCACTCCCTCCTGCCTTCATTCCACTCTCTCCTGCCTTTATTCCCAGACTTCCCCACGTGTTGTCTTTAAGTGCTGCTGATTCTACACCATCACATGTTATTTATGGAGTTCTGTGGCCACCTGTGAGATTTCCCACATATTTAATTCAGTCTCCAGGCCCTGGAAGCACCACCAGTGTAAATCCTCCCTCTGGCACCATCCTGCCCAGTGGATCTGGGCCTGCCCACACCTGTCTGTCCCACTTTCCTCCAAAGCCAGGGCTAATTACAGCTCCTTTCCAGAACAAGTAATTCCAAGGACAGGAGAGCTGATGTGCCACCCAGCTGGGCAGTGTGTCTCCTTGGCCTGTGCAGGCTGAACCCTGAGGGACTCAAACAGGACCCTGTTTCCATATCACAGGCCCCAATCCCTGCTGTTTGCTCCTCTTGGATCCAAAGCCCGCCCTGTGTCACCCACTGGCACTGGCGGTGTGTCCTGAACCTTCCCAAACTCTTCCTCACACAGTCACCGTGCCCACCAACATCACCAGAACAGGATCACAGAGTGGTTTGTATTGGAAGGGGCATTAAAGACCATCTTCACAGGCAGGGACACCTTCCACTATCCCAGGTTGCTCCCAGCCCTGTCCCACCTGACCGTGAACACTTCCAGGGATGGGGCATCTGGGATCATAGAATCATTAAGGTTGGAAAAGCCCTCTAAGATCATGGAGTCCAACCATCCCCCAGCACTGCCAAGGCCACCACTGACCCATGTTCCCAAGCGCCACATCCACATGGCTTTGAAATCCCTCCAGGGATGGGGACTCCACCACTGCCCTGGGCAGCTGTGCCAGGGGTGGACGACCCTTTCCATGAAGAAATTGTCCCAAATATCCAATCTAAGCTCCTCGTGGTGCAGCCTGAAGCCATTTCCTCTCCTCCTGTCCCTTGCTCCCTGGGAAAAAAGACTCTGCCAAGATCCCTAAACCAGAAACAAAGGACTCCTCCTAAGCAACATGGATATGCCTTCCTTAAGAGTTTGAGGGGGAAAAATGAGTGTGTTCCAGCATCCTCCCAGCCTCTGGGTTCCTACTGCGAGGAGCAGGAGTAGTGTAAATCCCTCAGCCCCAGGGCACTTTACCTTTCAGGTGATCAGCCACCTCCGAGTAAGAGCGCAGCACTGCCAGGGACACAGCTTCCCCTGGAACACAGGAGAGGGGAAACACACCCTGAGGGACAGGCAGGTGACACGCAGCCCCCCCTTGCTCTCTGACAATGTCACATTACGAGTCTCTGCATCCTGAGCTGCTTCAAGCTCTGACTTGAGATAATAAGGAAAATTGAACTTTATGCTTCTGGACTTCTGCTTTTTTATGTTTCAGCAGACATCAGTCAGGCTGTCTAGGCCATCCCATTAGCCCATGCTACCATAATTTCCCCTCTTGTCCTATATGTTTTCCTTATAAAATGAAGGTTAAAAACCTTTGAACGTGGATATCTCCTGCCCTGGAAGAGATTATCACACATTATCAGTCAATCAAAAGAACTGATTTAATCTCATTGCAAATGGTGGTGGGAGACACATAGGGCAAGATGAGGCATTTCTTTACGGTTTAAACCTGTCTCCAGGATCCTGGAAAGCACAGTGAGCATCCCAAGGTTAGGGAAGGGTCAGCCAGGCCACTTTTCATACTCACAACTGGCATAAAACAGCACCACTGTCCGGTCAGCCTCCGAGAGGGAAGAGTGGAAG
Organism: Cephalopterus ornatus; assembly: GCA_013396775.1. NCBI lineage: Eukaryota > Metazoa > Chordata > Aves > Passeriformes > Cotingidae > Cephalopterus > Cephalopterus ornatus. The sequence continues at coordinate 15,279 of VZRE01005506.1, read as the reverse complement.
GTCTCCTCCGTCAGGACAAGGACCTGCTCCAGGGGCAGCTCTCGCTTCTTATCCCTGGAAACTGCTTCCACCACCTGGTCATCCTGGATGTCTGCAAGGGACCCACAGGTGTGCACAGGGCAGGGGGAACTGCAGCCCCCCTGAGCCACCCCAGCAGTGGGTTTTCGTAAGGCAGAACGTCCCAGCAGAGACCAGACGTGGGGGTAAGTAACTGCCTCGTGTGGGGAGAGGAGGGACAGACACACAGACAAACCCACACTTATCCCACCTCACACCACTTCTGCCCTTGGATATGAACACTATTCTTCAAGCATGTTGGCTCCTCTGAGATCCTGCCCCACTTTCTTTTTTTTTTTGGAAAACACACCCAATTCTGGACGGAGCACAAAAGCATTTTCCATTATGCATTGCAAGGACCAGTGTTTCCTCCCTGGAGAGGGCAAGTTTGGAGCTGCTCTTACAAAAATGTGTCTCAAACCCTTCCAAAGGGACTGGTAACTCTGAGGCCCTTCAGATGCTTGTAGAGGACACTGTTTTGGGTGCACTTTAATCCCCTCATGCCTCTGACTGTGGTGCATCCCAGCACAAGCATCCCTGTCCCTCATTCAGCACTTCTGTGACTGTTACTCTCAGGGCTGCTGATTTTTCTCCCTGGTGTTACCCCTAAAAATTATACTTGTCTGTCATATTTCAGCGATCTCAGAGAATGAAAGAGTCACTTTGTGGCCACCATGATGTGACTGTGATAGTTCTCTAATGCTTTAACGCGTCTCTAGCAGCTGCTGATTGCATGTCCTGTCTGATGACAATCAGCTTTTCACTGCTTAATTGCACACCTTGATTGTTATTCTCTTTTTCATCTTCATCTTCCTCCTCCTCCTCCTTCTCCTCATCCTCCTGGATTTGTTTGACCTTGCTCTTATCTTCCACCAGGGTTACAACTTCATCAGTGTCCTCCAAGACCAGATATTGGATTGGCATTCCCTGAGGAAAACAGAATAAATCAGTGGGGGCAAAACATCACTTTCTGCCTTATTCTGCCTGCAAATCAAACTCATGGGGCACCATCACCCAACTACTTATTTCTGGGATATGCCAACAGATCCCTAAAGCTGCCAAAAGAAGGGAACATCTGCGTTCTGTTTCTTTAGCCCCATTTCAACTGTGCACGAGCTTTTCTCACTTCAGGCTGATGTCTCCTTGTGAGGAAGCAAATGTGGCTACGTGAGATCCTGTGGTGAAAGTGAACACCAGCTCCACCTCCCAGCAACTTAACATAGGAGAAATCCCAGCGGCCAAGCAGGGAAGGAGAGCAACAAAGTACAGGGTGCACTCGGATATCTCCTCATTAGAGGGGTCAGGCTGGGTCCAAGCAGCCCACCACAGCCTGGGACTCTGGCCTAAAATATCCTTTATCTCATGGAGCTCAGCCATGAAGAGCGTTCCCAAAAGTACAGGGGCTGCCAACCCGTGGAAAGGAAAGAGCAAAATGTATTTCCCAGAAATGAGACCTTGTCGGCTTAAAACCAGTTCTGGCTCTGGCTCAGACAAATGCACTGGAGAGAAAAGGGAAATTTTAGCATGAACTGAGAGAAATGACAAACTGCTGGCACCTCCCCTTAGGCTCTGAGAGGAGCAACACAACGTGCATATCCATCACCGGGGCATGGGAAGCCCTGGGGGGACGCTCAGGTCTGATCCTGTGTCTCTGCAATCCCAAGTGTGACAGCCCCGGTAACCCGGGGCAATGCGTGCTCCTTGGAATCTGTCAGCACCCAATTCCGTCTTCCCTCACAAGCTGGGTCTGGTCCCTCCAGAGTTTAGCTCATCTTGAACAACCTCATTTAACTCACACCCTGCCCTTTTCTCAGATCACTGCCAGAGGCATTTGGTTACATCAGCTCAGCACAGACCTTTGGTTGTTTGCTCTTAGTTTCACACTCATTCCCTCTCCTGTCTTTAGACACCTTTCCCAAAGGAATGAGGACCTTTAGAAGCCCAAATCTTTAGGGAATTTGCACTTGGATGTAGTTCACAACCTTGTTTTGCCTTAAGGTGTAAAGGAGATGTCACTTCGTGTTTTGAACCCAAAATAAATAAACTCAGTATTTTATCTTTCCCAGAAGGCACAATCGCTCTGTAGCACCCAATCTGGGCAGTTCCAAATCACAGAATCATCATGGAACGGTTTTGGGTTGGAAGGGACCTTAAAGATCATCCAGTCTCACCCCCTGCCATGGGCAGGGACACCTTCCACTAGCCCAGGTTGCTCCAAGCCCCGTCCAACCTGGCCTGGAACACTCCCAGGGATGGGACGTCCACAGCTTCTTTGGCCAACGTGTTGCACACACATGTGCATCTTGGGAAAGACTCTGCCCCTTGAGCTTCAGGGAATGCTGTCAAATAACAACAGAGCCAAGCAACACCCCAACACCTCTCCAGAGCACCATGCCCAGGTAGGGAAATAAGAGTTGTACAATAAAAAAATCCAGAGTCCAACCTCATCCGGTGTCTTCAGAGCGATGTTGGACCGGTGCAGAACGTTCAAATCCACGAGGTCCCTTCCAAAATACAACATGGACATTAAATGGAGCGACATGTAAGGTCACCCCTCCTCTTTCTGCCCTTAATTGGAGGGTAAAATACAACCTTCCACCAGTGCTAAGTTCCCTTTCCAAAATCCCTCTCAGTCTGACTGAGTTTTTCCACTTCTAAGCCAGCAGCTCTTCCAAACTAATCTGATTCTGGACAAGACCTTAAATGTGACACTCTCAGGATATAGCCCGGTTTCACTGCCTCACATCCAAATTTAAGCTCACTGACTGACATCCTGGGGTAACCAAGCTCGGAGACACGACAAAAAGCAAGGAGAGTCCCAAAAACCCAAGAGAAATACCTGGACAGAAGGGCAACTCCTGCTTTGCCCAAGAGCTGCCAGGCCACAAACTCTGCTGTCCTCCTGTCGGCCTCGTAGGTCTCCCTCTGGGTCAGGATGAACACCAGGGGTAGCCCGAGCTGTAAGTGGACAGTGGAGACCTTCTCTGGGTCCTCAGCAACCTCTATCTGGAGAACAGACATGGTTATATTGCAGCACAGCTCCACAATTTTTAGGTACCTCAGCCCTTCTCCTGCAGAGCCCAAGCCACCAAGAGTTCCTCAGCCACTGGAATGAGGAGATCCTCAAGAAAAAGCTTCCAACCCCAATTCCAAAACATCCATCGAAGCAGAACCCACACAACCCCGCTTAAGCTGTTCCAACACGTCATGACTTTCCCTGGCAAAAACCTGGGCTTTATTTTGCATATTGTTTTTTATGGCTCAGCAACTCCAGATGTCAAATCTCCACTCACTTTTACTTACCTGGCATCCATTCCCCGGGGCAGTTGGAAAATCCCAGCCACAACATGCAAGAGCTGGAATCCTCTCCCTTCCTGCCTTGGACAAGCTGCTTCATGACAGCATGGAGCTGCCTGATGGCTCCATGGGCCTAATCCAGGAGCCTGGCTGAAGGAGGCACTTCCCAGCTCATCCGCTCATCCTCTTGGACGGGCAGAGGTGACCAGAGGGAACAGGAGGCTGATAAAGTTCCTCCTGCCCCATGGAAGGAGGAAATAGGAGGGAACCTCCTGTCCCTTGTGCTCACCAAGGTGTGAAGGACTGATATCAAATTCCATAGGTGCTGAGCTTCCCATGGGGAGCCTGCAGGAGCAGCTGAGGACTTTGGGTTTGTCTACTTAGGGAAAAGAAGGCTGAGGGATGTCCCCATTGCTCTCCACAGCTTCCCGAGGGGATGTTGAGGGGGAAACACTGATCTCTGCAGAATATCCAGGGATAGAACATGTGGAAATGGTTCACAGCCGCATCAGGGGAGGTTTAGACAGGACACTGGGAAGCATTTCTTTACCAAGAGTGTGGGAAAACACTGGGACAAGCTTCATACCGAGGTGGTCAGTGCTTAAGAGTCCCTTGGAAAATGCTCTCAGTAATTAACTTCTGGCCAGCTCTGAATTGCTCAGGCGATCGGACCAGATGCTGCCTGTTACTTGCTTGGACCCAACCTGGGAGCTTTGTCATTCACTCCACAGGGAAAGGAAAGATCCTCACACTCAGCTTTGCCCTCTGCTCTCAGCCCCCTCTCCCTCACCCCCACCCCAGCTGCCCTCACACCCCCAGCCTGGCGGCTCCTCGTTCCCATCGTACCACCAAGGGAGCCCCCATAAGCTTGAGGTGCCTGTGGATGTTGAGCAGGGTCAGGGGCTGTGCCAGGGCTGTTCTCCTGCAGGGCTGTGCTGGGTCCGTGGCCCTCTGGCAGTGGCAGAACAGCAGCCAGGCAGAGGATCCATCGGGGTCATCACTGCTGTGAGGGAGAAATAAAACCCTGAGCAGGGCTGGAAAATGCCCTGACAGAAGGACTAGGTTTGCTGACATGTTTTACAGGGCAGATGATCCCTGAAGTTCAGGGTTTGACAGCATTGTGGAACCGGCTGAGAGAGCTGGGGGTGTTTAGCCTGGAGAAGAGGAGCCTCCTTAGAGCCTCTTCCAGTGCCTAAAGGGGCTCTAAAAGAGCTGGAGAGGGTCTTTGGACAAGAGCATGGAGTGACAGCATAAGGCGTAAACTGAAGGAGGGCAGGGTGAGAATAGATATTATGAAGAAATTCTTGGCTCTGAGGGTGGTGAGGCCCTGGCACAGGTTGCCCAGAGAAGCTGTGGCTGCCCCTGGATCTCTGGAAGTGTCCAAGGCCAGGCTGGATGGGGCTTGGAGCAACCTGGGATAGGGGAAGGTGTCCCTGCCCATGGCAGGGCGTGGAAAAAGATGGCCTTTAAGGTCCCTTCCAACCCAAACCATTCTGTGATTCTATGATTCTATGACCTCCTCAAGAGTCTTACTACTGACTACAGTCATGTCCAGGTGCCTTTTGGAACTGTGCTGACCCTCACTCACCAGGTGCTTCCAAATGATCCCAATCCCGCAATAATTGACCCAGCTTGAGAAGGACACAAATAAAGCTTTTCTCAGTGGGACCAGTGCAGTGCTGACCCTGGCAGCAGGAGAAGAGCTGAAATCTACAGCTGTGCTCACGTCTTTCACCAAACTGGTGACGTCTTACAGGCTGTACAAGCAATATTCCACCTTTTGAACAGCACTGTTTCAGGCTGTGCCAAAGGCAGCAGCGAGATCGAATTCCCTGGATGGTTCCCTGCTTAGTTGTTCCTGCTCTGACACCATCACTGGTGTTGGCTGGTGGGTTAACTTTGGGAAGTCAAGTGTCTTTTCCTATGGACACAAACCCCTAAAAGGATCACCACTGTCTGGACAGGGATGTAATATCTGTAAGATCTTAAGGGATTTAAGATATGGAAGAGCAGAGGGCAGTATTAAGCCCCCAGATCCTGCTGCCCTGATTGCTGAAAGCTGTTCCTGCTGGCGAAGCTCCCACCATTTCAGCAGCTCAGGACGTGGCCACTGCTGCCCTCGCTGCTTTAAGAAGAATTAAGCCAATTCCTGTCAAATGACAACCGTGCCATCTAGTGGCAGCCACAGAACCTTGTCCCCAATATCCTACAAGGATGGGATGGCACATCGGGAAGGACCACTCTGGTGCCTGCCCGGGTGTCCCCTGTGACAAAATCACAGGTAAATCGATATAGAATAATTAAAGTTGGAAATGCCCTCTAAGACCATCGAGTCCAACCGTTCCCCCAGCACTGCCAAGGCCACCACTGACCCATGACCCCAAGTGCCACATCCACATGGCTTTGAAATCCCTCCAGGGATGGGGACTCCACCACTGCCCTGGGCAGCTGTGCCAGGGCTGGGTAATCCTTTCCATGAGGAAATTTTTCCCTAATATTCCATCTAAACCTCCCCTGGTACCAATTGAGGCCGTTTCCTCTCCTCCTGTCCCTTGTTCCCTGGGAGCAGAGCCCGACCCCCCCCCGGCTCCCCCCTCCTGTCGGGGAGTTGCAGAGCCACAAGGTCCCCCCTGAGCCTCCTTTTCTCCAGGCTGAGCCCCCCCAGCTCCCTCAGCCACTCCTGGTTCCCTTCCCTGGAGACACACTCCAGCCCCTCAGTGTCTTTTTTGTCATGAGGGGCCCAAAGCAGCACCGTTACTCCAAGGCCAGGAACACAAGCAGCAGCTGCTTTTTGGAAAAGCAAACCAGATCTGACTGTCCACCCTTGGCACCCTAATACTACCCCAGATTTGACCCGTGAATCTGAGAAGCCAGGAGTGGAGCAAACCTTTGCAGGGAAGCAGCTCTCCGTGGTGGGGGGTGTGTTTGGACATACCCAGTGGCTTTGAGCAGCGCTGCCTCCGTTGTCAGAACAAACTGGTGGATGGTCCCGTAGACAAAAGCCGCCTCCATCACAGCTCTGTGCTCTGGAAAGGGAAAAGGCAAGATGAGCTCATTTCTGCCCCCTCCAGATCTCCTGGTTCATCCTTCCCAGGTTTAAATATCAATTTGGATAGCTCATGGACCATTTAGAAGCTGTCTATACAAAGCCACAGCTGTCTGAAGACACCCTGTGTGAAGGGAAGTGAGCAACCACGTTCCTGATCCAAAGCAAACACACAGGTGGTCTTTGTGAATCCATTCCAGTGCAGAACCAGAGAGCTGGGTTTATTTATTTTGAAGACAGCAACCACTGACTTGCTTTCCCTCTCCAAGTCTCTAAAAGTTTATGCTCCCAGCAAAACTCTTCCGGTGCAACTTGTCCCTTCGGAAACACAGCAAGACGTATGGAAGCGGAGAACCTGTGTCTGGGTGGCCCTTTCAGGCTTCCATTTGCAGCATTTTGGATCAGAAACTCAGCCCCTGTGCATCTCAGTCAAAAAAGGCTCTGGGAGGAGAGCAAAGATGGAAAGCTGAGGGTCAATACCTGCTGTCCCAGTAGCTGGTACGTAGGCAAAGACCATGTTTGACTTCCCTTTCAGCACATTCTCAATGTTCTGAAGGTCTGTCAGTGTTTCAACGTATTTGACTTCATTAAAGAGCAGGGCACTGAGGAGGCAGAAAAAAAAAAAATCTCATTAACAACTGTTTGAAGAGTAATTTCGCAGCCACAGAACCATGATGGGATTAAAAAAAAGGTAAAATTCCCGCTTCTTGCTGGCAGATTGAAGATTCACAGCCAAACAGGGCTGCCCAGATGTGTGCTGGTGATTCATGTCAAGGGGGAAGATTTAACAGGGTCAAACCGTATCACAGAGAGAAGCAAAGTCAAACCTTCTGCTTGGCTGAGGGCAGCCTCTGGAACACTTGGGGCTGACACGTAGGCAAAATGTCCTATCACCAAGTGGGAATGGGAAGTGAAGGATTTCACAGGGATGGATGTGGTCTGTACTTACAACAAAACATTGGCGACGATGGAGTTCACATCAAACAGGGCATCGGTGGGGAACTCTCGGATCAGGATGTTGCCCCTGGCGAGGGAAGAAAGAACCACCAAAGGAACTGTGAGAGATTCATTCCACCTGGCGTAAGGGAGCCCGGGAATTCTCTCAAGCCAAGACAGGCACAGAAGGATAGGGAGGACAATGGAGAAACGACAAAACATGGCTCAAGATGCCTTTGATCCGAGCTGGGAATCGTTCAAGCCCACATACCATCGGTTGAGCAGGATTCTGCTGCTTGGGGACATGGGTCAGTGGTGGGCTTGGAGTGCTGGGGGAATGGTTGGACATGATGGTCTTAAAGGTCTTTTCCAACCTAAAAGATTCCGTGATTCTAAGTATAACAGTGAGTGAGAACTGGGCCGATACATGGAGGAGCCTCCAGAGACCCAGAGCTGAACCTTCCCACCCAGGGCACAGGAGTCACCCACACCAACAGGAAGAGCGCCAAGGAGTGTTTCTTTCCAGAACTAGACCCAAAACCTTGTGGTCTGAGTGTTACTCTGGGGGACTTGGTGGTGGGAGGCCACAGGGACAGGAGAACACTGATGGAAGACTTCTCCCGTGGCTTCATCCCACAGCTCATCCCTCTGCTGCTCCAAGGAACGTGGGCAGGATGGGAGGTTTCACACTGAGGACAAAGCACCTGCTTTGCCTGTGTTGGACCTTTTGGGGGCACTTTTTGCCAAACTCTGTAGGTCACTGCTGTGCCCATGGCTCCTCTCTCCCTCCATAGACACCTCTGATGGCTGACAGTGTTTCCTTCCAACATTTGCACTGGAAAGGAATCCCAGTGCAGTGCCCAGAAATCCCCCTCACCTGAACAGGTAGGCTTTTCTCAAGGCATTTTCTTTTCCACAATATCTTGAGACATCCTCTTTGGGACAATTAACCTAGACAGCAAAGGCATGTCACTAGACGTTCAGCCCCATAAATGACTGCACATACACAGCACTACAGCTTTCTTCAAGAGCGCAAACACAGCCTTTCCAAGACTGCTAGGGGAGAAACATTCAGTAAAATGGAGTCCAGAAATTCAATAGAGTCCAAACTCATTCAATAAAATGAGTTTGTACTTCAGTTCTCCAGCTCAGCCTGCTGATTCGGGTCAGACGGGATCAAGAGATCCCATGATCTACCCAGAATATTCAGGAGACAGATCACTGCTTGCTTATTGAACTTGGGCTGTAGGTGGAAATTATATACATGAGTATCTATATATGAGCATGTCTATGCTGTAATTACACTTGCCTGAATTTGTAATTTTCTCACCAAAATCTGCATAAAGTTTCAGCTAAAAACCCTTTTATGTGAAATATTTATTGCACCAAGTTGAAAAGAAGTGAAACAACTCCATCCATCATGGAAAGTTGACATCAGAACAGGTTGCCCAGAGAAGCTGTGGCTGCCCCATCCCTGGAAGTGTTCAAGACCAGGTTGGACGGGGCTTGGAGCATTCTAAGATGGTGGAAGGTGTCCCTGCCCATGGCAGGGGGTGGAACTGGATGATCCTTAAGGTCCCTCCCAACCAAAACTGTTCTGTGATTCCATGATCCTATGAAAAATGTGTGTTCATCTCTTCCCTACCCATGTCCTCTCAGACCCTCCTCTCTTAATCCTGTCCAACAGTTTCCCTCTGCGCCCCTTTACCTTCACCACAGAAATGCCATAGTCCTGGAGGGCCTCGGCCGAGCTCTCAATCTGCTCCAGGAAGGGCTGGGCAGCAGGAGAGACTGAAACACAAAAAAACAACCCCTCTGCAAGTTCTCAGGGTCAGGAGCATCCTCCGGCCACACACTGAGACCTGGGAGCTGTGTTGGTGCCTCATCCCACACCAACGCCTTTGGGAATCACACCTGGGAATCATGAAAGGGCAGAACAACAAGGCCAAAGATCTCTTCCTAATCCATGAGAGCCCTTAGTTCTCCTGCATCTAAGGGATCACCCTTTCCCTGGCAGGTACCATGGAAGAGAAACTCAGCCCCTTTGAGGGGAGAGTTCCTTAGGAGACTGGATTTCTATTCCACCTCCAGAAAATATTCCAGAAAATTTAATTAAGAGGTTTTCAGGGATGTTTCTGGGGACACAGCCAGGAAAGAAGCCATCCCAAGAGGTCTCTACCTGTCAGGAGCACTTGGAGATGCACAAACACTGAGCTCGATCAGCCAGCCCCCTTTGGGGTTAAAAATCTCAAGAATTGCCTTTTCGTTGAGGAGGGCCACAAGGTGATTGGACGGATGGAGCACCTCTCCCTGAGGAAAGGCCCAAAGAACTGGGATTGTTCAGCCTGGAAAAGAGAATGCTCTGGGGTGACCTAATTGTGACTTTTCAGTACCTGAAGGAGATACAAGAAAGGTGGAGAAAGACTATTTACAAGTGTCTGGAGTGATAGGAGAAGGGGGAATGCCTTCCCACTGCCAGGGGACAGGGTTAGATGCGATATTGGGAAGGAATTCTGGGCTGTGAGGGTGCTGAGGCCCTGGCACAAGTTGCCCAGAGAAGCTGTGGCTGCCCCTGGATCCCTGGAAGTGTTCCAGGCCAGGTTGGATGGGGCTTAGAGCAACCTGGGCTAGTGGAAGGTGTCCCTGCCCATGGCAGGGGGTGGAACTGGATGATCTTTAAGGTCCCTTCCAACCCAAACCATTCCATGATTCCGGGATTGTTCCACTTCCACCCAAGCCTTGCTGAGCCCCAGTGCCCACCATTAAATACTTACCATGAGGGGTAAAAAAAGCCAGGGATGCTCGTCCAGCTTCCAAGCCACTGAAGTAGTGCTGGGGGCTCGGCTCATGCCGCAGCCCCGCCATTCCTGGCCTTGGAATGGAGGAAGCACAGAAGAGCAGGAAAACAAAGGAAGAAAGCCGACTGTCCCCTTGGGCTGACATGGCTGTTTTCAGCTACAGGCACAGGAGAGTCACGACTGGGGGAAAAAATAAAAAAAAAAAATATATATTGTACGTACACACATACACAAACACATTTGTGAGTGTTTCTCTGCTCAGGCAGGTGCAGCACAACCATGATTTCCAACTGCGGAAATTATTATTAATGCGACACAAACATCTCGAGGACACCATGAATTAGTCACTCCAACACTGCTCAGGCAACTGCAAGGAGGAGAGCAAAGGCCATTCTCTTGCTTCTGAGTGGTACCTTCAAGTGCACAGACCCTCAGTGCTGTCCCTTTAGGGCTGGGCTTTGTCCCTCCTTTTAATTTCTTTTGAGTCAAACAAAAATTAAATGTACAGGCAGAAAGCAGTGACAGTATCACGCACAAACCCCCACCCAAACTGCTTCAGCTCTTGCTAAAGAGCTCTGAGGATGCCAACAGCATTTGTGTGCCACTGAAAGGTGTTTGCAGAGGGATGGGGCATGTTGAGGTTGACAAAAATCAAGTGGCCAGTTGAGATTCAAGTATCAGACCTTCTGTTTCAGTGCAAAATACAAATGTGCACATTCTGACCCCTGTTTATGGTCAGAATGAAGAGGAATTTTGAAGGTATATTTATAAAGACTCTGTAGCTGAAGTCCTTAACATGAGGATGCGGTACTGGTGCTTCAAGAACACATGCTCTGGTTTATTTTTTTATAGAATAACTGATTTGTCTCTTGTATTTATAAGGATTTACGTAACTTAAATGGATGCTATTTTTATAAGCACTGCTGTTTTCTTCTTTACTCTGTGTTCAGAAGTCCTGATACAATTTAACCTCTCTAGGATTAACAAAAGCAGCAGATTACCCTTGACCTAATCTTACATGTAACAATAAATCAGACAAGAATTCTGCAATATCTTTTCTGCTCCTGGCTGCTGGTTTTGCCACTTCCTAGTAGCCACTTTTACTTACAGGGAGAATCACAGAATGTTAAGGCTTGGAAGGGACCTTAAAGATCATCCATCCCAAACCCCAGTGCATGTATTAGGTGAGAATTTCCCTGAAGAGACTGATTTTGGTGGAAGGTGTCCCTGCCCATGGCATGGGGGTGGAACAAGATGGTCTTTAAGGTCCCTCCCGACCCAAACCAATCTGGGGTTCTGAGATTCCATTGCTCACTTCAGACCACGTCAAATAAAGCGAGGAGGTTAAAGAGCCCTAAGTATGGAAAAACACCTTCTTCCCGCTCCAATCCCCGTTTAACACCAGGCTCCTGTTCCTCAGCTGCTGTTCTTTGCTGCTGGAGCGTGGCTGGTCCCCGGTCAGCAAAGGGACAAAGCTGGAACTGAGGCCGTGCTGCTTTGCACCACGAGCTGCAGCTGCTTCCCCCAACAAACACCTCTGTGTCCATGGACTGCCATTCCCTCCAACACCCTGTCAGACGCTGTCAGCTTCCTGTGGCTGCTCTGGGATGAACCCAAGCTCACAAACAACCAGGGAAAGAGCCTCTGCTGTGCTCTCAGAGCGAGGATTTAGCGACAGCCAGGCGCGCTCAGCCTCGCAGGCTCCTTCTCCCACAGGTGGGGTGTTGGGATCCAGGCCTGAAGGCACAACGGAACAAAGACAGAGCTGGAAAGGCATCAATTTTTTTCTTTTCATCTCAAAATCTCCAGTTCCCTCCTTTCCAGCTTTGGGCAGTGTCAGGCATTCCTGGTCCTGTGCCCTCCCATCTGTTCCCCTGGCTTACAGAGGGGACAGGGATCGGGGCGGCGGGGGGGGGGGTGTTTATGAAATGAAAAACTTGGCTACAGCAGGATGGAAAAATAAACACAATCCTGGCATGTGGGAACGAGCCCAGGTCAAATGGGAGAGCTTACTGTCAAGGAAGCAAGAGCAGCAGCCTCCAAGGACTAAAAGATGCCATGGCATTAAACCTTGAGGAGGGTGACAGCAGCTTAAAACACAACTCCAGCCTCCAGGGAGACCTGAGAGCTCCTTCCAGTGCCTAAAGGGGCTCCAGGAGAGCTGGAGAGGGACTTGGGACAAGGGCCTGGAGGGACAGGACAAGGGGGAATGGCTTCCCACTGCCAGAGGGCAGCGATAGATGGGATATGGAAAAGAAATTGGTCAGGCCCTGGCACAGGCTGCCCAGAGAAGCTGTGGCTGCTCCTGAGCCCCTGGAAATGTCCAAAGCCAGGCTGGATGGGGCTTGGAGCAACCTGGGATAGGGGAAGGTGTCCCTTCCCCTGGCAGGGGGCTGAAACAAGATGAGCTTTAAGGTCCCTTCCAACACAAACTATTCTGGGATTCCATGAAAAATGTGTGCTCAGTCCTTCCCTGCCCATGCCCTCTCACCTCCTCATTTCTCCATCCTGCCCAGCAGGTTCCCTCTGTTCCCCATCAATCCAGACCTGAATATTCAGCTTTGAAGCCATTTCCTCTGTCGCCTCTTTTCCATCAACAGAAAATTAACACCACAGGGCTGGAAACAGAGCACTGACACTTGCAGGATTGCCGGAGATGTGTGAAAATACCATGGATGTGTGAACCAGCTCTGTGTCACTGCTGGGAAACCTTCAGCCCATGGACCAGGGGCAGCACAGCACAGATGGAATGCAAGGTCTGGTTCATGTTTCCACTGTCGTCATTCCAAGACAGAGCCAGGCAAGGTGGTCAAGGTCACTGTAGGTGACCTAAAGTGAAACCAAATACACCAGAGACATCCAGCACAAACTCTTGTGCGGGCACAAATTGCTTGTGCCATATCAGTTGCCTGGGAATCCTGCACTGGAAACCATGGACTGGGATGCCTGAAAAACCTCTGTGATCCCACCTGCTTTCCCTGACACTTTCATCACACAGACACCAGCTGCCAATATTTATTACTAAGGAAGCTGAGGGTGATGGGGCATGGGTTTTGAGCCTGAACTCAGGAGAAACACCATGAGCCTGGATTTTATTGCCAGTGAAATAAAATCTACACTTCATGTCTCATCCAAGTATCAGCATAGAACTACAGAACAGTTTGGGTTGGAAGGGACCTCAAAGACCATCTTACTCCAATGGGCAGGGACACCTTCCTCCACACCAAGGTTGCTCCAAGCCCCGTCCAACCTGGCCTGGAACACTTCCAAGGGATGGGGCAGCCACAGCTTCTCAGGGCATCCTGTGCCAGTGTCTCACCATAAATATGTTACGCTGCTGCTTCCCCTTTGTTTTATCCCATGGCATCAGCATCTCCCAGCCTGCAGAGCCCTCAGCTGGCAAGTTTTATCTCCTCCCCAGGTAAATGCTCCTAAACCAGGAGCATTTAGGATGCTCCTGAATGGAGTCACTTTAAGCTCC
>VZRE01005505.1:0-31672 GCA_013396775.1 Cephalopterus ornatus | reverse complement strand
CCCAATCGATTCTATGATTCTATGATTGTTTTTAGAAGGAATTGGGACATTAAAAATGGGAAAAATATAATCCTGAAACATGAAAGTCATCAGTAAAACTCCCACGGAATTTGTTTAGACTGTAATTTTCTGCATGATTCCTGTCCTAAATATTTTAAAGAAATTACTCTACAGGACAGTCCAGAAAAATGCTGAACTCCTCGAGGACACAGCTAGAGAGAAGAGGAACACCTTGGCATGTGTAGAAAAGTGAAAGTGTACCTCTGGCATGACAAGCACTATGCTTGACAGTGTCTGATCATCAATAGATTGGTTCATCTTCCTTTGCCTTATTTTTCCTACTAACAGAACAGGAACAATAACTGACCTATTTTTGAAAGTTTAAAGATTCATGTTTAAGGATTAAAAATAAAATCAAAAACGAAATAAAATATGGGTGGTATTCTAAATAGCAAGATGAGCACAAGTATAAACTGAGAAGAATATCAAAGGTACAGACACAGAGCAAGCATTATTTTTGGGTTCCTTTCATCATCATTTGTGTATATGCACACATGTGCATGCACTTAAGGGGCAATTTGCTATGGAATTTTATTTAATTCAAAGTAATATTTCATAACAATATGAAAGTAAAAGCAGCAAACCCAACAAAAATAACAGTAAAACCTTATAAATATTTTTTTGCAACTGTGCATATACATCATGTACAATAACAAATTTTTCATGGCTTTTTGTATTGTATAAATAATAGTTTTGTGTATCAAGTATGTATTAGAACATATATATTTACATAATAGAATACAATATGTTACTATGAGCTAGTACTTTGCTAAAGCCAGATATTTGTAGAGGGCATGATTTCCTGACAGCTCGAGCCTGTCACCACATTTTCAGTAAGTAATTCAGTGAAGAAGTTGGCAGTAGTAAGATCAGCAAGTGTTCTTACACAACAAGAAGTGGCAGTTGCTCACACTGATCCTTTGAAAAAGAAATGTGCTGAAAGGATACTGTCAAATTTGGTAGACTTGAAGTGTGACCTACCTTGATGGTATTTCCCTGTGGCAAATCTTACTGTAAAGATTGTAAACACTTAAGGCAATGGGATTTGGGAGAAGTAACACAGCGTTGCACTTCAGGAAATTTTGATTTCTGGTCACTGTGCTCCTGACGGTATATGCCCTGATGTAAGGAAAGTCACTTGGGGTAAGCTGTACATCTATGACATCTCCTGATTTGAGTGGACGTCCACTTTGCTAAGGGTAAGCATATGCCAGGTTTCCACAGCACACACTCCTGCGGCAGCAAGGCGGGTACCACTTCCAGGAAATGGTGTCTTTTTCAGCTCCATAAGCCACCAGAGACATCCAGACAGTTCTTATCCAGACTCCATGAGAAGTTATCCTCTTTCCCCCTTTCCTCATGAGCCTGGGTTGTACACGTGCTCTCATCCTTCTTTCTCTGCAAAATGTGTGCAGTGAAACAGGGCATGCATTAATGTTAGAACTGAGGTAGTTGTTTACACAGTGCAACATATATTTACACTTTTGAATTCCCAAGTTCTCTGATAAAGTTGATTTCTTATAGATTTAATATGACTTTTCTTTTTAACTGGAGAAGAATTTTCTCTTTTACTCATCCTTAAACCTGATATTACTGAGATTAAATAATACAAGGTCAAGAATATCCTACTGTCCTCAAATCTGTATAAATAACAGGGTTTTTTTTCATAGATAAATTATATTACCCTTACTTAGATTAAAGTTTCTAACTAAACATTTGAGAATCTTCAAATAAAATACAATAACTCTGAGACCAACAGAGTTTTTATAACTTTAGCTGCTTAGATAGACATATCTTTTTACCCAACTCAGAACATCTTTCCCAGAATATTATACCTATTTTTACAGTGAAAGTAATTGCACTAATTCTTTTCTCTAGAACACTTCCAAATTAATTGTACATATAATTACCAGAGTAGGATATCATCAAGTTTTATAACAAAATTTGTCAATTAAAATGTATTTTAAACATATCTTTACATAAAAGTGTCAAAGCAGTTATTAGGGAGTTGCAGATTTCGGTTTCCCTTGCTGAAATCTTCCTGCTTTACATTTCTGAATCATTTCAATGATTTGATATGACTATAAGATTACAGACTTCTTATGGAAGGGGTGTATCCCAGACAACTGATAATCTCACCCCAGAAACAGTTAATCATGGATAATTTGCACATACTGTTATTATTTACATTTATTACAGTGATGATGCGTGGAAAAAACCAAGAATAGCGCCTGATTGTACCAGACAAAAACAAAGTGAAAAACCCCAAACAAATACCAAGAAGGATATGTGCTTTGCATCCAGCAAATTTCAGTCTGGATGAAATACGTGCATGGGAAATGAACGTTTCACAGAATGTTGTGTAAGCAGAGCTGGAAGCAAATTAACATTAATTCCATGGCTGTAAGCGCTGGGGAAGGAGGAAGAGAAGAGGGAGAAGGTAAGAACAGGGTGGGGAGGAGAGGAGTCAGAGAGGTAGGAATGGTGCTGGGGCTGTGGGGAATAGCCTGGTACCTGACTGACACTGTCAGGCAGGTTCACTCTCCCGGGGTCCCTACCAGCATGTGAAAATAATAGAGGTGCTTCTTGGGTGCCAGGCATCATCCCAGCAAAGCTGCCTTCAAAGATCATCATGCCAGCACTACACTCATCTTCCTTTCCTGCAGGAGGCGGACACAGGATAGAAAAGGATGCAAAAATAAAATACTGTGTGTGGCTTTCTCAGTAATCACCCGAACAAATGTGGATTTCTTGAACTGATCCTCAGCTTAGTCATTGCATGGTGTTCTGCTCTCTCGCCTCACTTATGGGATTCACGTCAAATCAATCTATTTCTTCAGTTGTATTTACTGTTTCCTGGCAACCACCCACCTTGAAAAATAAAATCCTGTGCAAGGAGAAAGAATGAAGGGCCCTTTCCTTCCCCTTGCTACCAGGCTTTTACAGGGCTTCCTCTGCTAAATTCCACATGCAGTCAGACAGTGTGTATCTCAGTTACTTTCCTAAGGTAATGGTTATGCAAGTTGATTAGGAGCATGTTAAATCAGCTTGTTATTTCAACTCAACAAAGCTTAATCATATGAATAATTCTGATTTATAAAATTAAAATGTGAAGTTTTTTCTTTCATTTTTTTCAGTGTGTTCATGCAGATGGTCTGTTTCAGATAGGAAAATGAAATGAATTTTAAAAAGATGACTTTGTACAAATCTTTTTCTCATGTAACATGAGAAAATACAGCAGAAAAATTAACTGAAGGATAAAATTAGTGATGGCATAATATTAAGCAATAAACAGCTTCTGTGCATTACTTAAATCCACATAATATTTTTTTTTAAATTATATTTCATCTAAGTGCATAGGGAAAATATATACAGACCTTCATCCAGGAAGCTGTCCTGGAGAGTCTGTGAGGAGTTCGCTTGTAAGGAGAAACCAAGTTTTTCAGTGCAGTTTGTGTGTGTTTGTGCTCAGGTGTGTGAAGGGATGGATTGCTTAATACATTATTTCTTTTTCTTTTATTGGTAGTCAAATGTTGTGTGCTTGTTGTCTGTTACAGGTAACTTATTCTATACAGGTAACTTATTCTTGGGAGATAGCTAACATGCTCATTTGAAGAAAACTTCACGAAGGTAAAGGATGCCAGCAGTGAAGCAGAGCAAACCAAAGATCTTTAGTCCTTTACTCTCATTCCAAGACAGACTGTAACAAATGCTTAGATAAGAGCAAACATATATTAGTTCCCCAGTACATTCTCCTAAACTTCATTAACTTGCACATCAGGGACTTGAATCTGCAAGCTTAACATATTTATAGAGGAAAAAAAAAAGAGACTAATGCAACTACAGACAACTAATATAAAGTACAGTAAGTTGTGAAGAGTAAGAATCAAATAACTTTCTGGAGTTAAACAAGGTCTACCAAAAGCATAGTGGCCCATGTAGAAGTAGAACACAATGCAATAAAACTCATTTAGGTTGGAAAAGACCCCTAAAATCATAAAGTCCAATCATTAACCCAGCACTGCCAAATCCACCACTAAACCATGTCCCTAAGTGCCACATCTACATGCTTTTGAACACTTCCTGGGATGGTGACTCCACTACTTCCCTGGGCAACCTGTTGCAGTGCTTGACCTCCTATTCAGTGAGGAAATTTTTCCTAAAATGTAGTCTAAACGTCCCTTGGTGCAAATTGAGGCCATTTCTACTCATTCTATCGCTTGGTTCCTGGGAGAAGAGACCAACGCCCCTACCTGTCTACAACCTCCTTTCAGATAGCTGTAGTGAGCAATAAGGGCTCCCCCCAGCCTCCTTTTTTCCAGGCTAAACAACCCCAGCTCCATCAGCTGCTTCCTTAAGCTGGCACCAGCCTCACTGGTGCATCCTTCATGCAAAGATAAAATGGTTGAGGTTGGAAAAGGCCATTTAAGATCACCGAGTACAACCACAAACACCATGGAACACCATGGAAACAGCATATACGTGTGAAGGTTTGGATATGTATGTGTGTTGTGCAGATCCTCAGTGACAAGCAGTCCTGTATGGAACAGTACAGCGGTACCTGAGCATACAGCTGAGTTCACAGGCCCCGTCTTCTAGAAGGACAGACAGAAAGCTTAGGGAAAAGGCAGGGACAGATCCTTCTTCACAGTTAGTGAGGGAGATATGTTTTTCTAAATGTCTTAAATTTTCTTTCCTATCAAAAGAGATAGGCTAAAAGTAAGGAGACAGTTTAAATTAGCATGCTGTTGGGGCAATTAAGTTTATAGCCTATGGCAAAAGGTGCTAGGTTATATTCACTTTGCAAGGAGAGGAACATCTGAGGCAGCAGTTTTAATAATACCTGGTCTCTGATTTGCAATGGGATTTAGACTTACAAGTCTATTTTAGCTAATATCACAAATAAATAGAATTCAAAAGTTCAGGAAATTACTGCAAAGCTATGTCTAGAGGCAGGAACATCAGAAGCTTTTATTTTAAGAGATTATGTAGACTAATCCTATTTACTATTGAAAGAAAAGCAAAACTTTACATGATGTGGTATATAAGATCATGAATTGCTTAGACCAAAATCGATTAGCCCTTTTCAATACCAGAAGGAGAAGAGGCCATTCAAAATTAAAATGCAAAGATTCAAAATGAGAGGTTCTACTTTATATAACACGTAAATAGTCTGTGGAATTCTTCACTATATGGAATAGTGTTAAGAAAATAAAATTCTACATTTAAAGTAGTACTTATGTAAAGACTATTCGTAGTCCTTGAGATTAAAATGAAATAGACTATTGAACAATCTATTCCAGTGTACTGAGTGAGCAAGAAGTTTTCTCCCCAAAATATGCTTTTATTTTTCTTTCCATTTCTTATACAAAAACGTGAGGTTTCCATTTTAAGTTTACTTAAAATCTTTTTATATTCTGTTTAATTACTGGTTATGCATGTGTGTGCCAAAAAAACCCAAAAAAAAAACCCAAAAAAACCCCACTAGAAGTAACACTGAATTCTCATTTTATTAGTACAACAGAAGAACGATGTGTGTTTATGGTAAAATGGAGAATCATATGGAGGGAGGAATCTTAGAGATGAAGATGATACTTCCCAGGGATTAAAGAAATACATGATTTGGTAGTAAGAGGGAACTTGACTTACTCAGGCAGCTGCCAGATGAAGAATGCAGCAAAGCACAAAGTGTCTGACAGTGATTGAAGTTGTTTGGGTTTTTTTCAAAAGGAGGAGAAAAAGACCTTTTCAGTTTGACTCTGATCACTGAAATGAATTAGTTGACTCTGACTCATGAGGCCCCATGATTCTCAAGTTAAAAAAGTAGAAAGGACATTACAACAGAGGCAAGAAGCCTAAAGAAAGCAATTTTAAAACTCCAAGGACTGGTATGTTAGATTATAAGAGGAAAATCTAAATTTTGAAAAAAAAGGGAGGCTCAGGAGAGTTCAGAATTCCTTAATGATATTATATTGAGGACACATTAATATTTTTCAATGCAGAAAGTTGGACTAGAAGTTTAAAAAAGAATCCTCAAAACTGAATCGCAAGCTCTTCAACTACATGAAGCTTGATTGTAAAGTAGAAACAACTTTAGTTTATTAGAGTACAGAGGGATGCTCACATATGTGAATAGAAAAACAGAAATACACAAAGCTTTCCACAGCCACCAAGGGATGTAAATTATATTATGGAATCATTATTTAATTCTAAGAGGACCAAAGCTCTGTTTCTAGCACAAATGTGTTTGATTGTTGCAATAGACAACGTTGTGTTGGCTGTGAAATGATACTGTGAACAACAGCGTTTTTCCCGTAAGTTTTGGATGATCTTGGCTTTCCTTCTTTGAGCCAGGCTAGGACTAAAACTGATGCATTTTTTTGTTGAAAGAAAGTTCAAATTAAGCTTCTAGTAGTTTTCAATATTGCAACTTGAATTGCAAAGTATTCCCTTCACTTTTTATTTCTACTCCACGTAGTGCATGGTGGGAATAATCTGAAAAGCTTGAAATCTCTGTCTTATGCTGCATGGAAAAAAAAATATTCCTTTAGAACAAAGATATCAAGGCTTGGATTAAGGAGATCAAATTTTAATGTAGTCAAAATGAATTCTTTTTCCTGCACACAGCAGTAGTGTAATTGACAGATGATTATACATCAGCCTTTGCCAAGAATATTGCTAAGCACTTTAAGTCTGGCAAACTCTGTGTTACTCTGTGATTGGTAGAAAAATCTATAATTTTCTCTTGGGGAAAGGCCAATCTTATATCAACTCAAATGTTACACTATGCTCTTTCCATCACAAAATTCCAGCTGCACACACTGGATGCGCTCCTAAAAGGATGGATTTTATTTATTTTTAATGGAATTTATTTAAGGAAACAAGGTTACCGAACGTGACTTTCCAACTGTTAACAACTTTGAAGTTAGAAGATGCTCTTGGCTTCACCTCTGGATTTCAACTCACAAGTGAGTTATTAATTAATTAATGAAGCAATTCATTACCAAGGATTGTAGCAAGCCATCGAGTCTGTGGAGCCCTTTCCCCTCACTGTCTCTGAGTTTGACATGTTTCCACTTGTGCAGCCCAAGTACATATATTCAGAAAAGCTTTTGGTCAAACACTGTTGTGATTATTTTGTTTGGTCTAATGGGATATTTAGGATTATGAAAGCTTTTTACGGAGTATGAACCATTGTAGATAGTTATTGCCATATCATGGTTGTAATGTAAGATTATATATACACAAAAATGCTGAAACTGCTGATATCAATTTAATGAGAAGTTAGTATTTTCAAATAGTCAGTTTTACAGTGTCATTCAAAACATGGGTTAGCACCCTTCCTTCCAGAAGGCAGCATTAAACATCTCAGCCCATGAGGCAGGTATTGTTTATCAGTATCTTTCTTCAGTGAACAAATAATTGTGCGGCAATTGCATTTGAGAAAGAATCAATATCACAGCTCATGAATTTGTTATTTACTGCAAATTTTAATAAGTGCTCATACTTTACTAAATACTCATAGCTTTTTTGTCAGTGATCTTTTCACATTTCCCTCTCATTAGCTTGGGTATGGTTTCAGGGTTTTCTAAGAAGTAAACATTGTTCGCCCTCATGTATGCAGGCAGACTGATGAAGCTTTGATATTTTTAATTCAAATTATAGAAAGGCCTCACTCATTTAAGCAAAGTAATAATTGTGGGCCTTGACCAATTTGACATTGCATGCCTAGTGGGAGTTGCATCCAGTCTGTTATTGAATAGCTGGGTGCCATCTCATTTTCTAACATCTGAGCTGAAAATTCACTGCTGTTAGATGGACCAATTTCTTCTACTTGAATGATGAACTCGATAACTCATGCTAACTAGAAAGATATTTTGGGGCTGTAGAAACAAGAAGAGAGAACCATAGGAGGATACAGTTAATTACAAAAAAACAAATTAACTGACCATTTCTGACCTACATTTCTTGTAGACCTGAGTTAGTTGTTTTTCACTGATCAAAATAATTGCATACCAGTTATGCATATATTTAAACGCTAGTCTTTTGCTGTCTCAATATAAAGAGAGAGCAGCCAAGATCCCATGACACTTGGAATGCTAGTCCTTTTCTTTAAAGTAAATGAAACAGTCTCTTTACTGTCAGTTGCAGTCCTTTAGAACAAATAATCCGCGTACTTCATGCAGAAAAATAATCAAAAATGCCTGCATGATGAAATGTGCTGCTTTGAAAAAGTACTTCTGGAATACTAGTGTAAAAAGTCTTCTGAGACAAAATTGGTATAGCAGTTCATTTTTAACCAAAGAATATCTTTTCCCAGAGTGCATCCACATGCTGATTATGATCAGAAGGTGTATTTGACTGCATAGCGTCCAGATCCATATGTTAAGAACAAGCATAAATAACCTTTTTTATTCTAGAAATACTGCAAATGCTTAATTAGGATTGAAGTTATCTCTGGAGTGACAGTACCTTTATATATATATCCTAAATGATGTTTATTACCAGAACCTCATGCTTTCGAATGCGAGAAAAACGGGGGAGCAACCTTAGCTGTGAGTGCTGCAAAGGAAGCTCAGTAATGAATCCTGGAAAGGAGGCTCTAATCATTACTTTCATGGCAATTAAGCAGTGTACTGAGCAGGCCTTTAGCTCCTGGAGAAGGATGGACAATGAATAGTGAATTTTGACCTGCCTTTTAAGACATTCTAAACTAATTTAGTTGGGATCACATAATTACTCAAAAGGCAATCTCGAGTGCATTATCATCCTCCTGTGTCAGCCTTGCATACCTTGTTATCCTGTTAGAGTGTGTCAAAAAATTGTCACAGGAGACTGAATCTTACAGAGGATAATAACCCTACTGCTGCTTCTTCAAGCCTTAAACCTGAGATTTGAAATAATGAGAGGACTCTGCTGCTGGGAAGAACCTTTTTTATGTTTTGGGGATATTTTTTTTTAAGCTAGACCACCCAGTTATATTTGTCATAGGGATTTAAAAACAGTATTTTGAGCAGTGGAATCTTCATGGGTTTTGTTCACTGATTTATTATGCTCTATTTGCAGAGGTGTCTAACAGTCCCTTGCTTCCTGGGTTATATATATTCCTAATGATCCCTTTCCATTTCTGGAGAAAAGAAATAACAGGGAAATTATACATCTTAGGATGGCATCTCCTGTTTTTTACAGAAAGTTTACAAATAGAATTTATTCTGATTTTCTTTTTCATTTGATTTGAATCCACAATGGAGTTTGATAGTATACTGCTGCAATATACGTCTTGGTGTTATTGTTTGTACCATTTGTTAGCAAAGAGTGAAAAAGGCACATAAAATCTTTATTTACTTGTTATTCATGCCCACTCCCAAAGGCTTTGAATACAACCAAAATGAGGGAACCTGAAGGAAAAGCTAAGATAGATAATTTTCAGACAAAGTCTTCCATCAAACTTGGCTTTTATGTGCCAAAAAGCAAGATAGAGCTGATAAAGGTCTGGCATTGATATTTGGATCGGGAGCTTAATGATCCATCAGTACATTGTCATTGCCACCTGTCCTCTAAAGCAAATATTAGACTGTCTTTCCTTCATTTGTTTTCACTTGGTCATCATTCACTTCCCCAGGGACCCATAGGTGACAATGTTTTTTCTCTACAGACACTGTAAATTCTAAACTACTCCCCAGCCAGAAGTCATTGTGGACTCTTACACTTTGCCTGCAAGTTCATTGCCTTGCAATCTTTTGCCAGACCATACAGAATTCTGTTCCATGCATGGTGTGGAATTCGGAAAGGAGAAGCACCACTTTTCATTTTACTAATTTTCTGTGTGATGCTTTTGAAATCAGCTGAAAAAGAGACAAGCTATTGCTGACAGCAGGCTTGGCTTGCACAAAAGAGATCAATCTATAACCAGATTGGTCTGCTGCAAGTGCTCCCAGCAGCATTCATATCTTTCTACTTGAAGTGCTTCCATTTGGAATTGCTATGCACAGATTTTCTTCCTCTACACTTTTATCAGCAATGGGGATTTGATGTCCGATTTTAAGGACAACTAAATCAGCACAGGGCAATTTGAAAATGACTGAATTACTGTATTTCTAAAAATATTTCAGACAGAATATCCTAAGTATTCAGGAATAGTTACAGATAAGGTTTAATGTGGTGACTGGGCATAGCTTTATGATCCATAACTGATAGTGGACATATACTAACAAAACTAGTTCAGCATATTATATGCTCAGAAATGAGTGAAGCACATTAGCGGTACACAGTGCTCCATGTACAACACAGCTGAATCTATTCTTGCTACAAATTGAGAAAAATATCTCAGTGTATTTTTGTGGCTTGATATGACAAGAAAAATAGGCAGAATTTAGGGGCAGAAATGTTGGAATATAAATAACGTGTGAGTCATGACGGTATTGATGGTATGGTGAGAAGCAATTAGGACCTCCCCAATGGAGATGGGCTTAGTGCACTTTGGAAAGAACCATGGCTTCACCCTGTTTTGACTTGTTAGGGGAGGGAAAGGAGACAAAAATTAGTGCATAACATATGTCTCTCATATGGACATACTACAGAAAGAATCAGACAGGGCCACTGCAGGCAGAACATGACACCATTGTTATTTTTTTTTTTGTTTTTTTACTTTTCTGAGCACAAAGTGTTAATTCCTCCCATGATCTAGAAAAAAAATACTATGTGAATTATGTGATCAATAGAAATTTAAAAACTTACATTTCAGTTACGAAAAAAAAAAAGCAAACCTGGTTGACACCATGACTGGCAATTTTTTCCCTGGCCAATGCATGAGGAAAATAATTATTTAATATTTCACAACATTTGCCAATATATCACCAACACATGTGATGACTTTTTAATAAATATCTCTAATGTGACAGTGATGCAGGCAATCCCATGTCTTCACCTAAGCATCAGTAAAAGTTTGGAGTTCTTAAGATATAAATAGGGATGTACAAAATCCTTCAATTTGCTGACAACTAAAAACTACTTCTTTAGGATCAAATGAACCATAAAACAAAATATTTGCATGACAATGATAACACTTTAATAAATTCTGAGATTTGAAGAAACTGCAAACCAAACCAAATTAAACACTATTTAAAATGTTTTTAAATATTTTTTTATATTTTTAAGTTCATACATTTTTAAATCTAAGCAGCTTTTCACTGCAAAATGTATTTTAAAACTATTTTATAGTTACAAAATTTCGTTCATATCTGCTCACAAGCTTCCACAATTACCAAATCAAATATGTCAGCAAAAAAGCAAAACTTAAATAAAAAGCTTCTCATCCTCATCTTGTATCAAACACAGACTAATTAAAATCTTTGTTACAGTAAGTTAGAATTCAATCCACGTAATCATCAGAAAAATAAATATATTTTTCTTTATTTCTTATTGCTTTGTGTTCCGTACTGATTTGTATTGTGCATTCATTAAACATATAATACACTGATTGAAATGAGCATGTGAAAAGAATATTTTGGAGTTTCTTTTCAAAGAAGCTTTCTATTTTAACAGATATAACTCAGTCCGCAATTGTTTTTAAGTTGTAATGTTAATAACAGTACTTATTACTCTTTTGTCAAGATATTCCTGTCACCCACAGTTATTTACATAAGAATTCAGAAAGGACATTTCACTTACTGCTAGGCAGCTGAGCAGTGTCACTTGTATAATTTATAACAGGACTAATTAAAATGAATGAGTTTGCTATGATGTTCTTCGCAGTGTTTACTGCATGACAGTTATTAAAATATTCAATGCAATAACAATAAATTCCTTATTCAAGGGAACAATAGACATATTTATTTTATTTAATGTTAACTTGCTTTCTGTCAAATTGAAAGTAAATTGAAAACTCTTTAATGGCAGCATGGTGTTTTTTTATATCTCTCTGGAGGCAAACTACGTCTGGAGGAGCGTCTTCGTAGAATCATAGATTCATAGAATAGTTTGTGTTGGAATGGGATGTTGAAGCTCATCTAGGTCCAACGCCCCTGTTATGGCAGGGACACCTGCAGCTAGACCAGGTTGCTCAGAGCCCCAGCCAACCTGTCCTTGAATATAACAACCCGATTTCACCCTGCTGGTTATTCATTCCCTGGAACCAAAGGTTTAAAAGGAATTTTTGTGTCATCAAACTTACTGTGTTTCTTCTTTTTTTTCTCAGTTGCTAGGGGAAAACAAGGATATTATTGGTATGAATTTCAACAGCCTGTAGCTGTCATTGTTTTCAATATTTGTTTGCTAAATTTCATTTTCACAAAGTGCTATGGGTTATTTTCTCCTAAATACATAAATGGCTCTTGCCACCTCTTTGCATCAGTCACTGTGGAGAACACGTTGCCCTCCTTTGTCATAGCTGGGAAAGGGCAATGACAGCATTCAGTGTTTAACAAAGTTACCAAGTCTTCCACCGTAACCAAATGCAGAAAACTGTATTTGAATAAATTGCTTGTTACATACTCCAAATATACACTCCTAGTGTGTGACCATTCTGCTAGCACAGAGCATCAACCTAATTAGCAATAGCACACATGCAAATGAAGTTGTTCGTGTTAAAGAACTTTGCATAATACCCCAATGATTAGTAATTACAATAGCAGTTTCATGTCATTATTAATCTTTTTAATAACTTCTGTATACTAGATTTAGTTCATTTTTGAAGCTCTAAATCAAAATAATTTTTTTCGTTATATTCATCAAGACTTCATATTGTTTCTTGGTTTTATTATTAGTATATGATTTTTATTAACTCTAGCCACTTAATTAAAAAAGTTCTGCATTGCTTCCCATACTTTAAAACAAATATTTATAAGAATACTGTCTTACTAGTGGCTAAAGAGTGACTGTATCATTTTGACTCATTTATTCTAGCTGTAGAGATCATTTGCATTATGAATTTCTATCAGAGTCTTTTTATGAGACAGAAATAGTCAGTTCTGAGCTTAAACATGTAGGAATGAAATACTTTGTATATGCCCATTCTCTCACTCAGAGTTTCCTACACAGGTAGCAGTACAGTGAATTCAAACCACTGTTTACTACTCACTGAGTCTGACTATGGAGCCAAGTACACCCCAGTGCTGTACCTGTAAAGATGTATTTTGCAGGACAAAATGCATTTTCACAGAGTCATGTAGAAAGATATTAGGCGCGAGGTGCCAGCAGCCAGCCTTTCATCCGT
Source organism: Cephalopterus ornatus (assembly GCA_013396775.1). Classification (NCBI taxonomy): domain Eukaryota; kingdom Metazoa; phylum Chordata; class Aves; order Passeriformes; family Cotingidae; genus Cephalopterus; species Cephalopterus ornatus. The sequence goes on along the minus strand of VZRE01005505.1, from coordinate 18,399 downwards.
TTGCTGAATCCCCTCTCTGCTCTGTGTATTAATGAGACTATATGCCTAACACACTGACACCTTTAATTTAGCATTTTGTAAGATGTAAAATAAATTCTAACTTCAGAATGGGGCTGGCATAACACTGCTTCCTGCTTTTTCTCATATCCTCTTTTCATGCGACCTATGAGCTTGTCTCACTGTGAGAAGAAAAAGCTGACGGTGTTGCACTGAAAAATGCTCTGCGTGAGCGAAGTTTGAATCCTTTTGCTTTGCAATGGCAGAATTACTTTTAGGTTTCACAGTTAATAGAGACACAACTTTTACTTGCAGTGTTCCCCACAGCACAATCACGTAACCATCAAACTCAGGCCCTGGTGTGGAATACACATCCCTATCACGCCTGAAGGCTTGTTAACTCCATATCTCTCTTGGGGAGCAGTTGATCTGCTGGAGGGCAGGGCTGGAAGGTGCCACTTGACAGACTTGGGACATGGGTGGAAAATAATTTGGAAAGCTCAACAAAGCAAAATGTAAAAGCTTGCAGCTAGAATGGGAACAACAGCATGGAGCTATGCAAAGTGGGAGACAACTGCTCAAAAACAGATCTTCAGGAAAGGTCTAGGGAGTCCAGACCTTCATCAAGCTTAATGTGAGCCAGCAGTGAGCCCTGTGGCAAAGGCAGTTTCAGCACCCTGGGCTGTGTTGGAGACAGCCTGCCTGTGGAAATGTTCCTTCCTCTTCACTGAGCACCTGTAAGTTCCAGGTAGGACCTCCCAAAGTGACATATGTTCTGTATGCCATGGAAAGAGAGAGGCTGTGAACCTTCTGTTTCATTTCTCCATCACTGTGATGGCCAATTCACATGGGTACAACTCGTCTGATATGAAAACAGAATTTTCTTGTGATCTTCTTGTAGTTGTCCTAGTTCCCACTCCACCAAGTCTCATACGGGACCTCTCGGGGGCTTCTAAAACCATTGCTATTTCATTCTCTTAATTTCTGTCAAGTAGGGAGGCAAGCCAGTTTTACACAAAATAGTACAAACCAAAATCAAAATGCTGAGAGTATCTCTCTTTGAACTAAACATTCAGAGCTACCTTGAATTACCACTGGAAAAGCAGTGTAAAAAATGTATAGGGCAGCCCAGATTCTGCTCTGGTCTTTAAGGGCAAATGTAAAGTTCTTTATCCTTTTCTCCTATTGGTAAGTTCCTTCTTTGCCTTCCAAAGCAATATGACTGACTGATTTTCCCAAAAGCTTCTATAAAATGCTGTATATCTCAGAGATTAGCGCACTGTATTGCTTTCCTTTGTCCAATGTTCTCAAAGCGAAATGATTTTCATTTAAAAATGTTACTATACAGCTCAGAGCAGTGGAAAAATGAACACTGGAAATTTTTTCCTCCAAGATACTTCTTCCTTTGCTGACCGAGTTATAAATTTGTATCATACCGTAGGTCCTAGTACATCTTTACTTTGAATCAATATGGACATGTTGAATACTTAAGTGTGCTTCGATCTTGTTTGCTCTTCCCCCAAAGATGAAAATTTATTCAGAGTATGATATATATGTAGCTCTTTTCCAGCTTCAGCTAGACCAGGTATGACATGATATACTTTGATAAGGAATGCTGCTCAAGAAATTTGGAAAAACAAACAAACAAAAAAAAACGAGAAAAGAAAAGAAAGCAGCTACATGACACTGGCCAGATGCAATTATATTTCATCCTACCTCTTTGCATGATTTTTCAAGTTAGCACAATCTTCAGTTAGTTTTCACTTACAGGGAGGTCATACTGGATATTTTTTGCTGCATTGCATATTGTATGAAAATAGCTTATTTAAGATTTCCCTCAAGCTGCAGCTTTAAAGTCTTCAGTAACTGAACTTAAAAAGCTATTAACATGCTGGGGCTTTTGTTTGTTTGTTTGGTTGGTTGGTTGTTTTTTTGTTTTTTTCTTTCTTTTGAAATTGCTTGTTGGAAGGTAAAAAAACCTCATGAATATTTTCAAATATCAAAATTATTCTGGCTGAGCATTTTGGGTGAAAATGTGAGTTCCTTTATGCCTGTACCTTGAATTGTATCTCTCTCTGTCTCTTTTCACACACTTTTTATTTTAAAAAGTTCATCTTTGTCTAAACTGACATGTCTTTGGGCAGTTTTTCTGCTTTGCAAAAAGCAACATTTTCATATCTAGCTAACTGTGCTTTAAAGCAACTTATTCTGCTTTTGCCAGTGATCTGCTCTGTGTAAGCCTCCCGAGGATCCGTTTGAATAACCCATGACAGGTTAAAGCCTGTAGAAGCATGAAAGGTATTTTGGGTGGGGTGGAGAGGGCAGAGAAAGTAAGAGGTGGGAGGACATGCAAAGTCTCTGCTGTTCATGTGTCAAGGGGACAGGTGAGCTTCGCTTGCTGAGGAGCTGCCCTTGAGGACAGCCCTGCCTGACCCCAGGCAGGAGGTGAAAGTAGCTGTGTGCAGCACCACTCTCTTCCTTTCACAGGGAGGGTCATGCTGACATTTGTTTACAAGAAGAAAGTTTTAAATCTTTACCCCTACGAACTGCTCTGAATGCTTTTACTGGGTAATCCACACCTAAGGAGTGTTGTGTTCAGACTAAAGGTTTCTGTTTCATCGAGAAACCTTCAATCTGCATTCAGCTTTTCATTACATCTTCCAATTCCTAAATTGCTTAGAGAAGAAAAAAGGAGCTTTTACAATGTTGATTATTGTCAAAGGTCTCGGTGTAGCAATAAGAACTGGACGTTTGCAACAATTTCTTACATTTTTCAATAAGGAGGAAGGAGGCACATTGCTATTTCTAGAAATTTCTTGTTAGCTTAGTTTTTGATTGGTCCAATCTCTCATGAGAGAAGCTACATAACCAAAGCTAAATCCTTCAGATTACCTATTCTTTTTCACTATCTCAGACTTTATGCAAAACATTTACCCTTCACAGAGATGTCATTACTCTTTCCCAGATTGGTTCCTATGGCAAAATCAACAAAAACACAAAAAGTGCTACAATTCAAGCTTTTCGGATGGTGGTAAAATACCACTGGAGAAATGAAACTGTAGAAGATGTCAGCCATCTGTTGTTTAAACCAATCAAAACGTATTTATTGCAATTCTTTCATAAGGATTCTGTCTTTAGAAGCAAACACATGTACTTATTTTGGCAGCAGAAAACCTTCTGTAACTGTAATAGGAAGAGGAAACATTCCTCTTTGCTTTCCCTGATGATACAGTATTGGGAAAAATAGTAATTTCTATCAACAAAACCAGAAACATTCTAAATGAAGAATCTAGCTCACAAACACATTGTGCTCTCCTGTGTAGCTGACAAAATGTTTTAATATGATGAATCAATCAGATGTTGGGTTATAAAAAAAAGTCTGCAACACATTCTTTCTTACTGACTCACACAATTTCATCCAACATGATGTCAGAAATTAAAGAAAGATGACAGAGAAATGGGAATCAAACATGAAAAAACCTGAAAGAGATGCTAAGAAATGTAATTATTATTATTAAATTTCAAGACTTAAAAGACCTTTATGTGAATGTCAGTTTTAGTTTGAAAAAAATTAAAATAATCTGATATTAAGTGATTTATTTATTAAGATATAAACAACGATTCCAAAGCAAGTTCATCACCGAAATTATAGACATATTTTTCAAGCATGGATTTGACTGATGTCAACAATTAGCAGCATAATAACATACATAAGTATGTTTTCAGACCAAAGGAAAATAAAGTAGATTTGAGAAACTGTTGTTCTTTGGAAACCTGTCTAAGTGCATCACATGGATTTTATGATACTTCTAGAGTGAGAAAACTCAGCAGTTCTAATCATACTGAAAATGAAGCCAATATATTAAAATATGGGAAAGCAGGACATATAGAAATATGGCATTGATTAAACCATTCTTCTGAAATAGCATTACAGAATAACATTCTTTTCAAGTAACATTATTAAAAAAATCAGGTAAATTAGTGTGTTATAGCATTTGTGGTGATACACTTAATTTATTATTTAAATTATTGTTTTTCACCTTTTATTTGCATGACTGTAGGAATTATTCATTTTTCTCTTTCATTGTCTTTTTTTTTTTTCTTGACAAGCATACACTTTACTTGCATGCAAGTGTTAAAAATTGTGCATGTTATTAAAAGCATTGGGAAACAGGACAAATTCTGCCTCTGGAAGCTGCATTTCCTACAGTAATAATTTTAAAATTAGTTTGAGCTAGTGTTATGAAATTCTGGCTCCAATGAAGGGAAAGCAATATTGCAGTTGATGTAAATTGAACCAGGATGTCATCCATAAAGTAATTTCCTTCTTAACGGAAAAGCTGATTTAAATATTGAACTTACAACAAGCTCAGTAGAGGAACTAGAGTCAAGAGCTGTGGTAGAGAAAAAGAAATTTGAGTTATGATGTTTTTATCACTATGAAGGGAGGCAAGGGAGACAGGATGCTTTCATAAGTGGTACCAATAAAAGTGTTATCCCACACCACAGTAATGTGTGCACTGTATGTGCTGTCAAAATATTTTTTAAAACTTTGATTGCAATCTTAGTACCTGCAAGTCCTTTGTAATTAGAAAATTTAGGTGCTGCCATCACTGTAAGTCTCTTTACATGTCTGAAATGGTTCTTTGAAATGGTGATTAATTGAAATACAGCAAAGGTTGCAGTCAGAATCTTTCTGGGTGTGAGAGCAAGTTGGACCCTTGTAACCAAGAGCTTCTGTTTCTTCTTGCTATAAAGTCACCATTGCAACTACAACTCATGGCCTCTGTATGGAGAAACATCAGTTTTCATCCATTGCTTGGACTTCCCTTTAGAGTGTTTTACCGCTGTGAGCTTCTGTGGAAGGAGCAGTGAAGCAGTGTGGTGGCAGCAGCCTTGTGGTTCTGTCTGTGGTGTGGAGATGAACTTCCTACCCGAGGAAGGGAGCAAAGATAAAACCAGGAACAATCAGAACCAGCATAAGATCACAGAATGAGTCTCAGGAAAGCAGGCTGATGGATAACTTGCGTGGGAGACGGCAAACTACTGCTGAATGTGCTTCTTTGTGATGGAGATCCTCAGGAGTTACTGCCACAGTAATGCCTGTGAGGGGTTACAACAGTGAGAGTAGTAAATCTGTGTGATCCGTCTGAATCTGTGCTGAACGTCAGGGACACGTGTCCTGTACCTGCTGGACATGAATTGCAGTAAGCCGATAGTAATATGTTTTTTATATTTGAATACCCTTAAATTGAGGTAAGTGGTTGCATCGAAAGACTGTGTAAAACACTGCAATTGCTTTCATACGTATAAATTGTGCTCTCTGCATTTTTTTAATGTTTCATAAATTTCACTAAGCACCTCTTCCCTTTATCTACTGCTTGGTTCATATGCAGTGGTTTGATAGGACTGAGTGCATCAATCCTACATATAAAACCATATTTTCACCAGTGCCATAACATAAAAAGTTAAAGCATGACCTTTTTTTTCCCCTAGGTATTAATCCTAGGATTTACATTTTGCAAAATTCTAGTACACAAACTGGATAGAATGTAAATCTCTTGAAACACAAAGAAACAGAATGTCATTCTTCTCGTTTTCCATGAACCAGATAAACTTGCTCAAGTTCAAGGAGGAGATGCACTAATTGCATGGAGCATATCAGAGACAGGGAGTAACACTGTGTGAAGAAAAACACTGGATTGCTCTCCAATTGATGACTCATTTATATAACATTATGTGTTCTAGGTTACCTTACACGTCTCCAAGTTTTGTGTTTTGACCCACCTGACCCCTCCCAAAATAAAAATACATGCTACATCCTTTGCCTATCTGGAGCTTAGAAAAATATGAAAAAAAAGGCACGCTGTAAAATTTTAGAAATTTTTTAAATGAGTAATCTAAATGTAAAATATTTATACAATTGTTTATTTAAATTGTTAAGTGCAAAAAAGCAAATTCATTTGAAGTGTCAGAAAGCATGGCATTTTCAGCCCTCCTTCCACATTTAAGAAAACCTTCTCTGTACTGATGTTAAGATGTTATTTTTATAAATAACGTCAAGTTCCCTTTCAAATTAATGCCATATTCCAGGGCTTGAGCTAACATTTACAATAGGTAGCAGTTGCTCATGATCGATGATGGGTTTTTTTAATCATTCCAGTCTTTCTGGTTCTTTTTTTCCTTAATTTCCTTCCTAGGAAACAATTTCTGTGGTTTGCAGGGAAGACTCTTGTGTACAAATCTCACTAGTACCCTTCACAGTTTTGAAGATATTTTTTTAAAAAAATATATAATTAACTCTTCCTGTCAAATAAACTGTGAATGATAGAATTATTTGAAAACTGGTCCAGAAAAAAAAATATTATTGTTGTAATTTTTATGTATGTGTATAGATATTTTTTGTATATTGTAATTTTTTTCTTGAAAATTATATGGAAAGCTAAAACCAACTTTTTTTTATTATTATTTTAAAAATCTGTGTATAGGTAGGTATGACAAAGAGAGCAATTTTTATGTTGGTCTTAATACAAATTTCTTACACAGTTAAGAGTTTATTTACTCTGTCCATTTGTTACACAGCTAAAGAGTTCATTTTATGAGCATCTGCAATAAAGACTTGGTAATGATTAAATTGGTATTCATTATCAAAGGAAAAAATATGTTCTGTAACGAAAGTATTGCTGGGAATCTGTCTCCCATATATTATTGTCACAGAATCACAGAATCACAGAATTTGCTGAGTTGGAAGGGAACCACAAAGATCACAGAGTCCAGCTCCTGGTCCTGTACAGGGCCATCCCCAAGAGTCACTCCGTGTGCCCGAGAACATTGTCCAAATGCTTCTTGAACTCTGTCAGGCTTGGTGCTGTGACCACTTCCCTGGGGAGCCTGTTCCAGTGCCCAGCCATCCTCTGGGTGAAGAACATTTTCCTGATATGCAACCTAAATTTCTCCTGACACAACTTCAGGCCATTCCCTCGGGTCCTGTCACTGGTCACCACAGAGAAGAGATCAGTGTCTGCCCCTCCCCTTCCCCTCATGAGGAAGTTGTAACTGCAGCAAGGTCTCCCCTCAGTCTCCTCTTCTCCAGGCTGAACAGACCAATTGACCTCAGCCACTCCTCATACAGCTTCCGCTCAAGGCCCTTTACCATCTTTGTTGCCCTCCTCTGGATGCTCTCTAGCGGCTTCATACCTTTCTTACATTGTGGTGCCCCAAAACTGCCACAATATTCAAGGTGCGGCCGCCCCAGTGCAGAGCAGAGCGGGACAATCCCCTCCCGGCTGGCGATGCTTTGCCTGATGCCCCCCAGGACACAGTTGGCCCTCCTGGCTGCCAGGGCACTGCTGGCTCACATTCAACTTGCCATCGACAAGGATTATTAGCAAAAAGAATCTAAAATGGATAAAGCATTTTGATTAATTCTTCCATTCATAAAAGTATCGTTCAGATTCAGCATAGCTTGAGAAGCTTCCTGCTTCTTACCAGTGATATTAATCCACACAGCCCAATAAGGTCTACACAAATAGTTTTTTGTCATGACAGTAAAATCATTGTCATGAATTGGAAAAACAAGGGTTGAGTTTTTTGGGGGAGGTTTTTTGTTCTGTTTTGGTTTTTTGCAGAAGAGGACACCTGACAATGAGCAGCAACATTTTCTGTTCTAAAGCCTACTTTGAAAATTGTTCTTTTAGACAAGTAAAACTTTCTACATTGCACATAGATTAGCAGAATTTAATCCTTCCTGTGTCTCTACTTATTATCATCAGACAGGCTACACCTGAATGTAAAATCCATAACACCAAATTTTATTAATATTTGAAAGAAAATGCTATTAAAAGTAGGTCTATGATTCAATAGCCTGTCAAATGAACAGAAGTATAATCACACAAGCTCTGATGCTTATTTGATTCTGCTTTGTTTCCATAGTAACTATAAATAGCTAATTGTGGTACTCCTACAAATGTTTTTGCCTTTCTCTTTCGTAACAATGGATGCTGGTTGTTTTACGGAGGGCAAGATTTTGTGCAGGAAATATCAGCAAATTGCATTACATTGTTCAGAAGACCAAGCTAATTTTTTATATAATTTAGCTATATTATAGCTTAATTTATCCTAAGCTAATCATTAGAATAAGTAGTATTTTGTTGGCTAGAAGTGTCAAGTGGCTTTCCACAGGACAAAATTTTATTATCCATCTTGATTAATATCTTAACTTTTGCTGTGGAAGCTGGAATGATTCTCACATGAATGATTTTTACTGACGACACATAAAAGAGGAGAGAGAATTAATATGTGGTAACATTCCTACAAAGAAATAATAAAATGCATATTGAGATTTAATATTTAGAAGAAGATTAGAAATTCAGCCTCAAAAGATCAGCTTGGAAAAAAGTGGGAACAAACACACACCAAAATAACACATTATTCATTAAAGACATGAAGCAAGGTCTAGCAATATTTTGAAATTTATTGCAGAGACCATAATGATGGACAGCAGGTAAAGTCAATCTTCCATGTAATACAGGTGCTCAGAAAGCTTACAAAACTTTATTCTGAGCCTGACAGGAATTATTCATATCTCAGCATGGAGCAGTGCAGAACTTGCACTCAGTCTGGGATACTGCTCAGGGACAATGAAACATATGAGCATTCTGTGATGTTTTGATAAGTAATCCTTTCAAACAATAGCAAATATCTGCAGTTGGAATTCATTGTGTGGTTCTGCGTGTTTCTTAACAGAAATGCTTTGTTTTCTGTTACTAGACGAAAGATCAAGATATCTTTTTAACTACAGCATCGCTTATAATTATGATTTATACCATTGACTGCAATTCATATATGCAAAATAAGCCCCACAGGGAATACTTTAATACTCTTCAGGGTTGCAAATTCACCTTTGTCTATGAAAAGGGTTGCCTGTTAGCACCATGAAAAACTTTAGGCCAAGTGTACTTTCCCAAAGCTCCCAAAGGGGAGCTGGAGGGCTGCACAGCCCCTGGAAATGCATCCAGATTTGACCCTGCTCTAAAAAGCATCCGAGTCATGTACTAAGATGCTATTTGCAATTCTGTGAGCAGTTCAGGGCTTTGCATAGTTTCATATGCAAAGACAAGCAAAATTTGTCAATCTTGTTTGAGGTTTAGGATCTGTTAGAATCTGGTTTCCACAGAAGTCCTCAACGTGTACAAGCAGAACACCAATGAAAAAAGTAAACCAAACAAAAACTGAATGCACTCCTTCTAGCAACTGAGAAATTCAGTTTCACACAGCCCTACCAACTGTTGAGAAAGCAACTAAATTTTCTTCTAAATAATTGCCAAGAGTCATGGGGAAAGAAAGGAAAATATCCCCAGTTTTGTGGCACTGAAGCAATTTCTAGTAATTTCTTTAGAAGCAGAATAGAAAAAATACATCTCATCTACCAAATGTCACAAGTCCCTGGATGTGCAGCAGCTTCTCTTACCTGTGTGAAAATTACAGGTTATCTCAGAGTATCAAAATGTCAGCAGTTACATTGAAGAAATACCAGCTGCTGAACAACCATAATATTGCTTTCTATGGACTGATCCAAATATGTGGAGGATGGATCTGCACAAGCCTGGATTTTCTAACCTGTAGGTTCTCCTTGAATGTCTACAATAACAGGGAAAACAGGTATAGGAAAGTAATAATGTTCATTCCTTGTGGCTCTTTTCTGGGGGTGTGTGTTCGTAAGGAATCTGAAGAAAGGGAGATGGCTCTCTTTCCAAGGTCTTGAAAAGCTCAAAGTACTACAGAAGAAGAATTTGTAGACTACAAATCTGTAGCAGGAACTAAGTGCCCTTTGTCCATCCCCCCAAAGACATAGTGCTGCAGAGTGAGAAGGAATTAGGCGGAAGTATGATACAAAGGAAAATATGTTCCCTAGATTCTCATTCACATGAAGGAAATCCTTGTTATGCTGAGAAAATGATCAGTCTAGCCCTCAGGAAAATGGACAATCATCACAGCAGAAGTCAAGAACAATGTTTCTCTATCACTAGATTGTAAAATCATGTTTAAAATTGTTTGCATTGGAACAAAACCAATTCAGCCACTGATTCAAACTTCAACTCGTGTTTAAGAAGTTGTCTTGTAGCATAAATTATCAAAAATTCTGTGAAGACAGAAACTCTGCTCTAAAAAAACCCTGCCATGAGTAACCACCAAACCACCGTAACAAGTATGTGTCTGCTGCTTGGGAACCAAAGCATGGGTGGTAAAAATGTTATAAGAGGAAAGCTGAAACTATCTACTTTTCTTTTGGCTTTCTTACTCATTTGGAGGAGAAGTAATGCTTTCTTTCAGTCTGAGTGTAAATGGAAAGGTTCTAGATACAGAGAAGATATTTAATATCACAGATTTCTTGGACGGGCATTTTTAGTTTAAAACCTCTTTTTGTCAGACCTATTCAGCATAATCTTCAGTGTCTAGCTTAGTAAGCATGGAGTTCTTTATGCCTTTAATGGCTAAGAGCTAAACTTCTTGATTTTAGCTTTCACATTACCCAAGTGGAAACTGTTTCTGTTAAGCAATCATTTATAACCATTTGATTTTTTTTCTAGACAATTAAGCAATCGTATTATAACCAATAAAAATATTAATGTCTAGCACTAAATTGTTGCCTATTCAGCTCATTAATGGTTTTATTCCTGGGATAATATATGCATAAGAGCAGATGGCTTTTTCAATGTCTGACGATTTTATATTATATATATACATACATATATATATATATAGGCATTTCTTAACATGGTTCTGTCTGAAAGTTATTTAGAAGTATTGCTTAAAGAAATCTCTATCTAAAATTAAAGATTTCAAAAGAACCTTTAACAGTTCCCATAGAGCGGTTGGAGGTCACAGGGCACAAGCATCTGAACTTGAGGTTACAAAGTGATTTTGTGGCTCTGAAGCCATACATGGACTTTGTTTTAATAAAGGTGAGACTAACAAGCAGTTGTAAGGTGGTTAGTGCTATCCATGATATTAACAAGAACTTATTGAAATTCTTTATACAGTTCTCACTTAAAGAGTATAAAACGGATGTCAGCAGTTTGGAAATGATTTAGAAAAGAACTCAAAGAATAATGTAAGGTTGAAAAACCTGTCTCAACTGTAAAAGACTAAAAAAAAAGTTAATCTATTTAACTAAACAAAAAGAAGGTTAAGAGGTGAATTTTTTGTAGTCTGCAGCTGCCCACATGAAGAAAGTTTTCCAGTGGTAGAAGGCTCTTCAATGTTACAGATGAATGGAGAATGAGACCCAGTGGCTGGAATTAGCAGTTTAATAAATTCAAAGTCAAAATGAGGTAGACTTCTTCAGCAATAAAATGTAATTAAACTGTGCAACAATTTGCTGGGGGTTGTCGTGCATCTTCCACCATTTAAAGTCTTTAAATTAAGATTAGCTGTCATTTTAAAAGATATGATCTAAGTCCACCAGAATTGTGGGCTCAATGAAGGAATTAGTGATCAACATTTTTGGGGATGTTTTGCTTGAAATGAAATTTGCATGATCGTAATAGTTCCCTCTGGATCAAAACCTGTGAAACGTCTAAATTTTACATTCTGTTGTCATTTCTAATACTGAACATTATTTTTCTTTGCAATTAACCCCTTTTGAAGACATTGGCACTGCATGTCCAGTGTGTGTAACGAATCCAGTTCTCAGGAATACTATTTTGCAACCGCATTCTGGTTTAGAGCTAGTAAGCAAAATAATGTCTGAATTTTTAAGACATATAGTTCTCACATGTATTATGATTGTGACTGAAATCATTGTACAGACTTTAGTATTAATTCATTATTTGCCCACCTGTATTCCTCTCTGGCACATCTTTGTGCAGGGTAATGTTTGATCTCTGCTCACTAAGAAAGCCCTTTGAGAATTTATAACCCTGACTACCTGGGGTTACTCAAACCACTGCAGCACCCTGAGTGCCACTCAGTGAAACCACTGGAACAGCCCTTTTACAGGGTAACCTTTTCTACATTCTGGGCTTTAGTGCTACAAGAGCTGGATAGTGGCACTTTTTGTGTTTTTTACAGTGGACCTGAACACGACTGCCCAGAATAATGATTCATCTCCTCCAAACAGGAATGCAGTATTTCTGCCTTGATCTTATATACATAAATAGAATAGCACATGTATAATGATCTTTCTCTGGGACATAAAAGACCTAGTTCTTATGTCCAAAGCGTGCATAAATTAAAGAGGGCTCCATAGTGAAGGGGGCTTTGACATATCTGGGGAGATTTGTAGTTGTTGTTTACACTCAGAGAGTGATCTTGCCATGCTCATTAAGTTTGCCTTAGTGAATATATGGGATTAACTGCAAATGAAAAATTATTCATAATAATTAGTCAGTGTCATGCAAGTCCAGTAGGTCCAACATAGCTTAGACACATCTTAGAGAAGTAAACACTAAAATGTACACCAACTGAAGAAATGGAGAGCACGGGTTTAGGAAGAGAAGGTCCTGTCTGACCAACCTGATCTCCTTTTATGATCAGGTGACTCGCCCGGTGGATGAGGGGAAGGCTGTGGATGTGGTCTATCTAGACTTCAGCAAAGCCTTTGACACCATCTCCCACAGCATACTCCTGAAAAAGCTGGCAGCCCATGGCTTGGACAGGGGCACTCTGTGCTGGGTTAGGAACTGGCTGGAGGGCTGGGCCCAGAGAGTGCTGGTGAACGGGGCTGCATCCAGCTGGCAGCCGGTCACTAGCGGTGTCCCCCAGGGATCAGTGTTGGGCCCAGTCTTGTTTAATATCTTTACTGATGATTTAGATTGGGGGATTGAGTATACCATTAATAAATTTGCAGATGACACCAAGCTGGGAGGGAGTGTCGATCAGTTGGAAGGCAGGAGGGCTCTGCAAAGGGACCTGGACAAACTGGAGAGTTGGGCTGATNCTGGAGAGCAGCCAGGCAGAAAGGGACCTGGGAGTTTGGATTGACAGGAAGCTGAACATGAGCCAGCAGTGTGCCCAGGTGGGAACAGTGTGGCCAGCAGGAGCAGGGAAGTGATTCTTCCCCTGTACTCAGCACTGATGAGGCCACACCTGGAGTACTGTGTCCAGTTCTAGGCCCCTCAGTTCAGGAAGGATATTGAGGTGCTGGAGCAGGTCCGGAGAAGAGCAACTAGCCTGGTGAAGGGACTGGAACACAAGTCCTATGAGGAGAGGCTGAGGGAGCTGGAGTTGTTTAGCCTGGAGAAGAGGAGGCTCAGCGGAGACCTCATCACTCTCTACAACTACCTGACAGGAGGTTGTAGCCAGGTGGGGGTTGGTCTCTTCTCCCAGGCAACTATCAGTAAGACAAGAGGGCATGATCTCAAGCTCTGCCTGGGGAGGTTTAGGTTGGATATTAGGAAGAAATTCTTTACAGAGAGGGTAATCAAGCATTGGAATGGGCTGCCCGGGGAAGTGGTGGATTCTCCGTCTCTGGAGGTTTTTAAGATGAGACTGGATGTGGCACTTAGTGCCATAGTCTAGTAACTGTGGTGGTGGTGGATCAAGGGTTGGACTTGATGATCTCAAAGGTCCTTTCCAACCCATCTGATTCTATGATTCTATGATTCTATTCTATCCCTGCTCCACCCCCCACCCAGACCAAACCACTCAAACTAGATGGAAGATGTGTTGGATCTGAGGATAGTATTTGTCCTTTATGGGAGTCTATTTTTTTATGCTCTGGAATGTTCTCTTGTAACTGGCTAAAATATATCCAGTAAGCAGGGTTGATATTGCGGTATACAAAAATTTTCATGCAGTAACTTCACGTGTGCAGTAGTGATAATTCTGCAGACAGGTCATTTTAATTAATTAAACTGCATCATATTCTGTAGTACAGTATTTAAAACAAACTTCTAACAAAGGTTAAATTGAATCCACAAACTTCACTTAATTGATTAAAATTTTCCATTGAACAAATGTAGTATTCCCTATTTGTGATAAACAATATGGTATTCCAAGTGCTTACCTTCCACTAAAATAAGAAAATTGCATTGTAATTTAGAGGGCAGCTTGCAGTCATTTTATGGAACTACTTCCAGAAGGCATAACTAGCAAACTGCCAACATGCTTTTGGAATAGCTCATATACTTTTTTCTAAAAGAATATACTGCACAAATGTTATTAACTTTCCTCTCTGTTTTATACTTGCATTAAAATGCTGCTCTCTCTAAAGAATGTAATGTGAAAAACAGCACATAACCTAAGTCATGTACATACAATATATTCAGATATGCAGATCATATCTTTTATCCTTAAGTTAAATTATTATTATTTTAATTTTTATATTTACTTAAAGTTTCCGTATTTTATTTTCTAAATTTAAAAAGTCTAATTTTGCATAAGTATCTGTTCCTATTGAACATTTGTTGTGCAATTCAACAGTAATTCCCCCAGATTTGGATATTATTACATAATTATGTGAAATTATAAGTCATGTTTCAATGTTCTGCACACAACTGACTGCAAAAAATCTACAATCAAAATCTTGGATACATTCACATTAAAAATTTCCCTCCATAACATATGTTTGGATGTAAAATTTCTGCCTCTGTAACATATAACGGTGACTTGGAAAGACAATCCCATAACTCTGAATGCTCCCTTCCCTTCTTGTCTCCCCAGATTTTATTGCTGAGCATGAGCTCCATGTGATCTGTGATACCCCTTGGGTCAGTTGGGGTCAGCTGTCTCATCTGTGTCCCCTCCCATCTTCTTGTGCACCCCCAGGTTGTTCACTGGTGGTGCAAGAAACAGAAAGGGTCTTGACACTGCGTGAGCACTGCTCAGCAGTGACTAAAACAACCCTGTGTTATCAACACTGATTTCGGCACAAATCCAAACCACAGCAACTTACGGGTTGCTAAAAAGAAAGTCAACTCTACCCCAACCAAAACAATGAGAAAACATAGCTTTGCCTAACTTTATAATAATGGAATAATTAAGTTCAGTAATGCAATTTCCACAAATACAGTGTCAAATCAAACTTATATAAACACTGTCACTTTGATGACAAACAAAAGGTTTTTTTTTAAAAAAAGTTATTATTCCATCAAGCAATGAAAGGTATACCCTTCCCATCCATCAATGAAGACTAGCACATCAGGCATTCTTTATCTTTTTCACCTACTTTGAAAGCAGCTTAGATTTAATTTAATATGTGCTGGGAAGTTAGGTTGATCTACTTTGCATATAAATAAATTTCCAGTCCATATCCCAGTATGGCAGCCAAACTCCTGACATGCTTCCTCAGTGGAGAGCTAGGGAGGTGTGCTGAATGCCTTGGATTTACTCAGAAACCTCATCTGTATTATTCAAATACACTCCCTTTTCCATTTTGTCACATTGTAGTACAAAATGTGGAACAGTACTAGATTTTGAAAGTTATTTTTACTTGCAGTCAATTCACACATCACAAGTGATGTGTCTTCCAGGTTTTTCAGGCAAGAAGAGTTTCCTCATTTTTTCATTACCTTGATATATTAATGTTTCTCAATATGTTTGCAGGGTTGTTTTAAATAAGATACTATTTATTTCATGTGCTGCATGTGCTATTAACTGGAATGAATATTAATCTTTACTAGTTGAGTATTAGATAGTAGAGGAAAAGAACATAAACATTAATGAGAAACCTACTTCTCTCTTCCATCCCATCTTCTGCTTTCCTGCTCTACCTCTCCAAACTTGACAGAATTCAGTTTCCTAGTTTTGTCTATCTAAAAGTTTAGCATCTAGAAGTGCTATATATTTAGGAGTAAGAGAGAGACATGTCCCAACAGAGAATGAACTTGAAAAGGCTAAATTTTCCCCAGGAGGCAGATGTTTACTAATAATAACAGAAGGAATGTAGATTTTTTTTTTTTTAACCAGACACAAAATCTTTAAATGTCTATTGTCAGGCACTATAAATAGCACACACAGAAAATTCTATACTCCTATACTCTCTGTGCTTGTCCCCAGTGCCCCATGATGACATAAGCCGAAGAGGAAGGTCACCACAACTGCAGTACTGGAGTATCATGGGCTGGCAGCTGAACGAAATTCCTCTGAACTAAGTAGAACTCTTATTGCAGTTGGCAGTATTTCTGACTTACCCCAGCTATTTCAGATCAGATCCTGTTACTGTGTACATCCACGTGATCTTTACATTTCCTGGTGCTGGAATGCTGTGCTAATTGTTGTCACACCTCAGTGCTCACTCCACATATGACTCCTCCAGCTTTTTTCAGTGGGCTGTTTTACATTCATAGGCACTATTGTGCCCTGAGTGTAGTGGGAGTCTGTTTGCTGTTACTCGGATGCCAGTGTGGGTAGCAGTGCATTTTAAGGATCTGCAACAAAATAACATCTTAAAATTTGAAAAGGAAATATCTCAATCTGAATTTGGGATAAGGAAGGTTGTTCTGTCTTATAAAATTGCATATTATAGTTGGATTGAAATGATTAAAGGTAGTGCTTTTTCAGCTAAGAGGCTTTCTCATTATCTTAGATTTCAAGTATGATAGTGGGATTTCCAGCAGAGAGAAGCAGTTGAGAAAAACATTCTGCTACAGTTAGTTAATTCTTCCCTACATGTGCTATATTTAATGTGTCCATTTTAAAACCAAATGAGACAGCTCTGTCTTCTTTAGAATCTACAGCAAACCCTAGCTGTGCCAATTTTAGAGTGTGAGAATACAGTTTTCTAATCTTTATTACATATTAAAATGAAAATAATAAAAAATAGAATTTTACCTAATAGCAGGAAATACACGTTGCTGAAGGATTTTTCTTGTTCTTCAGCTTGATTCTTAAAGCTAAGAAATGTAGTTTTTAGAAGTATGTTAAGTAACAAAACCCATGCTTGTAGAATAGTCTCAGAAGACAATGGGATGGAGAAAGGGCCAAATCATTGACCTCTGAGTACTTTTCCTGCAATGAATTGACACATTGCCAAATATAATTCTCTGTTGTAGTGGACATTTGTGACACCAGATTGAAAAGAAGGTGCAATAAACAATAAAAAAAAAAAAAACACCCAACCCAAACAAACAAAAAACTGTCATAAAACCTAATTCTGCCTACTACGGTAGAGTCTGGTACAAGAATTTAGGTACTGAAAAGTGTAGGGGATCTTCAGGCCTTCTAAAGAAACAATTATAGTCTTTGAAATAGCACTTAATTGCTAACTCTAGCAGGAATGCCTCAGCTTTATTTGAGAGCAGTTTGTTGGTTTTATTACCAGCCTCTTCTGTGACTACACATCTGTGCCCAGAACAGTCTCTACCATACAGTGAAGTCAAGTCCTACAGGATCCAAAAAAGAGGAGAAAGTCATCTGAACAAATTAAGGAATCCGAAATGGGTAGTTTCTTCTGATCAGTTGATCTGGATACCCTTCGGAATAAACACAAGTGATGTCCAAAACACATCAGATTAATTGCATCTTACTAATGCTTCTTTAATTCCATTGACCAAGTCAATTAACTACAAGGTAGACTGTGTAAATGTAGACTTTACAAAAATTAAAAAAGTAAGGTCCAGTGTTAATTATTCCTTTGCTATGAAAGGAATTGAAATTCCCTGGCTCCAGACAGTGTTTTTCATCGAGAGATCACAAGTATGATTTATTTAAACTCAGGAGCCTCTCTTTGCTCTCCTGTCGTGAGTGAATGGTTTAGGCCTCTTAAAGAATCATTGTCAAAGGTATTGGTCAAAGCAGGTTTTACTATAAATTTGTGAAAGTGCTACTTTAACATTAGATGGCGAAGTTCACTCTCTTACTTACTACATGATGAAACATACAAAGGAAAATGGAAATCAAGTTACAAGCAATTTAGAATGATTTACCTGGAAAACAGGGTTGCAAAAGGCTAAGGGTGCAAAAGGGTTTAACAGCAGTTAATCATTAATCATTGACAAATTTAACATTTACAAAGTGATTTGATAGAGTTTACTACAGTTGCAACAGTGAGTTAATTATAGACCTGAGTGGCAACATTCATACTATACTTGCTAGAGGGTATTTAAATCAATCCACAACCACACATGGATACAGAGATGTGTACATCTAAATGACTAAAAAAATACATGTTAAAAATTCCCCTTGAGTTCAGTGAAATACATCAAATTCCATGGCATTTCTCAACGAGTGAAGACTGAGCCTTGAGTATTGGGGTTATCAGCCCATGTCCCATTGCCAGCTTTTGATGATGTCCCCCTGATTATCACAAAATTGAGAGTTTGTGAGCTCTGAGAGGCTCTGTCTCAGAGGGAGATATTGGCAGAGGGGTCTGTGATCTAGGAGAGTTCAAAGGGCTTCACTTAGGACCACTTTACAGGGTGGTGAAATGATTTGTGATAAAGGATGATACAAAAAGATTGT